>CM077218.1:38902239-39222239 GCA_039654775.1 Spinibarbus caldwelli | reverse complement strand
AAATTTGCATTCTTGAAATTTAAAGTCCTAAATTCTTCTCTCCAAACTCAAGCTATAAAATGTATGATAAATAAGAGTTTTATATACCTACAATCCAACACATAGCCCCAAACTAACTAGTGCCTACTGTGTGATTAATGTAATTATTTACTGTATTTATTTAATTAATTATTTTTTATTATTTCTTTTTATTTAATTCTATTTTTTTATCTGATCCCTTTTTTCCACTTAATACTGTTTTTAGACTTTTATTCTCTAATCATGAAAAGTGCCACCAAATTAACACATATCTGCTTAACAAAAAATGTTTACAATGCTCAATAATAATGCATTTATTCTTTGAAAGCAATGATAGTTTGATTTACAACTTCAGTTTGATTTTCAGAGAAAAAAAAAACTACAGAAAGATGTAGAGTGTTAATAAATTGCACTTACTGTAGCTGTTGAGTGAAGCTAGAGGCCCTTCAGCTGTATTTGTGCATTAATGACATAATGACTTGCATTAGTTACAGCATGTGGGGGTCCAGGCTAGTAACAGTAAGTGTTTAAATGCAAATTACGTGGCTGTCTGAAGCTATAGATGGCTAAAGTATAGGGTGTTCCTTTTTCCCTACAAAACCACATACACATATTTACACAAATCTTTTGTCTGTTCAGGACTGTGGAAAGTGCTACATGTGTCCTGTTTGTGAGACCGTCTGCAAGCCAGGTAAGAAACACACTACAACAATTTCATAAATGTTATTTTAGTAGTTTAGGTTGTGGATAATTTCAAAGTCTGATTATTTGATGAACTAATTTTACACTATTTTTTTCTAAAAGGTGGCTTTGTTGACTCTGTTTCTGGATCCATCTATAAGTAAGATAATACAAATAAACCTGGAGTAGTAATTGTTGTTGCGAGCATAGTCATATAATGATATATCCCCTCTTCTCTTCTTTTTCAGGACTGTCGCAGACGTCTTTAATGATGACGACGACGATGACGACGACGATGACGACGACAACTAAACCCATTCGTCACTAGCATGTGGCCAAAAGAGGAACGTGCAATTGGGTGTTGCGTTTCACAGATTTCCGGATTTACGTTGTAGCATTATGTTCATTGTCGTTAAGTTATTTTTCTCTTTTTAATGTTATCACACCACACGCTACAGTCTGGTCAATAAATACATATACGTGGAACTTAAATAATTTCATTAGGCTACCTTAAATTAAATGTATTTAACTGAACAACATTTCCCTTTTAAACAGTCTTGTTATTAACATAAGTTATGATATGAAATGTAATTGCAAACTTAACTGTGTTGTTTTGAGACTACTTATGGAATAAAATGAGGGAACGTTTTATTTATGTGTGTAAGTAATAATACTTTAAAAACACTTTCAAAAACATACATTATATCAGTGTAGACAGAGTATAATTGTCTGTGAGGGATGTCCTTACTGTCTCTGTTGAATAGGTTGTAATGTTTTTCACTTTGCTGTCAATTTTTCTGCTGACGAAACATGATTTCCAAACAGGATTTGTGATATGAAATATGGCCTTAACTGTGTCATCGTTTACTCACCATCATGTTGTTTCAAAGTCATATGATTTTCTTTCTTCAGCAGAAAACAAAATAGCAGGAGCGACCTTTAGATATTTGATGTCAAATAGTAAAAGTATGCTAATAAGAACATAACTAGCACATTAAATATTTATACTAGCCTACATAATCTGTTATTAGGCTCTCTGCATGTATCATGATCGGTCAATATTCAATAATGTTAAACTGTTTGTTTGTTTGACCATTGTCCATATCAACATTCAGGTCTCCTTTTGCTATTTTCACACAAATGCGAGCAGCTTGTTGCCATTCTCTATCCTACAACTTTAGACAATTAGCAATCATGTATAGTAAAGGAGCATTGGAGGAATAACTTAATTATTAAGCACCTTTTGATAAAAGAACTGAACAGGTAAAACACACAAAGCTGGGAGGATGAATGTAAAAAAGAGACTAAATATGTTAGCTAATTACTCCATAGAAATCTATCTTAGACTCAGGTCAACTACAACTATTTATTTTATTGTCCACACACCAACGGATGACAACGGCCTGCAGATACGTCGTCTGCCGCTTAAATGTCCGCGCTCTTTAAAGGGATAGTTCACCCAAAAATGAAAATTCTGTCATTAATTACTCACCCTCATGTTTTTCCAAACCCGTAAGACCTTCGTTCACCTTCAGAACACAAATGAAGATATTTTTGTTTGAATCTGAGAGCTCTCTGACGGCGCTCTGACGGTGTGTTCAACGTCATCACGCTGGATCTGGATCAGCGCTTGCGTCATGTACTGTCGTGAACGCACGTCCACAAGAGAAACAGTAGAGATGAAAATGTGGCATAAAATCGTTATTTTTGTTTTCTTTGTGCAAAAAGTATTCTCTTGGCTTCGTAAAATTACAGTTGACAGACTGATGTCACATGGACTACTTTGTCGATCATCTTGGTATTTTTCTGGACCTTGATCGTGTAAGGACTCTTGCTGTCTATGGGAGGGACAGAGAGCTCTCAGATCTCTTCAAAAATATCTTAATTTGTGTCCGAAGATGAACGAAGGTCTTACGGGTTTGGAACGACATGAGGGTGAGTAATTAATGACAGAATTTTCATTTTTGGATGAACTAACCCTTTAATGCTGGGTGGATTCTGATTGGCTGCCAATATTTTTATCATTCATCAACAGGAAGAAAAAAAAAGTCATTCTTAAAAAAGATTTCAAGGACATCATTCTTCTGTGTCTTTATCGACTTTTATATTAAAATTAGAATGATTATTAATTTTTTAGTTATAGTTATTGTCTTTGACATGAACAGGCCTTTAGTCGTTGTTCTTGGCGTACATTGGCTTTAACAGTTATTCTTTGAATACTGTAATACAGGGGTCACCAGACTCGATCCTGGAGGGCATGTGTGTTGAGGCAAGTAGGAGCTAAACTCTGCAGTTGGTTGCAGTTTGGTGACCCCTGCTATAATAATAATAATAAAAAAAAGGCTTTCTACAATGTAATATTTTTTAGCAGAAGCTCTACTATAATCTAGATATAATAAACTATTTAAATTCAGATCAGTATTTTATGTCCATTTATGTTTATTTGTTTTTTTTTTTAAGTTGGTAAGTAAGTCACCTTTGGGTGCGGGGGTGGGGTATTTTGTTTATTTGTATTTTGGTTATTTTGGGGGTTATTATATTTCAGGACAAACAGACTGTGCAGTTTATGTGCATCATCCCAACACTAAACAGACAGAGGGCGCGCGCACGACACCAGCTTCTCTGCGAACTTTTATTCTGAAATTTATGACGCGACAGGAAGTGCAGCAAAATATCCTTTCCGGCTCAGGACCATAAGAGGTAAACAGCAACTTCTGTGCTTATTCCCGCACGTACAAACCTGCCATTTAATATATGATAGACCAAATTGAGTTTGATTTATGTGTAGCTTCCGGGTTATTGTTGTAATGTGTGATGTCTGTTATGGATTTCCTCGCTAGTTCACCAAGCAATTATCCAACATGGGCCAACGTGTAGTTATGTGAAACTGTGTGCAAAATCTGTTCACCAATACCATAAAAACAATTCATTTTGTTCTGTAAAGGACAAGCATGACTCGACACGGGAAAAACTGCACAGCAGGCGCCGTTTACACTTATCACGAGAAGAAGAAAGACACCGGTAATGTGCCCCTGCTGGGCTCATGTATTTGTGTGTGTGTGTCGTGAAATGTAATTACAATATCAAATTGTGCATCTCACTTCATATCTCCAGCCGCTTCTGGTTATGGGACACAAAGTGTGCGTTTGGGGAAGGATGCGGTCAAAGATTTTGACTGCTGCTGTCTCTCCCTACAGCCCTGCAGGGACCCCGTCGTAACGTACGAGCCACATTTGCACTCAGAGAAATGTTTTGATGCTGAAATTGTCTGCATGAGGTTATTTAACTCAGTCTTAAGTGATTATACTGAGTGCTACTGGATCATTTGCGTCTCAGCTGCTTGGAGACTGGGATTAATGTGTGTTTGTTTATATTTGCTAACTGCAGTGAAGATGGATACTTATATGAAAAAGAAGCCATCCTGGAATACATCCTTCACCAGAAAACAGAAATTGCCAAGAAAATGAAGGTTTGGGCACTCTTTACAAATGTGTTTTGCTCTGAACTTGAATGCCCTTCACTGTTTGTCTAACACACACACACATATTTTTAAACTCAGGCATATGAGAAGCAGAAAAAGGCTCTAAAGAGTGAAGGCCAGCTGGAGTCCAAGTCTGAGGAGCGAGAGAGAGCTGAGAAGTTCAAACAGAGAGAGAACAACATTGTCTCCAAGCCAATCAACCCCTTTACCTCGGGTATGAAAGCCAGACAAGGCGGTTTAAATTTAAGTACAACACAATGAGATTCCTGCTCGATTATGTGTGTATACCTCATGTTTCTGTAGAGAAATCTAAGGACGAAGGAAGCCAGAAGGGCTCAAGCAGCTCCTCCAGTTCTGACACAGGAGAGTCCAGTTCTTCTCCAGCTCTGCCCAGCTTCTGGATCCCCAGCCTCACACCAGAGGCTAAGCCTACCTTGCTTAAAAAACCCGTAGGTCTCTAGATCTGTCACTTTCCCCAGTTTGCCAGCCACGTGTCCCTAACCTTGGGTCTTCAGTAGTCAGATGTCCTTCGTGGAAGAGCATTACACAAGAGATTGTGCTTACCCTGAAATCATTTTGCATGCCAAGTGTTCTTTTGGTCGGTCATGATGCCCTTTATTGGTTTGTTTGTCCATCTCTCCTGGTTCGGTCACTCTGTGTGTTCAGTAGCTTCTTGTGTCATGATTGTCCTCTTTAAAAGTATCTCACCCTGTATGGGGCACTCAGTTTAAGAAATACACCTCACAAATACATTAACTCTTTTGACGTCATCTATTATCATTAACTGTTTTTCCTTCTCTCCTGCTTTTTCAGTCAAAGACAGTGTTGTGCCCCATGTCAGGACGTCCTTTGAAGTTGAGTGATTTGATTTCAGTGCGCTTCACTCCACTGGACCCCAGTCTGGACAGAGTGGCCCTCCTCACACGCCAAGTAAGAAGCCTTCATTTTTGAGCTTTTCCTTTATGTATGTATATATTTACGTATGTATTTATTTATTTATGAGCTGCATCTCTTTTTGCATTTAATACTGTATACAATACCTTTCAAAAGTTTGGCTTGGTAAGACTAGAAAACAGTAATAAGAAAGGAAAACTGAAATAATTGTAAAATAATATCACAATTTTAAATGTTTTAAATTATAGTTTTAACATATTTAAATGTAATTTATTCCTCATAGCTACATTTTCAGCAACCTTTACTCCAGTCTTCAGTGTCCCATGATCCTTCAGAAATCATTCTCAAGTAGGGATGTAAGAGTCGGTCGAAAATCGTAATGTGTGACGATTCATGTTGGTTCAGATGTTAAACAAATCGTGATACAATTGCTGGTTGAGGGTTTATAAATGTATTTCTGAGGAAAACTGACTGTCTTCAGAAAAGTTTAGAGGGTATTTTCTTTGCATCTTTACATCGGTAACCAAGGGAACGCTGTATTACGGCTGGTCCATAAGCGCCACCTGCTGTCAGAGAGTGAATTTGCGTTCTCATTCAGCAACATCTGCTTTTATGTAGTCAAGTCAAGTCACCTTTATTTATATAGCGCTTTTAACAATACAGATTGTGTCAAAGCACTTAACAGTATCAAATTGGAGGATAGAGTGTCAGTAATGTATAATAATAAGATTAGTTATAAGATGTAGTTTTGTTGCATAATTTCATTTCGCAAAGCCAAAGTAAGACTATGGTGTTTTTGTTTCAGATACTTTTTGTGTACAAGGTGTATTTTCTGCTAGAAAATGTGAACATTTTCTTAAAAAAAAAAAAAAAAAATATATATATATATATATATATATATATATATATATATATATATATATATATATAAATACAAGCTAGGCAAAGCCTTAGTTTCTTTATATAAAGAGATTTCGTTTATTTGTATTATTTATTTATTTGGGATTTGTTTATTTATATTTGTTATTTATTTGGAAAATTATTTATTATTGTTTATTTGATCTAAAAGATATTCCGATGTCAGGTGCTTCATTTTTTTCTGAGAAATAATAAAAGGACACTTTTTCATTTACAGTTTGTCTTAAATCTCATGTTGTTAAAACAATCATTAAAAAATTGGATCATGAAACCAGTATCATGAATTGTATCGCATTGTGAGTTGAGTGAATCGTTACATCCCTATTCCGAAGAAACATTTCTCATTATTATCAAAGTTGATAAAGGTTGTGCTGCTTAAGAGTTGTGATTTATTTTATTTTTTAAAGATTCTTTGATTAATAGAAATTCAAAAGAGAGCAGCATTTATTTGAATTTTTTGTAAAATAATATATGTACTTACACTTTTGATCAACTGAATGCATCTTTGCTTAATAACAGTACTAATTTAAAAATATATTAATTAAGGATAATTAATGTATTATTAAATGTTAAATATTTCTGTATTGTATCTTAAGAAAAAAAAACTGACCCAAAGCTTTAAATTACTGCACGTCTTTACAAGCAGTATCTTTAAGGTATTTATCAACCGTTCAGAAATTGTTTAATGTGGTCCTCAGGACAGATACGTATGTGCAGTAACCAAAGACACGCTTGGGAACTCTGTGCCCTGTGCAGTTCTTAGACCCTCGTGAGTTTGACTTTTAAACTGTTTGTTCAGCAAGAATTGATCTGACTTTATACATTTTCATACATTTAGGCCTTGCTCTCACTTTTAGTTTCTCTCTCTTTTTGTTTCCTGTCTTTCCCTCAAGTGGAGTCGTAGTCACTATGGAGTGTGTGGAGAAGCTCATACGGAAAGACATGACTGATCCAGTGACTGGAGACAAACTGAAAGAAAAGGACATCATACCCCTTCAGAGGGTGTGTATGAGAGACATAATGCTATAAAGAGTGTCTCAATGTTTTACAGATGCACAGTCAGTGTGTGATGTCTGTCTTTGCTCGTCGGCAGGGTGGGACTGGCTTTGCAGGCTCAGGAGTGGACCTCAAAGCTAAAGAGGCCAGACCTGTTATGCAAGCATAAACGAGGATTGGACAACGCTTTGACCCTGTAAATATTGTCATTTGGTTTGCTGGACTTTTTTTGTAGTCCTTTTGTTGTCAGTTGTTTGGTGAAGGGTAATTGTGGATGTTGAAATTATTTTTTTTCCCTTGCCCCCAAAGATACTTTAATGTCACGTGTACACAATATACAGTAGATGTGTTTTTTTGTTTTTTTTTTAAATAAATCATTCATTTTACACACTTCAAAAATCACATTTGTCTTATTTTAATAGTTTTAAGAGACATTCAGGCTTTTTGTGGTCATAATGAGGTTAAAGTTCATCATGATCTTCTGTCAGGAACCCAAAGTCAGTTATAGTGCTGACTTTAATGAAATCCATTTTATCCATGATCTCACTGATAGAGAGACGACCATCCTGGGAATGACATTAAGGACACAGACACATTTTGGAAAATGCAATGGACAAAGAATGATTTAGCTGAACAAGAGGGTGACTGACTATTTTATATATATATATATATAAATAAAAGCTTCTGTGATTAACAATTAGACCTCTTATCAGAATCCAATATAATGTCTTTGTGAGAAACACTGAAATTAAACCCCAGTCCACAATTAAAAAAACCAACATGGCTTTATTTAGAATTCACAGAGAGAAAAATGTCCCACCAGTACAGTGTCAATCACTTTTGTCTCCTCCCATCTGTTGAGTCCCTGCCCCTCTTTCCCTCCCTCTGGCTTCATTTCTCCTCAGCTATGCTTCTTTTCATGTTAGTGATATGTTGAATGTGAAATCACAGACCACTAAAATTTGAAACTCTGAAATTTACTTTGTAACAGTCAAAACAGGGCTGTTATTTTGAATACTGATGCAACTGTCCCTGTATTCAGTGCTGAATTCCTGAGCATCTCTCAAGTGGAAGATATCAGTCCATTTCCTCACAATTAGCAAGCTGGAGTGTCTGTTCATAAGGAATGTGAGTGTTCCTTACGATTTTGTTTCAAAGGACGAAATGTGTTTGACAATAAATAAAACTTTTATCTGTCTCACTAAAATACCTATCTTCACTGAAGCCTAACCCCTGACTTTTGAGTCTGGAAATGTTCCTGTGTTGGACATGATGAAAATTGGCTTTTATTTTCATATTCAGTTTCCTATCTTCTCGCCTACACACCAAATATATTGCCTTCCCCTGTACCCAGATATGCCAGCATTAAAGTTCATCATGTCTTTTGGTGAGATCCTCTCCGTAATTAGTCGCTTGGCTCCCGACAAACATGTTCCAGTTCGCCAGAATCTCTTTCTTTGTGATTTTGTCATCCTGGTTAGTCAATTACATGAAGCAGTTGGAAGTCCATTGCAATTCATTGGCAGTGAATTAAAAGAAAGAAGACAGGTAAAGATTAATTTAAAATTGATTTTTGACTATAATTATAGCCATTTATGCATTAATGCGAATTAATGACACCACCCACGTTGAAGACCCAGTGAAAGTCACTTACGTTGTCTTTATCAGTTTCATGAATGAGATGCTGGGCCTCATTATCAGCATGGTCCACCTCTCCAGGGAGGATCCAATGAGAGACTTCACGGGCATCAAGGAAACCATCCTAACAAAAGCAAACAAATCATGAACCATGAAAGAAAAGCCAGGAAACACTCCCAGGTGATGCTGATAGATTTCCTTCCCACAACCACATACCTTGTTCATGTCTCTGAACTCTGAAAAGTGTTTCTTTTCCGTTGTGACCCAATCTGGTTCATTCTCTCCATTTTCAGGGGTGAACATGTCCCCTAGAGTCAACAGGAACACATGCACAGTTTCAATTCATTTGGCCACAAAATATCAGTTCTAATGTAGGCTTTCTTCTTTCCCAGGTGAATAGAGTAGATATTTACCAATGTATTCCTGCAGATCAATCTTGCCATCACCATTCTTGTCAATGTCTTCAATTGTTTCCTGTAACAATGAAGGATCAAAGTTTGCAGTGATCTGTTCTGGTCTGACAGATGCTAAATGCTAACAATAGATAGCAAAATAAATAATCTACAGTATTCATAGTAATTCTTCTGTCACTTGGCCAATTTTTAGTAGTATTTCCTTGACATAAACATGCATTCTGCAGAATCATCTAGAAATCCTCTTCCTCAAATCCTTTGTTATTGTCAGATCACACAAGATAAACCTCTCACATGTGAACAAGAGATCATTTTGGTCCTTGGTCTATAAGTTTTTTTCTCCATGTTAATCTTCCTCAACATGTATTAAACATATTTTTCTGTAAAACATGCTAGTATAAATGCCTTCTGCTTTACTCTGTGTACCTGTATCACAATGTCCCTCATGTGGTCAAACTCCTCTGGGTGGAGGAAGGCAGTGAACTCTTCTCTGGTAGCAACACCGTCCCCGTCCCGGTCCGCAGACTTGAACCGTCTTTCATCTCTAGTGAACATGGCTTTGTAACTCGCCTTATCATCCACATCATCAAACTCTGCATCTGGAATAAAGTAACATAGTACATCAACCATCAATATTCTTTGGTTCTGCAGTATGTATTGGAGTTTAACTTCTAAACACTAAACATTTTTTGTCTAACCCAAAATGCAATAGTTTCTTTTTGCGAAGATGTTGCATTATTGTGAACAGTAAATATATAACTCTACAGAAACAGCTGTTTCTCAATAAAAGCCACATAATTAGTAGCCACGCCCAAATTCAAAGGCTCGTTTTAATTACCCATGTAATATCCATAGGTGGTGTTTTTGTACTCGATCCAGCCAATCTTCCCATCCTTGTTCTGGTCGTACTCTTTCCAGTGCTTGTCCACATTCTCCTCGATGTACCTCCTCTGCCTGTGCTTGATCCAGTGGTGTAGCTCAGCATGACTGATGAAGCCATCCTTATCTGTGTCAATCCTATCCACAATCTTTCTGCATGGAGAATATACAAAGTAAGACACATGATAATATTATTAATCTCCTATTTACTGTCCCATTCTCACATATTTATTTTACCCTAGTCTCTCTTTGCTCTCCTCAGGGCTCAGCTGGTCAAAGGTCTTGGCTTCCTCTTTGCCCAGGAAGGCCTCGTGGTCATACTGGTATCCATGGGCATCATCATGAGCATGGTCACTGAGGTCAGGCTTATGATGTACACGCTTCTCCTGTGCAGGCACAGCAACTGTGACCCCAGCAAACAGGGCAAGTGTCCCTAAAAAGAGCAGCTGCATATTCTCCCTAAGGAGTGTGTGTAAAAGAGACAGAAAAAGATTTTATAAATTCTTTCTGCCCTAGAAAAAAAGGATTATGAACACTAACACACAAAGTCATTGTGCTTAGCAATGAAAATGTAAATTTATCATAAATGGTCTCATTCAATTTTAAATTAAATGATGCAGCATAGACACTTGTTTTCAACTTTCTGAATAAGCATCATTTATTTTGTTAAAGCATAATTATAAAAAAACAAGAACAAACATATAAAATCTAAAAACAATGTTTTGTTTTATGTAGTGATTTACAGCATATAATGACTATTATTGAACGAGCTGTATTGACATTAAAAATAAAAACACAGTGGAATTTAAGTGAATAATTGAAATTAAAATTAATTTTTTTAATGTAAAACTGTATAAATGACTTACCAAGTCTGCAGTGATTTGCAGTGAGTTGAGGAGTACGCGTTGGCACTGTTCTTCTTTAAAGTGCACGTAAAAGGGGGTGGAGCAGCCACGTTACGTGTCCTCAAAAAGTTTTTACTGACAGGAAAAAGAGCCAATTAGAAGACGAGATTGGGCGGGGCCTAGGAGAATTCTAAATTCTACTGGCTGCGGAACGCCACGTTGACACGCGAACGCGCATTCAGAGAGGCAGGAGCGTTTTGGCAAACTGGGAAAAAGTTTTGAGGACAGCTATTCTTTGGCATAAACGTTGTGTTAAATGCGTTGGGACTGGAAACTTATGGAAATAAATTACGTTAAATGCACGTTAAATAACCTTAATGTAACATGCAAACTCTGTTTTATTAAGTTTTCAAGGCGCAAGTTAATGTCTGGTTAGTGGTCTTTAAATTAGTTTATTTATACGCCGAATATAAATAGTAATAATAATATCAATGCTACTCAGAAAGTGTTAAGTGACGGTGTCGTTTTGTAAATTAAAGGCCAACAGATCAAATCCTTTAGCATTGTCAGATTAAACAAGTTAAATGTTTCACACATTGAATATTAGCATGTAAGTATAGTTTTTAAAGATATTTCTTTAAAACAAGCTAGAATAATCCCTTTTAAAGATTTAATCCTTCCTTTTTAACTAAACATTTGTCATGCACTTTTCAGAAAGTTGATATCCAAAATAGCAATTTGTGGTCAGTTTGACAGGTAGGCTATATCAGGGAGAACATGTTGAAAAATGTAATAAAATATTGCAACTAGAGATAACTGGCTAAAATATAGAGCAGCAGTGTGAACACAAATCAAAATGTTTTAAATTCGATTAATGTTTTATGCCACGTTTTATATACTGCAGTTTATGTGATCAAGTTGAAATCTCGTTCAGATTTACATCATACTTATGCATTTGACAGATGGTTTTCTCTAAAGTGTCATATACTCAAAGTATATGTTATCAGTTTATACATTCCCTGAGAATCAAGCCTAACCATTGTTGTGCTATCACCAGGCTGCCAGTAGAGCTGTAGGTCTAAGAAGTAAAGATCTAAGTACTAACTTGGTTAATGAGCAGGCCTAGACAAACTAGACAAAGATTTTTCATCCTTCCTCTGCTGTTTTTAGGGAAAAATCTATGTCAGTTCTGCAGAATGAACAAGGTAAAATGTGTTAAATTGAGCATAATCAAATTAATTAAAAAATATTTGATTGAACACACAAGGGGCACCATAAACTTTTGCACTGTTTGGGGTCAATAAGATTTTTATTTTTATTTTTTTTCTGGGAAAAAAACCCAATACACTTTTATCCAGCAAGAATGCAATAAATTTATCAAAAGTGTCCGTAAATATTTTTATTTATTTATTTATTTATTTTAAATAAATGCTGATCTTTTGAACATTCTGTTCATTAATGAATTCTGAAAAACAAATGTATCACTATTTCCGTAAAAAAATATAAAGTAGCACAATGGATCATGTGACACTGACTGGAGTTATGGCAGCTGATAATTAATTTTTTTATCAAAGGAATAAATTACATTTTAAAGAATATTAAATAGAAAACATTTATTTTAAATTGTTAAACTGTTTCCCAAAATTCTTGCTTTCCCTTTTGTTTGATCAAATTAATGCAAAAAACATTTTAAAAACTGACCCCAAACTTTTAAATAGTAATGTATGCATATAAGGAAACTCAAATTCTGCAGAAACTTGCAGAAAATCTGCAAAGGTTTCTGCAGAATTTCTTGCATCGAAATTCCATGTTAGCCTGCTTATGAGACAACAAAATACTTGCACCTATGGAGGCTAGAACCAAGGCCACTTAGTTGTGTCTACTTGTACCTCCTTCAACTTTGTCACCTCCCGATTTCGTTGTTTCTCGTTCCCTCATCCTCCCTCACATCTTTTCACACAACTTTTCACACCTGCCCTCTTTCTTTACCTCTTTGTCTCTCTCCAGACATACACAGCGCTTCGTCCCTCGGTCCTCACCCCTTTTTCTCTCTCTGTGTGTGTATGTGTGTGTCCCCTCTCTTCTCTCTCTTTGCCTGTGGCTGTGTGTCTAGTACCATGGAGCAATTGAAGGTGACAGGGCCAGAGAGAGAGGAGGGGAGAGGGAGGACGTGGCACTCTGTAGCCTGGGGGCACACAACAACACAGAGAGAGAGATGGGAAAGGAAATGGGAGGGCAGAGACGACAAAATAAGGAAGAAGACAAGTGCTTGGGAACCAAACGGATGACACAGAGTGATGGAGAGACTGTGGGCCTAATGAATTATTTGTAATTGATGCATTAACATCAATGCCTTTGCCGGATTTTGACGTCACATGCGAGGTATCGAGAATAACACTTGCTCTTTTACCACATATAGGCCTACATGCACTCTCATACATGTACACACATTTTTTTAAGCGCTTGATGTTAATTTGTCCCGGCATTGTTGCTATGGTGACCTCTCTTCCCCCTCCCCCCCAGCAGAGAGAGAGAGGGTGACAGGGATGAACTAACAAGACACTGAAAAAAATGTGCCCTGAAGGAGCGTACGCTCACACACCAGCACACATAATAAACACGCACTCAACGTCACATGTGTGCAACACTCTGACACTAAATATTAACAACGTTTTATTAGGATCCCTTCTCATTTGCTTCACTTTTGTAACTATTTCAAAAAGTAACCCACACGGAGAAAGATGCTCTTCATCTTCCACTGTGTTTCTGTTTAAATCCTCTGTCTGTTTTCCATGTCATTGTCTTTTTCCGTGCATCCTCTGAACGAGTGACAAAGAGGGAGACGTAGGAATGGGGGGAGGATGAGAGAGGAAGAGAGCGGAGGGTTTTGTCAACCGGAAATAAATAAAGCTGGCACCCTCCTTCTCCTCCGCCTCCTCTGTCTCTCTTTCTCGTGCCCTCCGTGTCCCCCTTCCTTGGTTTTTTTCGACAAGGATACATCCATGGCCTCGTTATGTCTTCCTATTTCTCTCTTTCTGTTTCAGTTCCTTCGCTATCATGCGTGTACCGCACGAAACTCCTTGTGATTTGTTTGTGCCGTGACAGTGTCCATTGACCTGATGGTGCTTGTCGCATTAAAGAGATGGACCTCTAAAAAATTAACATTCTGTCATCATTTACTCACCCTCGTGTCGTTCCCGACCTGAGTGATGTCTGAAACACAAAGGAGATGTTTAGCAGAATGCTCGAGCTGCTCTTTTCCGTACAATGAATGGTGTGAATGGTGACTAGGGGCTGTTAAGTCACCAAAAAGTACCATAAAAGTAACATAACAGTAGTCCTCATTACTCCTGCACTATATTCCAAGTCTTCTGAATTAATACAATAGCTTTGATGAGACCAATATCATTTTGGAAGCTTGGCAGCTCATTTAGACACCGTTCACTTTCATTTCATAGAAAAGAGCAGTGTGAGTATTCTGATAAACTTTGCATTCCACAGAAGAAAGAAAGTCATACAGATCTGGAAAGATGTAAGAGTAAATAACCAATAACAAAATTTGCATTTTTAGATGAATATCCTTTCAATATTTGTGTAGATCTACTCTGACCCCATAAGTAATCTCTGTTTATTAACATAATACTTTCTCATTTAAAGACTTTGTATAATATTTATACCCAATTTAATAGCAGAAAAAATATCCAATGGTTCTCAGCCTTTTTGTCTTCAAGACCCGCTTTTGGCCGTAAACGGTCTGTTGTAATAAAAACAAACATGTTTTAGTGGGTGTTCTCAGCATTTTAAATTAAGATTTTGTTAATATAACTAATGTTTAATAAATTAATATAACAAGTCATTGGGGCCACCTTGAAAGTTTGCTGATGCCCCCTAGTGGGTCCTGGCCCTCTGGTTGAGAACCATTTACCTTAGAGAAAATGCATGAAAAAAAGAAACATATCAGTACACAATAAAATAGCTCATGATTCTCTGATTCTAGGTCTAATACCCAAAAGGAGAAATAAAAACCCCTTTGATCCTTCTTCAAAAGTGAGCATAAAGAGTACTCGTATTTATTTGCCGAAGTTGAACCTTTCATATTAACTAGAATCAAAATTGTCATGCTTGTAAGTAGTGTTGGCTGAGTCTCTCTCTCTTTCTGTTTTTCTCTCTTATTTTAACATGTCACAGGCTCTTTGGTTTTTAAAGTTAATCCAATAAAATATGCAAATATAGCATTGGGATTGTCACAAAGTGCAGTGGAGGGTAAACATGCTGTATATACTCTGGTGTGTGTGTGTGTGTGTGTGTGTAGGAGAAGAGAGGCCCTTACACGCAAGTCTGAGAGCGTCTCCTCATGTTTGCATGTACTCATACTAGCGAGCATGGAACTTGCAGAGAACAGAGTAATGTGTGAAATTTCTCTGCTCATGAGGATGAGGAGTCTTGTTTTAAAATTTAAGAATATAATGGTCTGTTCATTGAAATTGTTTTCAATAGCTTATATGTTGTCTATATGTTGTTTATGTGTGTGTGTGTGTGTGTGTGTGAGAGAGAGAGAGAATGTGTGTTTTATATTATTTAAACTGTGTTCTTTTAACCCTCATGTTCTTTTTGGGGACTATTAGGCCTCAAGGACATTTTAAAAGCTTTAAAAATATACTAAAATTATAGTTTAATACTTATGCTCACCAAGGCTGCATTTATTGGATTTAAAATACAGTAAAACAACAATATTGTAAAAAGAAAAAAAAAATGCTTTGACATCACAGGAATAAATGACTTATTAAATAAAACTGAAATATATATAATATACTGAAAATATATACAGGTATTACAATTTAAAATAACTGTTTTCTATTTCAATGTGTTTTAAAAAGTAATTTATTCCTGTGATGGCAAAGCTGAATTTTCAGCATCATTACTCCAGTTTTCAGTGTCACATGATCCTTCAGAAATCATTCTAATATACTGATTTGCTGCTCAAAAAACATTTCTTAGTATTATCAATGTTGATATTTTTGTGGAAACTGCAATACATTTTAATCACTCTTTGACTGATGTGAAGTAGCTTGAAAATGTATAAAAATGTGGTCAAACAGAACAAAGTTGTTAGTCGCGTGTCTGAGATGCATTCGAATATTTTATGATAAATCAAAGGGTTAATGCTTCATTTATATCAGCATATTATGTTTTGATGATTTCATAGGAACACATTTGAATTAAGTTAACTTTGAAATGACTTCTCATACATTTGTGTTGATCACAGCAGTGCAGGGGGTTAAACTGACCACTGACCGCTGGCCATCAGAGCAGGTGCATGATCTGAAGCTGTCTCACAGCTCTTAGATTAGCCATTTTTGGAAGTCGTTATCTACAAAAAGCAAATTGCCTTTGTGATACTTTAGAAATAGCTTTACGTCTCCTCTTTTTCAGTCATTTTTTTTGCCTCCACCTCTCTCTCTCTCACTTCATCACCCCTTTTCCTGGCATTAAGTCCAGACCTGACACTGACACTGACTCTGTGTGTCATCCCTCTCTCTCTCTTTCCCTCTCTCCCTCATTGCTTCAAGGACCAGAGTGCCTGCAGATGCATTTCTCTGTAGCCCACTACCCCTCCCTCGTCTCCTCTCTTTCGCCCTGTCTAACTCTCTCCATCTTTCTCTTGCTTTCCTCTCCTCCCATACTCTCTCTCTCTCTTGAACACAGTCTAACATTAACAAAGCAAGAGAACAGAGAGAAGGAGAGAGGGATGAACAGAAAGTGATAGAGACACTGAGCAAGTGTGGACCACTTTTACAATTCATTCATCTACCAGGTGAGTCTCCTGCCTTCACTGCCGAAACAGCGACTGAGACATTAACAGATTCATGACTCTTTTATTGGAAAAACAAAATAGATTTGGGAAAATTACTGGTTAATTGTGGAAAGGTTATGGAAGACTTGACCTTTGACATTTTCTGTGTTGTATAGGCTACAACAATATGTTGTGTTACACCACCAAAGGCAACATTTAAATAATTTAAATGAGCTTGTATTTGTCTTTGCTTGAGAGTCATACAAAGTCATATTTAATTAATTGAACTAGTTAATTTCAATTAGTGCAAAACCTTTTCACATTTTTATACGTCTATATACATGTCAGCATTATTTTATTATTTATTTATTTATTTACTTCTAAACTTTGTAAATTAATTGGATATTTTATTATATACATATGTCAGTATGTATTGTATATAAAAGAAGCCTTTGTATATGGATTGTATCAATATTTAACTGTTCATTTCCTGAGCATATCTGAGCTCTAATAATATTTATTATTATTACATATATATTGTAATAATAATATTACATTTTATTCATCGTACATATACACTAATAAATACAGCTGTAATGCAATTTTTTTTGCTCCCTAATCTGTGTTGTTCCGCTACATGTCACTTCTCTATATTTTGTTTCTCCTTCTGTTCTAGATCATTCTTTTCCTTTGAGAGCCATGGTTTACTCTCAAAACCAATGCAAATATTATTATGCAAGCACTTCTAGGTTATTTAAATGGCTAGATTTATAGTATTCATGATGACGGCCTCCTTTGTATGTTAGTAGTTTTACATGTAGAACTATCAGTGGAACCAGTGATATTTTTTTCTAACTCTTCAACAGCATTTATTTATTTAGCTGAACACTGGTCTATAAATTATGTGCAGGTGCTGGCTTTTTTGTGACTTAAATACACTTGCGTTTTGGTTGGTGGCTTCATGCCTCCATTTTCGTTCTGAGTTTTGTTGTGTAGTCAGAGTTTGTAGTCGAAAACGTGGATTGTGTGCGGTGTATCTATAATTATCTCTTTGTTTTGTTGGAGTGTGTGTCTCTCTGTTGTGTAGCATGTGTGTGTGTGTCTGTGTGTATTGTTGTTAACATTAGTTGACAGTATTACTCTCTCCAGTCATGCGTGTGTGTACGACGATGTCAGACTAGATGTTCTGTACTTCTTAATTACTCGCTGTGTGTGTGTAATGAACTCTGTGTGTGTGTGTCTGTGGGGGGTTAATGTATGTTTGTGTGTACGTGTGAAAGATACATACACAGATAAAGAGAGTTTAAGATTCAATAGTAACAGACATCAGATGGGTCATTTATGCTAGTTTGATCTAGTTTGAAGTGACAGTTTTAATTACTTTTTTGTATAAGTAATTATTTAAGTGTTAAGAAATTGCATTGTTTCGTCTCAATAAAAAATACTACATTTTAAATGCTGGATGTAGTTATTCCTTCAGAGAGGTAACAGGGTGGATTTTTTTAAACATATAACCACTTTGAAATTTCTATGTTTTAAAGTCAAATGTTTACTATAGAAAATCATGAAAACAGGGTTGACAAGGCTATACATAAAACATAAGATAAATGGATAACAGTAAATGCACTTTAACTTATCATTGGAAAGTTAACTTCTGAAAAGACAATGATGTCATTATGACAAAATTTATTATAATTTATAGAATAGTTCATTATTTTAAAAATGGATAAATATGATAATAAAAGGGTTGGCACAAAATTAAAATCTAGGTTTTTACTAAGATGCTAAAATGCTAGCTTTGCCAAAAAAAAAAAAAAAAAAAGGGGCATAGTTAATATACTATAGCAAGGAGATGTTGGAAACAAAGACTGAAGGAAGGCCAAAAATTTATCATTATAGAAAATTAAAACATAATAAAGATTTTAAAAAAATGATAAAGAAAAGTTGTCTGTGTTCACTGTTAAATGAAATTATTAATAATTTAATAAATTAAATTACATGATATTCTCAGTTAGAAATAATCAACATAATCAGCTAATCAAAGCTATGGAAATGCAATAATAAATCGGTGACACAACAAAGGCTTAAAGAATGAAATACAAGAGCCGTTTACTGCACATAAATACTGAATTTATTGTATTTGATTTTTCCGATGACCTTTTTTTACAGTTTTACCTCTTCCGCCCTTCATTCAGGGTTGGAGTGGTCTGGATGATAGAAGGAGAGGGTCAGTGTTTTCTCACAGGTGACATTTGATGTATGACAATCTGACCATGCTGAACTTACAAAACGGCTCCAACTGGACTGGTCCAAACAACTGGTACCACCCGGCCGACACCATCACTCCTCAACACGGAACAGGCACGTGAGCATTACTGAGTGATATCTTTATATATTAGTAAAGCACCTCTGTGTGTGAATGTACGCTGTTTGTGTGCTTGTGTTTGTGAAGTCAGCTTTGGGGTGAACCAGAAATTCTTATACTTGACTGAGCACAAACAGAGGGTGCCAACAGCTACACCATCAGCCACACATGTACACCCACATACAAACACGGCAGTCTCTGGCCTTGACATCCTCTGTTTCATTACAGGAAGGCGGAACTAAAACAAGCAGACATTAGACACAGAATTAGATGCCCATAATACAGTTGCTGCTTATTCACACGTACACAAATAAGGTCAAACTGTCAAACACAAGATGCTGCAGCGCACTAGAATTACACAGTCTTCAAAGAGACAGTTCTGTCTATATAATAACACACACATTTGCACACTGAAATGCAGCACTCTTACAAGACTCTCTGAAGTTTAATGGGTTTTTATTTTCTCTCAGATGGTTGTGTGGAAGATCTGAATGTGCAGATGGCCAGAGCAGGGGAAGGAGTGGTGCAGGGAGAGAGGGATGAGGTGGACGAGTCGCAGCTACACCTGCAGCTAAAGAGGAAGCTGCAGAGGAACCGCACCAGCTTCACCCAGGAGCAGATAGATGCCCTGGAGAAAGGTGTGACTCAAAGCGCTGGCTCGCACTGAGCTTTCCATGCAAAATAATCTCAATCCTAGAGAGGATGTATTTGTGTGGGATTGTTTTTGCTTTTTGCGTTTGGGAAAGACGGATCTTTTTCATATTTTGCCACATTCCTTTTCTTATACTTTCATGTACATTATACATTTTGTGTGCATTTTTCTCTCATTCTCATGTTGTTTCAAACCTGTATAACGTTTTTCTTCTGTGGAATACAAAAGAAGATATTGAAAAATGTCTGCGTTTTTTGTCTATACATTGAAAGTCAATGGGGTTCAAAAACTGGTTTGGAGCTACATGACAACATTCTCATTTTTTGGTTAAACTATCCCTTCAAAACTAAAAACGTGCAATTCTGCTTTCATTAAATGTTTGGTCTTCTGTTAAATCTGTTTTCCAGAGTTTGAAAGGACTCATTACCCAGATGTCTTTGCTAGAGAGAGACTGGCTGCAAAGATTGATCTTCCAGAGGCCAGAATTCAGGTGATACTGGCTTAGTGAAATATTTGAATGATCCTCTTTGAGATTTTATGGTGTTAATGCTGAAGTGCCTTTAAACAATAAAGACACTGTCCATTATGCACTGACCCATATTGGGTGATTGACAGGTATGGTTCTCCAATCGGAGAGCTAAGTGGAGAAGGGAGGAAAAGCTGAGGAACCAGAGGAGATCAGGGGGCACCAGTTCTTGTTCTCAGACACATACTCCCCTGAGCACATCCTTTACCTCCCCTGTATATCACTCCCATCACAGCAACAGCTCAGGTACGTCTTTTTTATGACTTACTTCACAATATTAGAACAAGTACAGCTTTGCTAAACAACTGACGGATAGATTTCTCCACTACTTTCTCTCCTATTTTCATGCAAAAGAAATTAGTGTTTTTTCACTTTGAACTGTTTGTTACTACTCTTTCTTCAACTCCTGAAATCAAATATCAAAGTTCTGTATTGCCATGATTGTTAGATGCAGTAATAGCCTACCAAAGCATCCATAAACACTAAAGTAGTGTTAAGTAGTTGTAGTAGTAGTAATAATAATAAAAATAATTGTCGTTGTTACTGTTACTATCCTCTTGTGTTCTCTCATATAAGGTTCAATGCACAGTCGGAGTGATTCGTCTCTCTCAGGCTATAGCTCTCTGTCTGTCTTCTCCAGTATGCAGGTAAATCATGATGACCTTCCCTTGCAGTATACCATAGGATCTTAATAAGCAAGATGTCTGACCAAATGGACATGTAACTCTACATCAGTACTGAATCATGTAGGCCTACTCAGAAATGTTTGTTTTGACTTATAGGCTAATACTGACGCCTAGTGGCGCGCAAAAGCAAAAGTTTGATGTTGCAAATGCCTACCAGCATTCTTCAAAATAACTTCTTTTGTGTTCCACTTAAAGTCATACAGGTTTTGAACGCCGCGAGAGGGAAAAATAATGACTACTAATGATAATTAATTTTGGAGTGAACTATCCATTTAAAGTCTTTCACTTAGTCAGGCACGAGCCACAGGGTTGTGTACAGGTAAATCTCACAAAGACCGTTCGAATTTCGAATCCTCCACTAAATTAACTCAAAAATAAATAAATAAATAACAATAATACAAAACGATTTCTGGGTGCACGTTTAACTTATGCAGTTATCGGTTGCACAAAACGGTGATAGGCCTATCTGTTTGGGGGAAAACTGTTTTAAAGTACAGACGTCGGCTACTGTATGTAAAATATAAACAATTTAGCCTATTCTATGGAGGACAATATTCATTTTTAATGTTTTGATTAAAAAATGATGCCCTCTCAAACATAACAGCATCCGCCTTTTTGTTTCTTTAAAGTATGCAAAACAAAGTGCTTTCTACAACAGTAAATAATGCAGACAAAAAATTCTAGCACACGCACCTATTACGCAACTGAAAGGAAAAACCATGAGTCCGTCTGACTTTCAAAATTATCTTAAATCGCTTAAAAGCGCCCTCTAGTGTTTCTTATGGAATACACACAGTCTGCTGTAGTTTCTAAAAAATAATCACTCGCACTTATACTGTAGGTTTACAGTTCAACAGGTCGATTTAGTCCATAAATCCGTTTCCTTTAGTCAAACAAATATATCTTCTTCATATTTAATGACCTCGTGCACTCTTTTAAATTATGTCATATCAACACACCCAGTGTGCTGGTCGTCTGATAGGACTGTGCACATTGAGCTAAAACATCATAAAACCTCAGAGTGAACTCATGAGGGGAGTTTCTCGCATAATAAGCTGTCAAATGATTTTTATTACTGAATCTGTTGATACTCTAAATGAAATGAGATTAATCTTTTATCTTTATTTGCTCTTCTCTCCTCTAGTCTTTGCCCTCCCAGTCCACTCCAACTTACTCCTGCATGTTGCCTCCTTCTCCTTCTGCCCTCCCCCCTCTTTCCCGTAAATTTGACCCCTCATCTTACACCTCTCCCCACCTCCCGCCCCCACCCACGGCCAGCGCAAACACGGGTGAGTGCCGTTTTGTAACATACTCCACCCTCACAACGCATATGAATACTCTAATCCACAGGCAAAAACAGTGTATGAGCAAATACTGTGTGAATGTGGTTTAGCCACTTTGTGGTTTCCTTTTGTGTTGCAAATAAGTCGTCAGAGGTGGCCACGAGTGAAGAATGCACTGATAAGGCCTTGTGTTTCTTTCAGGATTCTTTCCTGGGGTTTCCGCAGCAGGGCAGACTGTAGTTCAAGGCGGTGATCAGGAGTTGGGCCAAGGTCTGGGTCAGTACTGGACGAGACTGCAGTAAAAACACACCTTATCATTATCAGACAAAACCAGCAGAGCTTCAGTCAGCAACTTTGAGCAAATTATTTAACAAAGCGTGTGTCAGGAAACCCTACTTATTTAGATTATGTACACATCAGGGAGGCAGTCTATGTAAGCCATAATCCTGTGGAAAAAAAAAAAATGTGGACCTCACAAACACAGATGGAAGAGAAAATGGACTCCAGCCATTTTGATCTGCACAGTTATATAGGCCTACTCAGCACCATGCCAGACAATAGCACAAACTAGTCTGGTTAACATTCTCAGCTATTGGAGTTAAAAAACACATCTAAAAAAAAAATTGCTGAGGCCAACACCTTGCCTCATGTTGATGCAGCGAAAATATTGTTTAATTGTTGTGCCACTTACAATCAATGTGATAAACTGCATGTGACCAAAACTGCTTCTGTAGTTGCCGTTCAAAAGTTTGGGTTTGGTAAGATATTTTAATGTTTCTTATGCTTACCAATGGTGCATTTATTGATTGAAAATAGAGTAAAAATAAATGTTGAAATATTTTTACAATTTAAAATAACTTAACATAAATAATATGTATATTTTAAAGTATATTAATAAGATTTATTCCTGTTACAGCAAAGCTGAATTTTCAGCATTATTGCTCCAGTCTTCAGTGTCACATGATCCTTCAGAAATCATTCTGATATGCTGATTTGCTGATCAAGAAACATGTCTTATCAGTATAAAAACTCTTTTGCTGCATAATATTTTTGTTATAACCCTAACTGTGATACATTTTTTCCCCAGGATTCTTTGATAAACAGGAAGTTCAAAAGAACAGCATTTATTTGAAATAAAAATCTTTTGTAATGTTATAAATGTCTATACTGTCACTTTTGATAAATTTAATGTGTCCTTGCCGAATAAAAGTGTTGTTATTATTATTTAAATCTTACTAACCCCAAACTTTTGAACGGTAATGTAGATTGATGGTATTGAGAATGACAGATTTTGAGAAGTCTGTTATGAGCCTATCAGTTACCAGCCCATCATAATACTGCATTGACGTGGAGAAACCAATGACAATCAAGCTTACAGACAAGCTAAGCAGTGGCAATCAATCTAGTGCACAAAGTAGCTCAAAAGAATTAAAACTAAATATAAATTGCTGTAGCCAATGACAATCAAAATACAGTTTTGCAAAAGGCTGCAAAGACAATCAAACATACAAACATACCGACCGTGTGTAATATACTGAAGCTAAGTTAATGATTTATTACTGTACATTGTTAAATGGACATTACTGTGATTTGATTATTGCTTTATTTCACCACTCTGTAACATTCATAGGTTTTTTCCTGTCAGATCCCATGAACTCACTGTAGATTTGTATGTTTGAATGTGTGTGAATATGAAAGAGAGATACAGCAATAGAGAGAGAGTGATACCGTTACTGTATTTATCATTAGAATTGTGAACATTTTAGTGTAAACCCTTTTGTGGAATTACTAAACATTGAAATAAAAATATTACATTGAAAAGAACAACATGCATTTGTGTTTGTCTGTATTTTCAAGTATTTGTATTAATTCTTGGTGCATATCCCAAAACATTCTTCTATGATTTTCTTTTATTATTATTATTATTATTCTTTCCCCTCATCTTTATCTTTTTCTCTAGAGTAACTATGAATTGGTTCACTAGCGGCCGTTTGGGTTGTTTACTTATTACTGTCACTGAACAGTAGCATTTCCTGCCTGTGTGGTGGTGGATTTCCTGTTTTTGTTACTTACATTACCACACCCATTGAAAATAATGTTCTGACAAAGTTATTCTCACAGGGACTTAGTCAGCTCAAGAGTTATGAATAACTTTGATGTCATAAGATATTTTCATCTCACATACCAGAACACAAATATAGAAAATATTGCCACATGGTTATATATTTGTATAAAATAACCAAGCATAGATTCAAATGAAACTTGGTTTAACAGAATTTGCTGTTTGTCCTTGGAATTTCTTATGCACTCCCAATGCCATTCCGGAAACTAGAACGGATACACTTAGAGGTCTGACTCTGCCCATATCTGAGATTTATCCTCCAAATTTCCGGTGCACTACACTTGATGAGTTTAATTAAGGCCGATGTTAATGAGCTGTGGAGACCGGGAGGGCAAAGCACGCAAGTTTCTTCGTTTGAGCAGAGGTCACTATAATAGTCACGTCTCTTCTATTCCCATAAGGCCTCGAGTCCCCAATCAGTGCATGTTTTATCTAGCCTGTGTGAACATGGGGTCTCCTCCCTCAAACTCATCGCTCCATCTCTACCCCTCCCTCTATCTGTTCATCTCTTGCCCTCTGCACACAGTCTTGGCCTGTAGTTCTCAAGAGGATAAACACATCCTCTGTTTCTCATGCAAACTTCCCTGGAACAGCTGAATGTGACAGATACAAATTTTGATTCATTTTACTATTGTTTAGATATTAAAAGGACATTTCAGATTGAGTACAAATTAAGCTCAGACAGCCTTTTTGGCATAATGTTGATTACAAAAAAAAAAAAAATACTACTTTTAAAAGCACTTACAATGCAGTGAATGCAAGTCAATCTGTAAATGCAAAAATTTTCACTGTTTCAAAAGTATAGCCTCAAGACATAATATGTTAAAACAATTTTATAGTGTGAAAAAGAGCTTGCTAACCATTTCTGTGCAAAATTTTACAACATTGTCACCATGAAATGTAATGCTGTAAACCTTAAAACTCTAAAATTACTGTTAAAAATATTATTTAAACTACAGCTCGAAATTTAACAGAAAAATTAAGATAAATAAAATTACATTTATAACATAATATAATAAATATAAAAATAGATATAAAATGACAAGCTTCACATTTCTGTTTTTAAATCCCCCCAAAATTGGTCCCATTTACTTCCATTAAGCGTCTCACTCTAATGTTGATTTTTTCAAAGAAAATAAAGGTCAAAATTATTTTTGTGTTAATCAGCATTATGCTATGCATGAACGCTGCTGATTCAGCTTAACTTGTATTGAATCCGGAATATTCCTTCAGCAACTCACCTCATTTGACAGATCATTTTCTAATTCAAAATGACTAAAATATTGTGCATATGGCAGATTGGCCTGATAAACAAAAGTAAAGGTAGTAAGGTACAATTCTAGCACACAGGCTAGGTCACTGGGGTTCTTTTACAGTATAGCAATATAGCATAGAAAATACACAATAAGAACAATTCAGATACATTTAATTTTCCTTAATGAACACAACATCTTTTTTTTTCAGAGAGGGGTAGCCATTTTGAACTCTGCACCACATTTAGAGTCCACCAAACTCTGTGTGTGTGTGTCTCTGAGAGTTCTTTGCTGGTTTCCTGTCACAGAGGAAGTGCCTCACCCAGCTGTGTTGCTCCCTATTGGCTCACGGTCAGGAGAACAGTGATTTCTGGCTGATAGGGTGGCCGAGCGAGGGATAGATAGAGGGAGTGCAGAGCGAAGAGAGGGACAAGCAGTCAGGACAGGTCAGAGGGTAGGCAGGAAGAGAAGAGTGCACAGCTAAATAAAGACAGACAAGATGAAGAGAGCAAGTGAAGGAGGGTGCAGACGCGAGAGCATATCATCTCTGCTAAAGAGGAAATAACTCTGAGGTAAGACATCAGAGAGCAGATGAACCTTCAGAGAAGAAAAAGATAGTTGCACGGACAGAAATGAATTTACAAGTATAAAGAAAAAAGCTTGAGAGTTAGTCAACTTTGGATGATGAAGAATGTTGCTGCTGAGAGGCTTTTGTGGTAACTACAGATTTTATTTTAATTTCTGTACCTGCAATTTCTTAATGATGAACAACATTGTGACCTTTTAAAATGGTGTAGACTTTCAACGGTAGTTAACCCAGAATATCTGCAAACTGATATATTCCTTAATCTCTCATTACTTTCTCATAAATATGAATTTCCTCTTGCTCTTTTTTGTCTTGTCAGTTTGAATTGTACTCAGCATACTTTATTTATTTATTTTTTTTTTTTTTGTTTTTTTCTAATGACTGACCTTTTCTATCAATGCTCATCCAAACTTATAACATTTCATAACATGTTACCATGTCTCTGTTTCTCTGTCTGACCGTCCATCTCTGTCTCTCCCAATCCTTGTACCAGTGTTTGATTTACAGATGACGCTGGACGGGGTTTGGGGGGGGCTGAGATAGGACAAATGCTCTCCAACTTTCCTGTCATCAATACCGACAGTAAAGTACCAGTCACCAAATAACTCTCTTTTCTCAGTGGCTGAGAAATATGTTGGTTTTTGTCTGAAAATAAACCCTATTTGGTGAAACACATAACTGAGTGCTTTTGTTTTCCAGTTGTTTCAGTTTATTTTAATTTTATTTTTTTTATTTTTTAACTAAGATTGGTTTGTTTTTGCATTTATTTTTTACTTTAGAGTGTATTCAACTCGACAAAATAGAAATTTGTCTTTAACACCAGCATACAAGCCACAGAAGTGAACAGTAAATAAACCCTATAGACATAAGTAAACATTACAAAGCAAAAGTAGGAGTAAAATAGCTCTACTCAAAATTGTCGTGCTGAGAACACTTATAGCCAATGGAACAAATGATTTAGTTTATGAAAGTTTGTTACTGTACCATTTGAACATACTGCAAGATTGAACCGTGTCCATTGGGAAAATGGCTTGGTCCTCCTCTGCTCCTCAATGCCATGCGCAGTGCGCACAGCTAAACTCGGTCATTCCGTAGGACGGACTAATGGAGGCGGTAGTAGTGAAACCGGTAGGGAAGGTGAAGCTGTGTCGGTATCGGCAGGAGAGTATCTATAACATCGATATGAATCACCGCTTCAGAACTGATTTGTTTCGCCGTCAGATCTGACCTACATCTGAACTCTCCAATAACATCAGACACAAGTGACTCCTAACTCGTCTGAAGTTTGACACAGTTCGCGTACTGCATCTGTTTTGATTTTAGTAGGTTAACCTTGTTTTAATA
Source organism: Spinibarbus caldwelli (assembly GCA_039654775.1). Classification (NCBI taxonomy): domain Eukaryota; kingdom Metazoa; phylum Chordata; class Actinopteri; order Cypriniformes; family Cyprinidae; genus Spinibarbus; species Spinibarbus caldwelli. The sequence continues at coordinate 39,194,865 of CM077218.1, read as the reverse complement.
ATATTGACTTTGTCTATGCGTTTGGTCGCGTTCAGTTTTAAGACGTCGGGACTCAGCTGATTCCTTCCGACGTCGAGGTGACATTATTTACCAGGTATGAACTTTTGTAAAACAGGTATTTTCTGGTGATGTTTGATTTCATCCAAAACAGTCTGTTGTTTCAGTTATATCCTGACTATCCTCACAGTTATATTTATGACTTAATTCAGGTGTAAATGGTGGCAATGATACAGTGTGTCATAAAAAGAGTATCACGAATTGTTATGTCAAGAGTGTGGCAGAATTAATGTAAACAACCTTATAAACATGTTTTCCCCTTTTTGTATCTTAGTAATTAGTTTCAGTCAGTCATTCATTTATGCGTTCAGTGCTACCAACTTTATATTTCACTGACACACCAACAGCCCACCTCTCAAACCACATCTAATTAACTTTTTAAGTGTCTAACATTTCTATAGGCTATAACCAACCTAGTAGCAAGTTAACTACAGTCAAAGTTACCTACAGACAAACTAGACATCTACAGATTTAGTTACTGATCTAAGGTTTAAGTTTTTACGTGTATAAAGTCTTAAGCCTTGGTGTACAACTGAAAACATACAAGAAGGGTTGCTTCCCTACATGTGCTCAGCGTGTAAAAACAAAAGCAGGGAGCCACAGTCACCTGATGACACTGAGAAACTTTGAAATGTTTGACTCTCTATGCCTGTTTCTCTTGACAGGTAAAATAAAAGGACATTGTTTTTCACTTCTCATTAACATATAAAATGCTTTTCCAGCCTGGTCAGGAATGTGTCAGACAGTTTTGCAATGAGGTAAATTCCTCATCTGAACTAGAGTACGTATGAATGTATTGTGAGTGATAAACATGCCACTATAGCAGAAGCTGGGTGATGATATTTTCTCGCTTCTGCTGTGAAATCCACACTTGCATGTCTTAGCTGGAAACTGGTTAGAATTTTGTTTGTTTAAATATAGTTAGCCTTTTATGGTATTGGGTAAACGTGTACTAGTAGTCTTTAGACTGCCTCTTATTTTACATTTTAGTACAATTATGGGTATATTTAATAATTCCAGTAATCACATAATATAGTGTTTCATATTAAGTCCAAAGTAGCATAGAAGTGTAATATATTAAATAAAGCTCATTTTATACCATAAGATGTGTGCCATAAAAATTGGCAAATGGGGTAAGGAGGGAAAGATTAACTTGTTCAGGTCAAGTAACAAACACATGAAAACGTGTAAAGTGTTTTGAGTTGTGAAACTGCCTTGGTCTCCTAAAGAGAAAAACAATTGCACCCCCACAGTGGAACTTACACGTTCTGATGAGTTGTAATAACCTGTAAAGTAGAGGAACGAGTTATAATCAAAATGCTCACAGTGAATGAGAAGAATTATTGGAATGGTAATATGCTTTACAAGAACTGTCATTGCTGTTCTGATGACAATTGTCTGATATTAGGGTTATATACCACACACATGCATAAATACACTGATATGTGCTAATAGATATTACCATAAAGACATGAAGTCTTGTTTTCTTATAAATTAAACAAAATTAAGAACAAATGTCTGTCAGTGGGCTATGAAAACGTGTCTTCCCTTTCAAGTAATTAGATTTTTCTGAGCCTACTGGCAGATATTTGTACTTTTTAAATCATAAACTCACTTCATTTTGGTCAGTTTCTTGGTCATTTTTCTTTCTCAGTGTATCTTTATTTAAGAATCTTTGAAGTGTTGCTAATACAGCTCATTTTGGCTCCATAGACATTTACATAGAACATATTAAATAAAATATTGCTAAATTCCAAGTTTAATCCAGTAATCAGGCATCATATCTGCCAAACGGGGTGCATCTGTCCGTGACGTGTATATTTTGCGTTATTATGCAATCAAACAGAAAACTGTTACTTGTCTTCAGTGATCATTTTTAATGTTAAAGCATTTCCACCAAAAGTTATCGAAAACCCTGCTTAGAGGGAACTGTATATAGATAAATGTCGTTGTCATGTTTGAAATATTTGTGAAAGGCTATAAATGACGTAGATAAAATGACTGAGGTAAACAGACTGGAACTTCCAGTTCTCATTCTGTGTCTTTGTACGTTTGAGTGAGAAATAGCTCATTAGTATGTGTCTGTAATTGTACTTTCACTTCCTTCATGTACCCACTATGAATTGAAGTACTGTTGAGGTAACTCACTTCTCTTTCGAATTGGATGGATTATTGGTTGTATTTTAATGCACAATTCTTCACTGAACATTACACATACGAAGTGTGCACTGACCTCCAATTAATCGTCTGTCTTGACAGAGAGTTGAGGCTTTAGTTTTTTACTTGTGGAAAGAACACTGGAATTCTTGAGTGGTGTTTTGTTGTGTTGCATAACATGAAAGTGTCCTCACATTTCAAAGAGTTTTAGTTCTCTCTTTGTTTCAGCGATGGTAGACGTAGTGGTCAGGCCTGCTTCCCCCTCACCCTCCATCTCCCTCCTGGAGATCAAAGCGGAGACGCGGTTGGTGCTGAAGTCTTTCCTGCGTCACTCTCTCTCGATTCCTCCTGGGGAGCGGCCTGGAAGGATAGGAGGAGAATACAGCGACCCAAACAAATACAGGTGACACAAATCATTCAAACTTATACAGAATTAAACACTGTAATGACGCAAAATAAAACAACTCATTTTGTAAGTATCACTGAACATCATAGACATAAACAAGACAATTATATACTTGTTATAAGCAAACACCAGAGATTATAATAATCTGACCTGTCTCTGAAGTGTATTTTTTGGTTTCTTTAATTACTTTTTGGCTTTGAATTCCTTTTAAATTATTCACTATATATTTTATTTGATTTTAACCTATTTTTGAAAGACAAGTGGAAGCTGGAATAGTGCCAGATGAATCATTTTTTCATCTGTCAATCATTAATAATTATTTGAATATATAATCTGTTGCTAACGTCACTACTGTGACAGTTTCTCAAGGATCCTTCCTACTAACTTCATTTATTCAGTAGTCATGGGGAACGTTTAGTGGTCAGGTCATCTAATCTTGGACCAAAGTGATTCTGTTATCCTTTAATATATAAACATGCAAATTGGGGTAGTTTACCCCAAAAATGAAAATTCTGTCATCAATTATTCACCCTCAAGTTGTTCCTCTAAACTTGTATGAGTTTCTTTTTCGTCTACTGAACACAAAAGAAGATATTTTGAAGAATGCTGGTAACCAAAAGGTCCTCATTTACTTCCGTAGTATGAAAAAATACTTTGGAAGTCATTGGGGACTACAAACTCATGCAGGTTTGGAACAATTTGAGGGTGAGTAAATGATGACAGATTTGTAGTTACTGGGTGAATTATCTTTTAAAAGAAAATGTACCTCTTCAAAAAAGTTGAAGTTAACTTGAAAATCAAAAGAATGACCCATCTTTCTCTTTTTAGTGCCTCAACAAAAGACAAAATGAAGAAAGATGCAAATGGATGGGACTCCTTGGATGAGGAGATCAGTGCCGCAGAGGAAAAGAAACATGGAATTAAAAATTTTATAAAAAGAAGACTGAGATCCCGTTCATCTATGATCCACCGTGCTAAGAAAGACGGCAGTTCTGACCCAACTCCAAACAACACGCTGGAGAAGCAGAATCAGCCGGGCCAGTCTGACAAGCCGTCAACAAATGGAACACACAGTTTACCCAGAAAAACAGAGGTAAAATCACAAACCTAAGGCCTTTTTTATAATGCAAAGCAACTGTTTTTTTTTGTCAATATAATATGTAATTTGCTCATTTTATGTAGCTTCAGAAAAACTTGCATTGCACATGAATTTGATAATCAAAACCTTAAAAGTGCATTTTTAAAATGAATGGTGGGCTCCTACACTTTCAGCTTTACACTTCGACTTGTGCTCATGCTGGTAGTGTGTAACCTCATAATATGGGCACCAAAATAAATATGCATTGCCTACACATGCAGTGTGAAACAAGCAAACACGGTTGACTATCTGTAGAGGCCAAAACTGGCTCTTGTTTCATCAGGTGCATGATTTCAAAGCTAATTAAAAACTTTTATGGGTTCAGTATTACAAATTTACTGACCAGCCAAGGAGCCAAAATGCATTCATTTTTAACTTCTTTCTTAAGAGTATGTGCATTAACATTGCTCTTCAGAACTACTTGTTAATGAGACATTTTCTTTTAGGAAGAGATATTCAGACCATCCTCTGCATCTGAAGAGGAAGGTGACAGAAAATCAGGGGACAAAAATAAGAAAAAGAAGAAAAAACTGAAACTATCTGATATACTAAAAAAAAAAGTGTCATTAAAAAAAGAAGAGCCTCGTCCTCAGCGCCCAGCCTCTCTGCCTTTCAAAGGTGCTACAGGTGTTTCACAACCTGAGGATCATCCTGTTTCACCATGTAAGTTTCAGATGTAAAATAATTTCTTTAACTTGTTTTATGGATATAGAAGTTGAGACACAGGAGGCACTGTTAAGAATGTGTTTTAGATTGTCTTATTATGCCTGTTCAAAAGGGTCGTTTTTTTGAAAGAAGTCTCTTATGTTCACCAAGCTGCATTTATTTGATTCAAAATACAGTAAAAACAGCAATATTGTGAAATGTTATTAGAGTATAAAGTAGCTGTTTTCTATTTGACTATATTTTAAAAAGTAATTTATTCCTGTGATTGCAAAGCAGAAATTTCAGCAGTCTTCAGTGTTGCATAATCCTTCTGAAATCATTTTAATATGCTGATTTGCTGCTCAAGACACATTTCTTAATATTATCAATGAAAACTGTTGTGCAGTTTTTTTCCACAATACTTTGCTAAACCGAAATTTCAAAAGAACAGCATTTATTGAAAATCTAAATATTTTGTAACATTTTAAAATGTCTATAATGTCACTTTCTATCAGTTTATTGCATTCTTGCTGAATAAAATCTGAAAAAACCGACCCCAAACTTTAGAATGATAGTGTGGATATGGACTCTGTATGTGATATGATGTGATATGTTTTATCTCAGCTCATCCACCTGAGTTTTATGACGGTGTGGCAGAAACTCTGGACAGAATCGCACAGAAACACAGTGTGAAAAAGAAATCCCCTGTTAAACCAGAGCCTGTGCCAAGTACACACAAAGGTACATGTAAAACCATAAACCAGATTTGTTTATGACCTGTTGGTTTTAAATTTTATCTTAATGTGTGCAGTAGATGCATTGTCAGTATCAAAGCAAGAGCAGTTGAATACTAAACAGACCTGTTGTCTTGGGTACAGAAATTTATGTTCAGTACTTTAACAATAGCTTATTGTTATGATGGGTTGATGGTCCAGCTGATGGTTTTTTTTTTATTATTTGTATTGTTTGGATATTATTTTACACTTCTTCTTTTCATCGTAGACAATGACAAAGAGGCTGTGGTTAAACAACTAGTTCAGATACTGACTTCAGAGGGGGATGCCATAAACGAGAAGGTAGTGATCCCTAAGTTTACCAGTCTTAATGGGATATAGAGTAATCTTGGCTTCTTACCATAAAGATTTTCTGATATAAGCAGTGTTTTGACTGTTCATGGTTATTTTTAGTTGGTTACTTTGTGTTTATCATTGTTAGTCATTGTTTATCACTGTTAATGTTGTAGATAAGCGCCAACCCCTTCCTGCGGTCCACCCTCACACGCCTCTCCTACCCATCCTTTGCCAAACTCCTTGACACGTATGCCAGTCAGAGTGAAGAGCCCCCTGCTCCGGCTCCGGTCAGCCCTACGCTGCGGCGTCTCGCCATCACCATGGATGTGTCTCGACGAGTGGTCACGGCCACTGGAGTTCAGCGTCTGACGGGGTATGCTGAACGCTACATGGAGAGCTTTGCACCATGGGTGAGGAGTCACGGAGGATGGGTGAGCAGTCTACTTTTAGTATTTTCCTCAGTCTCTTTAGGATATTCTGTGTTTTGCATTTATTACTTTCCTCCAGAAGGGGGCAGAGTTGTCAACTAAACTGTTTTTTGTGTTTTCATTCACAGGGGAACATTGCACAATTGGATGAGGTTCTGGAGTGTGATTGACCTCAGTCATTGACCTCTGTTCATTATGAATTCTGGATCATGTAGCATGACCTCTGTGAGGAAAGGAAGAACAAGAACCAGCCAACTGGGCAATTGACACTACTTGATTATATGGCTTCTCTGCTGATGTATTTATTTTTTTGTAATTTGGATGTTTTGAAATTTTTTATGTGACTTTTATACCAAAATACATGATTTCAATCATCTACTGTTGTATTGCATCCTTATTTAGTTGTAATGACCTTAACATACAGTAATATAGTACAGACAATTGGTTTAGTATAACAAATTATCTGATTTCAATTTAAAAGAAATTAACTTCACAAGTTCATCGCAAGCAGTTATAAGGGTATTTAACAAAGAGTGCAATAATACTAGGATTTACTTTTCCACCTACTGTATACATTCACTTTATATTCATTTAATCATCTTTACCTAAGCACAAATTAATTAGGCATTTACCTGGTAAATTCATTTATCTGAAATTCATCTGAGCTTCTTCCTTAGTGCAACGGCGTAATTTATGTGCACATGCATATCACATCCAGTATTTCTAATAGGAAAGTCCGTTTAAACATTTATTACATAATCAGAATTATGATTTAAAGAGCCCCTGGCACAATGGGACGAAGGTAGGGTCAGTCCATGTATTTTTCTGCATGTAAGATTTGGCAGTACATCAGCATGGAGAACACCAAAGCAAGAATCTGAAGGAAAAAAATGTGACCACATTATATCTGAGTATATCCAGTGCTTATATAATAATGAAACTATATGAGAAAAATGAGTTTCAATGTACCTGAACGATTCCAATGCAAACTCCAAACCCAAGCACTGAGGTGATGTTAGCCAGCAGCCAGTCTTTGGCCTTCTCATAGCACGGCTAAAACACATTTAATAAAACAATCAGGTTCAGTCAGCTGGTCATTATGACAAAATAAATTCTGACATGACAATCAGGGTCTCATCACCCTATAACAGTTTATTTTGCAATAATGATTGGATGGAAGTACATTATCTTTGGTTATAGCATGGCTACCAAAAAATAAATAAATGGACATGAAAGTTAATTATTTATGATTTTATTCCTGAATTTTCAGGAGCCGTTACTTCAGTCTTCAGTGTAACATGATCCTTCAGAAATCATTCCAATATGCTGATTTGGTATGAATCAAGTATTTCAAAGAGCCATATAACAAAGAGCATTGCCAGATGTAAGTAGGGTTTGTTCTGGCTTTCATTTTACGTTAAACATATGGTTGCAATTACCAATAGTTGGTGGGATTTAGGAATGTGTGGAATTTAGCTGACCCTGTGACCCCAGAAATTATCTGACCTCTTCCCAGTGATGGCAGCGCTCAGTATTATCTCTGCAGCAGGAGTCAGGAGGTTTGCCATTGGACGTTTTGTTGTGCCAGTCAGTGTGGTTGCTCACACCACAGCACTTAAACTGAAGGAAACAGAATCCATGATTCACGCTGAAGAATCTCAGCCTTCATATTTGTAACTGTTATAAATTCAACTCACAATTCTCTGCATGTTGTCCCAGGATTTTCTTAGCCCTTCATTTGTGAGATAGTCTTTCATTCCCTCTCTTAGGTCATCCTTGGCTTTCTTGTCCAACTAAATGGACAAAACAGTGAGAGAAGCGGATAAACAGGAAGTTGAAGGCAAAGTGTTTTCCTGAAAGGAAAGGCTGAAATATTTGCAAGGCTCAGACGTTAGTCCCTCACCTCTTCATGATACACGCTCAAAACCACAATCAGTGCCACTTCTGTCAGGACTAGAAACAAGAGGATCACAAAAAACTGAAAGAACCAGAAAGAACTATTAGACTACATGAATGACAACATTATATCTTTAAAAACACAGACATGGCATATTCTGACAGTATGCCCATTTAGGAAAGAAAAATCACAAATGAAATCTTTTTAATATCTCAGTTGTTTCTCTTAGGCAGCAATGAGATTAAACAAAGAGCATTTAAAAACTTTTGCTTCTGTTCCTAAGATTTTTCTCCTGAAAAAAAGCCCTACTCTGCTCACATATGTCTCTTCAAAAGAGATCTCAACAATGTATCATTTTGGGCTCAGATTTGTCAAGATCAATGACATTCTTCGATTAAAATACGAGATCAAATATGTGACTCTGGACCACAAAACCAGTCTTAAGTTGCTGGGGTATATTTGTAGCAATAGCTAAAAATACATTGTATGGGTCAAAATTATTGATTTTTCTTTTATGCCAAAAATCATTAGGATATTAAGTAAAGATAATGTTCCATGAAGATATTTTGTAAATTTCTTACGGTAAATATATGAAAACTTTTGATTAGTAATATGCATTGCTAAGAACTTCATTTGGACAACTTTAAAGGCGATTTTCTCAGTATTTTGATTCTTTTGCACCCTCAGATTCCAGATTTTCAAATAGTTGTATCTCAGCCAAATATTGTCCTATCCTAACAAACCATACATCAATGGAAAGCTTATTTATTCAGCTTTCAGATGATGTATAAATCTCAATTTCGGAAAATTGACACTTAAGACTGGTTTTGTGGTCCAGGGTCACATATTTCTTATCAAATACACTAGTCAAAAGTATCTGAACTGTGCTATAGACACCAATTTCATAGTTCTGTACTCGATAACTGCCTCTCAGTTGTTTTTATTTATATGTCCTCTAAGGAGAAACACCAGAGATAAAGACGATACTTGAATGAACATCTTTATATTCAAAATAAATAAATAGATCAACATGAAATTTTAATTATTTAACTACAGTAGTCAACATTTGAAGTGGATCAAAAAAGTTCCTCAAAGGTTTTGATCCACTTCAAATGTTGACTACTATATGCACATTGTATATCACATAAACATACTACAGGTTTGTGGTCGGTAAGATTTTTAATGGCTTTTGAAAGAAGTCTTTTAGTCTCATGAAAGCTGCATTAACTAATCAAAAATACAGTAAAAACAATAAAATTATAAAATATTATCACAATTGAAAATACTATTTTCTATTTCCATATATTTTAACGTGTAATTTATTCCTGTGATGGCAAAGCTGATTTTTGTTTCTTAACTCCAGTCTTCAGTGTCACATGATCCTTCAGAAATCAGAAACATCTGAGATGAAGATGATACTTGAATGAACGTCGTCCTCTGGGCAGTTTTGCACAAATCTGTTTTACTGATATCAGTAAGGATCCAGGTATCTTACCGTCATCAATAGGCACTTCTGCTCTTTCAGAGCACCAAGGCATCCGAGGAACCCTGTTATCATGGTGACGCCTCCAGCAACAAGTAGTAGGTTGGCCGCGGAGAGTGAAGGGAAGGACAGTGGTAGAGATGAAAACTCTGACTGTGTGAAGGCAAGCCACACCCCAACACCAAATAAACCACATCCTCCCAACTGCACAAACAAGCACAGGTAAAGACAAATAACGGTGCCATCATCATCATGCTCAGAGAAGTCACTTCCCATCAGTGTAAAGCAGTTTGAGTTGTTCTGAGGGACAATTGTAGTAGGCCTGCATGGCCTTCATAGACTTTAATTGACTAGTAGGCTACTTAATTGCATGTCCTTGCATATTTTATACATGTTTAACAATTAAGGCTGGAATACACTACATGACTTTATAATTCTGAACAGATATAACTACGTTATATATACTTTTAAAATTTTTGAGAAAAAATTGGACCTCAGCATTATACACTAAAGGAGTGAGCATCACACCGTGTACGGTTCCACCCTTTAGTCCAGTGTGTTTGGCTAACCAGCATTCCCTGGCTGTTTTCTGTAAATGTTACACCAGTAAGTGGTGACAAGTGACATGTTTTTTAAGTGAGTCAATGAATCGATTCGCCGAGTGAATGATTCAATAATTCAATCCACAGCACTCATTCTGGAAAGCCACTACTGTAGTGTTGTTCAGAGACGCTAACAGTTGATACTGTTTGGACTTTGTTGGGAATTGTGGATGGAGCAACAAAGTACTTGTGTAAGTATTTGTGAAAGTATTAAAGAGATAGTTCACCCAAAAATGAATATTCTGCTCAAAGCATGTGTGCATTCCTCTGCTTGTAAACAAGACGCAGCGCATGCTAGTTCTACTCCAGCAGCACCACAAGTATACGTCAAGGTACTCTCGTGAATGGCAGCGGACTGACCCGAAAGAGAAGAAATTGTTGATTAAAGGTGTTATTTTTGTTTTCTTTGCACACAAAAAGTATTCTTGTAGCTTCATAAAATTATGGTTGAACCACTGATGTCACATATGGGCTATTTTAACGATGTCCTTAACTATGTTTCTGTGCCTTTATCATGGTAGGACCCTTGCTGTCTATGGAGGGTCAGAGAGCTCTCGGATTTCAGCAGTAATATCTTAAAATCGGTCCTTGGGGTCTATCTGACCCCAGTGGCATTTTCCTTTATTTTTTAAAAATGTTCCCTTCATCTCAGGGGCATGAGACTCTGTGACGTTTCCTAAATAATCTGTCTAAAAACACACAGAAAATCTGGACTTGATTTGGCTGTTCTAAAGGGGTGTAAAAAACAATTTACCGTTTAAGGTCCTCGGGGTCAGATTAACCCCACATTGAAAATGAATGGGAAAAGTGAAAAAAATGATTTTTTTTTTGTTTCATTTGTCAAAAAAAAAAAAGTAGTAAACCCAGTATAAATCTGAAAAGTTTTACATTTTTATAAAGGCCTGGATCTAGAGCACAAATGCAAATTGGAACGAACATTCTATGTCATGCGCACGCACACACAAACACACACACACACACACACACACACGTGTGTGACTGCAATAGAGTGCATTTTTATAGAAACTGGCATATAAAATCAACAAATTTGGCATGAATCTGAAAATTTACACTCATAAATGAAGGACTGGTACTAGAGCACAAATGCAATGTGGAACAAGCATGTTCACACACACACAAACACAAACACACACACACACGTGTGTGTGACTGCAATAGAGTGCATTTTTATAGAAATTGCCATATAAAATCAACAAATTTGGCATGAATCTGAAAATTTCCACTCATAAATGAAGGGCTGGTACTAGAGCACAAATGCAACATGGAACAAGCATGTTCACTCACTCTCACACACACACACACACACACAAACACACACGTGTGTATGACTGCAATAGAGTGAATTTTTATAGAAATTGGCATATAAAATCAACAAATTTGGCATAAACCTGAAAATTTCCATTCATAAATGAAGGACTGGTACTAGAGCACAAATGCAACATGGAACAAGCATGTTCACTCTCTCACACACACACACACACACACACACACACACACAGAGGTATGACATAGGTGTCCAGTGCATTTTTTAGATTTTGGCATAACAATGTGAAGGAGTAGACATAACACACACACACACACACAGAGAGAGAGAGAGAGAGAGAGAGAGAGAGAGAGATATTTCTGCAAATTTATGTAACATAATTTGCAAAAGCAGACAATTCAGAAGACATCAGACGACAACAACAAATTCTAACCTTTGACAAAAATATTTTCACAAAAAATTGTAATATATTTTAGAATTTTTAAATATATTTTCACAAAATATATATCAAAAAGTTGCAAGGAGAAGCTGAAACGAAGAAAAAAATGACTTGAAACTTAACTGAAAATGAATGAGTCTCTATGGACCTCTGCTGGATATATGTGGTCATTGCACTTTCTTTCTTTAACTGTAATCCCTAAAGTTTTTATTCTAACCTGCAGATGGCAGTATTCTATCCCTAACACATGGGCCAATATCTAGAATCCATTTATTTTTAATTTAGGTCATAATTTGTTTTTTTTTTCATAAAAAATAAATTTTTCATAAGCCAATTTATGACGTAGTTGAGTAATTGTGCAGTAAATAGGTAAAAAAAAACTATCAAATATCCACAAAAACACAGCAAAAACATATAGTTGAGAAGTAAATAAAAAAAATGATATATAGTTTGTCATATAAAAAATGTATATTTCCTTATGCAATCGCTCTGTAAAAGTTTGGGGTCTATCTGACCCCAAGGACCTTAAACGTAAACCCTACTCGAGGGACGCTCTTATGTTCCAAAGATGAACGAAGGTCTTACGGGTTTGGAACGACATGAGGGTGAGTAATTAATGACAAAATTTTCATTTTTGGGTGAACTAACCCTTTAACTTATTGGGGTGGGATTACTGAAACGTAATTCTTAATTCTTGATTTAAGAGTGGAAAAGTTATGTTTCCTAAGTGAAATTACCATGGTTATCTAAGTTAGGATATTTCTCTAATAGAGTCCCTGTTGTTTAAAAGGAATAACACAACCTTGTGTGTTTGAATAGGCTCATATCATTAAGAACAATGGTTTGAGTTCAAGAAACTCTTACGGATTCGATCAATGGTGATGTTCTACTGAATATGGTTCCACAATCTGCCAAACTGATATTCGACAGAAGAGAAAAGCAGAACTAACCCAGAAGATGAGGTTGAAAATAAACATGAGGTACTTCACACAGCAGAGGCAACCTCGTGACACAGACATTCTGCATGAAAGAAGAAAGACAGGAATAGAGTCAGCAAATGACGATAAACGTATTGTGTGTGCTTTTAACGTGTGTAAACTTTCACACTCTCCTGAACTGAAGCATGGAGAGGAAGTGCTGTTTCCAGACAGGATGAAACCACCCTTGTGTTGTACTACTGATAGCATTAAGTATAAAGCAATTATGATCCATGTCTGAAACATGTACTCATGTAGGGCCTCTCTTATACGTTAAACTCAACGAATTTTGTGGACTTTTAATAATATGTTCCACTTCATTTTCCATGAGCGAAAGGCAGCAATCATATTGGTGGTAATTTTGCCCATTTTGTTCAACAAAATACGTTTCACATGTGACCACAGAGTATATTATGGGCCAAAATGTAAACATATAAGCCTCCTCAAAGTTAGGGAGCACATGGATTTATGACCTGATTTCAGTGATATGTCAGTAATGGTTCTGGAAATTAGCACCATATGTATTTGTGAATTAAAATGCGTTCTTTAAATATTAGAACACAGAAACCTAATCCTACATTTAGTTTTCTTGTCATTAGAAATGCTTAAAAAAGAGGGAAATTAGCTCGAAGCATAACCCACAATTGTTTTCTTTCTTTTTTCAGCCCATTTTTTTTTAGCAGTTCTACAAGTCCATAAAAGATTTTTTTTTTTTCTGATCTAAATATCAAACACAAAATATACTCTAAGTAAATTTCTGGGTTCCATAAACACATGATATTGAATAAAATTGGTCATTGTTTTCTATGGTACATTTCAGCACATGAAGAAAAGATGGTCACTTTACCTTGATTTAGATGGAGACAGAAAAAGTGATTGACGGGCAATTGAAGAGTTTCTATTAGTTGAAATTTCACTTTGTCCTGAATCCAAAGCTTCCTGTATTGTCTTTTTGTTTCGTACTGATGAAGTTCATGAGACTTTGCTTTATTTATTCATCAAAATTATCCACATTTCAGATGTGATTCCTCCAGTTCTCAGTTCTTCTGGTTGTTAATAACTCTTCTTAATGTGCAAAAAACCATAAAGGCTGATGAACTTGAAATATTGGTCTCACAGTTTTGTGGGATTCAGTATTCTTCATAAACTTTTCTTTCTTTGTTGTTTAATTCCTTCAGACTTCTATCATTTCTCTCCCGGATTTCTCTTGAAGTTCCAAAAATTGTTAGGTAACAAACAACGTCAAAGTATTTGTTTGCTTGTTAGTGTGTTCCCTCAACCCTAATTACTAATTTCTGGTTCTCCCTGGCTTTCTATCTTTTCTATCAGCTATTTTCCTCCCTCTCTTGTTACAAATAACTTCCAGATGTAGTTATCAGCCCTCCCCTCTCACTCTTTCCCTCTCTCCTCCTCCTGCTGGTCTCCAGAGAATCCATTCTTTTCCAAGACCCTCCTCTCCTGAATTTTCTCCCTCCCCATTTCTCTTGGTTTTGTCCAAACAATCCTGATGGATGTGGCCAGCAGACGCACATTTGAGGCTTTGCAGTTCTGTGTGTGTCTTTCTGTTTAGACTGTAGATCTTTAATCTATTAAACACAATACTAAGCCTTTGTAGAACCAAGAGAAACACTTTTTGCTATTAACATTTGTAGTTGAATTTATTAATGTGATTTAATGGGAGTAGGGGACTTATTCATATTCATATATAATTCTATTAACACACACACACACACACACACACACACACACACACACACTAGGGTTGCCACTTTCAGCGAGGCAAAATAAGGGACACCCATTCACGACCAACCCAACAACCTCTTCCCCAACAATAAACCATGAGAAAACATGCTCAAGTATGTAAACTTGCAACAAAACACATTAATATTGTTATTTTAAATTTGATTATTTATAATTATTAATTATTATTAGTTTTTTTAACAGTTACCAGGATGAGATGAATTTTTATTATTTATTTATTTATTTTATTAATTTGCTTAAATTGTACTTCATTATGTAATTATTTGTCCCATTTTTATCTACATAATTTAGAATTTTTTAAACTTTTCAAAATGCCAAATTGTATATGACATATATGATTATTTATTATGTATATATTTATGATTAATATTAAATGATAAATTAATAAATAGGGTCTAACATTAATTATAATCCATTAATTCATCTGTCTAATCTTGTTCAATGTCTACCAAGCTCTGATAATGTATGGAATATTATATTAACAGACTATCCGAATTTTAATGAAACAATAGGCTTATACCAGAGGTAGGCAACGTCGGTACTGGAGTGCCGATATCCTGCAGAGTTTAGCTCCAACCCTGAAAAAAACCTCACCTGCCTGTAGCCCTAGTAATTCTGAAGACCTTGATTAGCTTGTTCAAGTGTGTTTGATCAGGGTTGGAGCTAAACTCTACAGGACAGCGGCACTAGATCACCGACGTTGCCTACCCCTGGCTTATACCTTAAAAGCACGGATGTGTCTGTCATTTTAAATGTATGGTTCACCCAAAAATGAAAATTCTGTCATAATTTACTCAGGTTGTTCTAAACCTGCATAAAATTCTTTCTTGTGTTGAACACAAAAGTAGATACTTTGAAGAATGTGGATAACTAAACAGCTGCTGGTCCTCAGTACTTCCATAGTAGAGAAAAAAATACTATCAGAGTCATTGGGGACCAGAAACTGTTTGGTTATCCACATTCTTCAAAGTTCACCCCCCCCCCCCCCCCCCCCCCCCCACGTTTACATTTGAGTGCGAGCTCCATCTGGTGGTCATTTAGAATATTATTTTATTTAGTTGAATATGACTTATTTTGATCATAAAGAAGGTGAAATGTAATCAGTTTTGTTAGATGAAAATGCATGTTTTTGCTGTTAATGAGATTTTAAACAATAACTAAAAATGTCGCCGTGTTAGGGATCTCACGCTGTGTTACAATGTCAGAAATTCCCAAGGAAGTATAGGCCTATCTTGTTGGATGTTAAAGAAAACCCAAAGAGTCTGATATCTTTTAAATTATTTTTCTTCAAACAAAACTAACCCACCTTTGCACCCTTCCTGTAGCCATCAGTGACATTTATACACACCTCTCTACTTTCTGTTTGGCACACCCTTCCTTTCCAAGATTAGAAGGGTGCTGTCTTCTGATTTTTCTTTAATTTAGTGAGATATAGGTGTGGATATATTGCTATCTATGTCCCAAGCAATATTTTGTTTTCAGCCATCCTTGGGTTTCTTGATATAATTAGGGTAAAAGAGACACAGCTTAATAGTGCTGATTTGAATGTTGTGCCTAGTAACTTCTAGATAAGGCATGACAGCTCAGCAGAATTACACAGAATTATAATGCTTGTCATTACATACCCTCTCTCTTGCATGTATGCTTGTTAGGTATTTTAGTTAGTTTTATAATGATTATAATTGATAATGTTAAGAGTCTAGAAATTTCTGCTTAATACATTCACCACATACAGTTTTTCCTGCAAGATCAGCAAAGAATATATTTTTAAAAGACTATGGAAAGTGTTTGTATTTTAAAAATATGAAAAGTTTATTGCATATGCTATGCCAAAGTTTCATTCTCAGAATGTACGTCTTAAAATCTTGAAGGTTAGCTGTTTTTTTTTTGTTTGTTTTTTTTACATCAACATTGTGTGCTGTAATCAGTGAATTTTGGTGCACTGTCAATAACCTCATTCCTGTAGCCAAGTACAACTGTATCTTTAGATATGGATAAAGATGCAGACTGTGTGGTTTTTTAGCTACATCATAGCAAACATTTGAAATGGATGAATGATGATGTTTAATTAATTCAGCCATTATCTCATCTTAAAGTGCAGTCACATTGACAAATTTTCATTGGTGAAATCCAGTCATTTCAATAGCAATCCATACAGTCTGCGAATTTGCATGAGGGTTAAAGCTTTCCCCAAAAACATCTTGCAATGGGTTCAGTTGGTCATATGAATTTGCCATTTTGACCAATGGAGTGCTGCTTGGTTTCAAAGTTAATTTCTATATGTGATTCACATACATACATCTACAGTACACTATTGACAATAATTACTCATTTTTCCCGGCAAAATTTTGCAGAAGTTTGGCTAATATGACCACACTTTTAAATATAAAACAACTGAGGAAAATGAGTATGAATTTTAGAACATCATTAAACGTCACACCATTGTTGATACTGAATAGCAACAGTCAAATTATATATACAAAACTATATTACTTAGTCCTTGTTTATAACACAAATTACGTAATCAAGTGATTCCAATGAATCCCTTAATGTTCATTAGTCAACAGAAGACTTTCAGACAGCTGTGGTGAGACAGAACGTTTCTCCTCCGTTCATCTCCTTCTCTTCACTTTTTTCATCTCCTTTCTGTTTCTCGCTCTCTTCCAGTGTTTTTCCTGTATTGTATTCATTCACATCCTCATCTATGTAAAGCAGAGGCTCCTGCTCCTCCCATTTCTCAGCCTCCTTGGTACCGTCCCCACCCACTCCACCATTAGACACATCTCCTGCATCCAGAGCGGCGAATGTGCTGAGCACCATATCATCTCCATCCTGTTTCCCATTATTAGGCATTAGACCCTCCTGTAACTCAGCGTCACATTCAACCCCCCGCCTCCAGATTGACAGCCCCGCCCACGCATCATCCTCTGCCCCTTTGTTCTTTTTGGACCGTTTACTTTGTCCATTCATATACATGGGGCCGAAATTCCTTGAGGCGATTTTCTTTCGCCGCTGGGCAAACAGAATCATGCCCAAACACAGCACAAAAATAATGGCCACAAACACTATTATTATTAATAACCAGTTGGTGCTCAAGGGCGAAGTACTTTCCTCAATAATCACACCGGCTGTGACGGTGGTGAAATATGTGGATACTGATTCTTCTTCAGGACTCGAGTATGGGTAATCAGCAGTATTTTGAGGGAGCTGTGTAGTTGATGTTGATGTTGTTGAAGTTGTAGTGGAGGTTTCAGTGCTGGTGTCCACAGGGTCGGACATGATGGACGGAGACTCAGTCCAGTCTGCAGGTGGTGTGGTCAGGATGGATGTGGGATTGAGGGCTTCTGCTGAATCAGTAGTCATGGCCACAGCTTCTTTGGTGATTTCATCTGTAGGACGTTCTGTAGGACTGGTCGACTCAGGAGATGTGAAGCCAGCAGTTGTTTCATATTTACTTGTGCTTGGGGCGTCTGAAGTTATTTGTTCAGTCACTGCTGTTTCCACATTAACAAGCACAGTAGGGGTGGTCACTGTGGTCTGCTCCGTTTGTACGGTTGTTATTTCAAGAACAGATTCTGGTGGTGTTTGAGCAATCTCAGTACTCGGTGGAGTACTCTCACCTGTTGTTTCCTCAAGCATGGTGTTTATTTCATTAACAGGTGTGGTTTCTGGATTACGCAGACCCGCTTCTGTCTGTAGTAGAGTAACTGTATTTTCAGGTGTGGCACTGTGGATTTCAGAACTTAACATTGACTCCACAGTGTTTGGTAATGGGATGGTGATGTTTTCATTTGTCTCTGTTGTTGTCTCTTGTGCATCAGTGGACTTGAAACAGGGTCCGAGAGCAAGAAACAGAAGCAAATTACACAAAACAAGCCTCATGATAAGCATACTGGCTGAAAAAGTCACTCAATCTAGAAGCTTCCTAAAGCAATTTCAGTGTTTGGGCAACAAAATTGCTGAGGTGAGCTGATATTGTCTTTGGAGATCCACTTTTGACCCTTGAGAATGTGATTAAAAACTCTTGCCTATACGTTAAGGGGAAGCAGTTGGCAGAAGAAATTCATCTCTTTGACTTGTTCTCTCCGTGGCTGGTGGTTTACAGAGGTAATCTTGTGTGAATCTGGGCCGGAAAGTTTTACACAGGCCTGTTCCTTCCTCTTTCTCCTTCTATGTCACTCTCTCAGTGTAGCATGGGTGATTTCAGCTTTGAAATAAACATGTGACAGTAAAAAAGACACCGGAAGAAAAAGACAGTCAGTTAATAAAAAAAAGATCACTCTTGTTTGTCTCAAGAATATATATTTTATATTAATTCAATTTTTTTGTAAGATTTGTAATGCATTTAAAGAAGTCTCTTATGCTCACCAAGGCTTTATGTATTTGATCAAAAATAGATTTAAAACAGTAATGTCCTGAAATATTGTTCCAATTCAAAATAACTGTTTTCAATTTTACTATATTTTAAAATAGAAGTTATTCCTGTGATGGCAAAGCTGAATTTCAGCAGCCATTACTCCAGTCCAGTACTCCAGCCATTACATGATCCTTTAGAAATCATACTAATATACTGATTTACTGCTCTATAAACATTTTTACTATTATTACCAATGCTGAAAACCCTTAATATTTTTGCATAAAATATTCAGAATGCAAATACATGTAATTTATCATTCTAAATATTATTTATTATTTATTTATTTTTGCTAGAAGGTAGAATTAAATTCTAATGCTTTTATCTAAATTGACTTTCTTAGAAATTTTGGGAGCGCTATGAAATTGGCATTGTTTGTGCTATGCTCTACCTACCAGATGAGCTACACTTCATGTGACGGGCAGAACAGAGGTACATCCTCAGGTTATTTCAGTGCATATCTACCACATTTACTAAATGCAATTCGAGTGCCAGCACAATGTTAATGTTTCCGTAAGCTGCATATTGCCTTTTTTTCTTTTTTTTTTTGGTCTACCTGTCGTCAAGCATCTTACACCATCACAGCCACAACCTGTTTACAGTTTGTCCCCTGTTTGGTCCCTTTATGAATAAGTGCGATTGCCACTTACCTTCATGCATCTGAGAAAAGTCACTGCAAACTCTGAACACCAAGACCAAACTGCACATGTGAAAATCGACACACTCACACATGCAGAGCACACCTATATCCTGTTAATTTCTCTTCCTCTCTCACTCCTACATGCCCTCTTTCATTTCTCCTCCCTCTGAAGATGTCATATCACTGCTTGCATCTGGCTGAGAGAGGCTGCAGCCGAAAGGTTAAAAAAAAATATGCCAAAAGTATGAATTATTATCTGAGGCTGAAGTAGAAAAAGAGAAGCCAGGCACTAATGGGAAGCTCTGTGCAGGGTGTGTTGACACTTCTGTGGGTTTTGACTGCTTTGTCTGCACAATTTTGCTGTTAAGTGTCTATGTGTAAGCATGTGTGTGTTTGAGTGTGTACATGTATATGTGCGTGAGTTTGTGTTCGATGGGTGGAGGGTATTGCAAACTTAGAGAAGTGTGAAAATTTTTGTCTAAAGTAAGGTTTGGTCAAACAGTTCAAATGTACGTCCTGTCCTTTCATATTTCACAATCTAAATGACTACATATCTAAAATGAATACAGGATTTGGCAACTTTACCAATTGCAACTCTCAGTAAGGTTCAAAAAGGTTAATTCAGGCATTTTACATGAGCACGAAATCTTGACTTTGACTTTAATAACAGTTTTCTTTCTGTCGATATTTAACTTCAGCAGAAAACTACTATGACTAATCTTCTTTCATTTCCTCTTTCTGAACATTAGCACCTTTTCATGATGTTTTTGTCTCACACTTTTTCACCACTCAAGCACAACAGAAACCTGCATCATCTGTTGTAAATCTTCAAATGAATGATTCACACCATCTCAGAATCAGTATTTATTTTACTTCACTTTATTTCACATGATAATCTTTACAAGTGGAAGCCAGCACTGTCAGATTTCCAAAGACAATGTGTTATCAGATATTTCTGCCCCTAGAATTTTTCTTGGGCAAGTTATCGCAAGTCCTGACCTAGAGATTGTGGCAACACAAGATGTAATTGTGTGCCTGTATATGGACTGAAAAAAATCAGGTTCTTCATTAAGTAATATTTGCTCAAGGCATATCAATAGAAATTGCATCTTAACAAAAACTGCATATTATTATTCATTGAAAGGTAACTCTCAGAAATGTGTTATTTTTTATGTATGTATGTAAATATATATGAGTGTAAGGGCAAGAGAAAGCAATGCAAATGTTTATTTTATTTATTATTTTTTTCAGGGATTGGAATTTTTTGAAAAACAACCTAGAAAGTTCTGAATATTTCAGCAATGTATCAAAAATTTATGTGGTTGATGTGTGCCGCTCTTCACTTTTCCAAGTAAGAAGAAGTACTGTTTATCTTTCTGGAGTCACGTCAGTCTTCTTGCCCACATTTTAGTTTGTCTGATGTCTGAGAAGTGTTATTTTACTGATCGACACTTTAATGACTTGAAACAAAACAAAACAAAATAAAATCAAAAATATTTCACAGAACTAAAACATCTCATTCTGAAAAACAAATATTTGTCATCATAAGTCCCCATGCTTTGACCAAAAACACCAGTGATCAAACTGAGCATGCTCAGCCGCCTGTTAGCTGGACCCTCACCACCAAACTTGAGACTGTTAAGCTGCCTTCATGTGCTATCGCAAATTTCCTACTTCCCAATTCTGAAGTTATCATGAGTTTGTTTTGTTTAAGCGCTTTGTTGTTGAAAAGAATAGAAATCATATAAGATGGTAGGTTCATTCTTGCCCGTTTTTATAAGGAAATCTTACTGAAGCCAAAATGTATAGGAGACATTTAGTCAA
Organism: Spinibarbus caldwelli; assembly: GCA_039654775.1. NCBI lineage: Eukaryota > Metazoa > Chordata > Actinopteri > Cypriniformes > Cyprinidae > Spinibarbus > Spinibarbus caldwelli. The sequence continues at coordinate 39,173,642 of CM077218.1, read as the reverse complement.
TATCTAACAGATTTTGAATAAAATATAGCATCCCATTAATTGGCATTACCCACACTATTGTATACATTCACCGTGCTATCTATATAGTCATCTTTTTGACAATTTCAAAATTTTGGTTAAAAAAAAAAGGCTACAAGCAATATGCATCAAATGGTTATTTATGTACATAAACATACATAAGTTTAACAGCAAGAGAAAGCAATGCAAATGTTTTGGGAAAAATTAATAAACCTTAACAGTCACTATCATTGGTTCTCTCCTCCATCATGTTTAAAGCTTATGGCCCACCCAACTCAGAAACTTGTGCATTATCTAAATATGATTTTAAAAGGCCATTTATGTCCAGTTTCTGCTTGGGAAACTCATATTTATGATAATTCCAATAGCATGTGATGGCAGCATAGGGTCTTTCTGTTTCATTCGATAATTTAATGTCAGCTTTGTCTATACAGTAGTTCAATCAACCTAGAGTTTTTTATTTATTTATTTTTTGTGCACAGCTGAACACAAATCCCTCTGTCAATTAAAGGTGCATTTAGGATCAAAAACACAACATTCAGACTTCTTATTCAGACTTTTTTAGTAACTCAAACTTGTGTAACTTGTGTTTTAGGCATAAGCCTGAAGGTATAACTGTCCAAATAGTTTCCTTTGGAGCCTTTCAAAGTTTGTAACTATGTGTCCTCCGTCCTCTCCTCCTTCATGCGTCTGTTTGCGTACCAGAAGTCTGTTATGTCATCCACAGTCACTCTAGGCTGAATCCACAGGCTGTTCTCCTCATTATCCTGTTCCCGTCCTCTCCTCTTTATCCTCCTTCTGTCCTTCTCCTTCCTGTCGGCCTCCAGCGTGGATCCATTGACGTACCAGAACTCCGCTCTGTCTTGCAGCGAAGCTTTGGGGTCAGCCCAGAGGCTCTCCTTCTCACACGTCTGACCTCCTTTTACTCTCCGCTTCATCTTTTTTTTGGAGACCGACAGACGCACCCAAAGGAAAATAGTTATTCCTAGAAATATGGTGGCGGTAATTGCTAAAGCCCATAATGTGAGGAAACAGACCAGCATGGAACGCCGAGAAGGTTCTGGGTTTGTGTCCAAACATGTAGGCCACACTTTGTTTTCTGTGTCAGTTTTGTTTGTGGCGTTTAGGCTGTTGTCAGTTATGATAGAGATGCTGATATTGGAGGTGGTACCACCGGGTGTGTCTCTTCCTGTCCTGTTTTCTCTTCCTGTGGTTGCTGTGGAGTTTGTGAACCTGTATATATTTTCCTGTGTTGTAGAGTGATTTACTCGATCTGTTGAGGTGTGATGTTCAGGTGCATCTGTAACCGTGGGGTCTTGTGCTGTTGTGTAAGCTGGTGTGGTCATGGGAATATCTGTGTTTTGTGAAGTTGACCATTCGTTACTCACTGTTGTTATTGTATCACTGACATTGATTGAATTCGCTGATGTGTCATAATGTTCCTCTCTGTGTTCGCTTGAGAACGTGTAACTTCCCTCAGTGCCTCGTGTTCTTCTCGACTCCTCTTTCATATTAGCAAATGTGGCCTGGGTGGAGTTTGTTTCATAATTTCCTTCATTGGCTTTCGTTCTCTCATCCTCATTCTCTGTGGAATATCTCCAAGGAAGTGTTGAGACACTGTCGACTGGGTCTGATAAAGTATCTCCAGTGTGAACGGTGCGCCCGTCAGAGTTGTAACTCACACTTGACATTTTTTCATTACTGTCATCCTTTTGTGGTGTCACTCTTGCAAAGTTAGTGGAAACTGTTGTATGACTTGTATTTGCATTGCTCATAACCACATTACTGGCATCGCTTACGCTCTCGCCATCATCCATCATGACATTTTGAGTTGGAGTACTGCTGTTTAGTTGATGCAGGGATGCTGTTTCCTGTGTGGGTGTCACATTTGGGGTTATATTTGGCTGTGTATGCACTTCACTGGGCAAATTTGTTATGCTGTCCTGCGTTGTTGATGCGGTCATAGGTGACGAAGATGTTGCATATATAAGGATCTTTGGTTCTTGGTTTGTTTTTGCTGTTGCTGGAGTTATTTGTGTGGTTTCAGTGTAGTCACTCGTGGTGTTTGTTGGCAGTGTGTTGAAATAAAGAGCTGAGACGATGAGGAACTGAGTGAACCACACTGTGATGGACAATAGAGTCATCTCCATTGTGACTTCTGTAAAAGAGCAAGAGACAACATGAGTACAGACAATGTGACAACAAAACAGGAAAACAAATGAAAACACACAAAAACAAAGTTCAGTTCATCAATGCATTAAGTACCTGTACTCATGAACTTAAAATGAACATTTTTAAATTTTTAGTAGTTAACATTCATTTTTAATTCATATTTGTTCACAATACATTAAACTGTCTTAATTGAAATGTTAGTATATTAGTGTGTATAGAGACTGACGTTAATTAAAATCCCGGTCCCTACAATGCCAAAAATTTCTGGTTCAAATATCTTTGTGGGGACATTTGTAGCATAAACAAGTACACACAGACACACACACACACACATATATAATCTTTTGTAACATGATAAATGTCTGCTCTGTCACTTGTGATACATATTATTAATAAAAGTATTATTTTATTTATATATCAAAAAAATCTTACTGACTCCAGACTTCTGAAAGTCTTCTGTGTGTGTGTGTGTGTGTGTGTGTGTGTATATATATATATATATATATATATATATATATATATACACACACACACACACACACACACAGACACACATACTTGCATACATACACATACATAAACACTAAATCACAAGTCAACTCTATAACATTTGAAATGTTGTTATTTGCCTTGTGAATGTCTAATTTCTGCTAAATAACAGTTCTTTTAATTTAATTTAACTGATCTGACAAACACTCCAGGCCAACAATGAACGCGACACACGTCTCAAAATGGCAGAAACTTCACACTATGCTTGAATGTGCTAAGAATAAACGAGAACTCTTACATAAGCTTCGTCTGTATAACTTAACATTTAGTTTTACGCAACTGATAGAAACAAGTAAACTCTACCTGATGTTCAGAACTCATCACGCCGTCTCTTCCTGATGCACCGTGATTTCTTCACTTGTGCTGTGGTGCCTTCTGGGATACTTCTCTCCCCTAGATGAAGCTTTCAAATGACATGAGGAAATGACAGTTTGATCACCATGCCAACAGTGGGATGAGGTGAGAGGTTGGGGTAAAGCCGGATGTGGTTCAGTGACTCCTCCTCTTCCCTCCATCAGTGCTGCTGTGGAACAAAAACACAGAACAGAGATGTGAACACATCTTGTTGACTCATATTACATTCAGATTGACTGCACATCACTAATGAGGACACCAATCTTACCAGAAAGATGCATGGACAAGGTGACGAAGATGTCACTAAAGCTTTGTGTGTGTGTATATGATGAACTATACATGTATGTATATATATAAACTATATCCAGCAACTTTCTTAACATGTAAATATTTATTTTAACATAAGAAGTTAAACAACTGAGACATAAACTGAACAAGTTTAACAGGTGTTTGACAAACAGAAATGGAATAATGAGTCCCTGAATTCTTTTTAAAAGAATTCTCTTATTTTCTGCAAGGCTGCATTTATTTAATCAATAATACAGTAAAACTGTAGAATTGTCAAATATTATTACAATTTAAAATATCGTTTTATATAATACAATATAATATAAAATATTATATTTTTAAATATTTCAGTATATTTTTAAATGTATTTTATTCTTTTCAGCAGTCATTACTCCAGTCTTAAGTGTCACATAATCTTTCATAAATCATTCTAATATGATGATGGTGCTTAAGAAATATTTATTAACATTTTTGAAAACAACTGCACTGCTTCACATTTTCAGGATTCTTTGATGAATAGAAAGTTCAAAGAATATCATTTATTTGAAATTGAAAATGAAAATTGAAACGTTCGCTTTTTATTAATTTGCATCCTTGCTTAAAAAAGTATTACTTTCTTTCAAAATTGTATTACTGAGCTCAAACATTTGAACATCAGTGTAAGGTAACTTGCATTTCGTTATTTGCATTTGTTTTGTTTTTTGGCCTGCTGTGACCTTTTTAGGCCACGGCCCACCAGTTGAGAAGCACTGCTATATGGATAGGTAGCTGTGACTTTATTTACAACTTCTCACTTTTACCACACTTCTTTCTGTCATCTCTATTTATTAATTTCAGTCCTGCAGATCTCGTTCTCCTTTTCCACTCACTCCATATCCTAATTCTGCTATATAACTCCATTCTATATTGTCTGTTTATCTCAGATTCCTTTTAGTCCTTTCATTGATGCCATAGTTGCTTTGTCCGTGTTTAATTGAGGATTGTCTTGGATTAGCTGTTTGAGAAAGCCTTAATCTGTTTGAGTCACTGAGACACAGTTTATGAGAGAAGAGCAGAGGGTAATCACAGAGAGTGCTAGGCAACAGATGCACCTGTGTTAGTTAACCTGAGAGAAACGTTCCAGGAAAACTAGACCTCTTTGGGCAAAGACTTTAGATGGACAGTGAGGTTGTTAAAGAACTACAGAGTGAGGAGGAAATGGAGCAGGAAATGTCCTCTGAGAAAGACGAGGACAGCGAGCCAGAGGAGGAAGACGAAGCTGAGGAGGATGAGAAGGAAATGGCAGAGATGCAGGACAGAGGGAATCTGAGGGACATGGAGGTCTGGAATGGGTTTATTTCAGGAGGAGGACTGGCAGCTGAAGAGGAGGCGCTGCTGGACTGGAAGCCAGGTGACCCTGTGACCCCTCAGTATGTCCTCAGGCTACCAGGATACACAGACGGTGAGGACACCAGTTTATTTGTGTGCTTTTGTTCTTTTACTGCAGTACTTTCCTTTCTTTACTGTTATTGGTTATGTGTACAGACTACCTGTGCTCTCCAGAAGACAACATCTACAATATTAGCTTCTCACGATTCAAAATAAGAGACCTGGAAGGTGGATCGGTCATTCTGGACCTAAAACGACACTGTCCGACAGGTATGTTAATGCATTTTTAACACTTATTTTCTGTTTCACATGGGTGATTTTTTAAAAGACACATAACTTAGCTGTGTGATATTTCAGATTGTGTTTGAGATAGAAATGTGTTTATGTTAATGAGGAGCCAAACATGTCATTTGACCTCTAATGGACATTATGTGCAGTAGCATTTTAAAAATGTCTTGTATTTCAGCATTACTCTCTTTTTTCGCTCTTTCCTAAAACAGTGTTATGTTAGTATTATTTTTTATACAGTATTATAGTATTTATTAATATTTTGATTTAGCATTTATTTTGTATTTTTTATTATTATAGTCTTATTGATTTTATGTGCTTTTGTCATGATTTTGTCAAATAATAAAATGTATCAATGCATCGTATATTTATGTACTATATAGTATTTATTTACACTTTGAATTACCATTTATTTTTATATTTTCAGTTTATTTAGTGATTTCATAATGTGATTTTTGTCATGTTTTTGTCAAATAATAAAATGCCAAAGCACTGCATTTTTACTATATTTATTAATATTTTGAATTAGCATTTATTTTTACATTTGCAATTTATTTTCATTTTAGTTTAAGTTTTAGTGTTTTAATGTGCTTTTGTCATTTTTATTATTACAGTTTTGCTTTCATTTATTTTTTATTTCAGATGCAGTATTTCTCATTTTCATTTAAAATGTCACATTTTCAGTTAAAATAGAACAACTGTCCTAAATATGGCATAAATTCCTCTTCTTTCTCTCACAGAAATAAAGGATGTCATAGAGCTGGATGCAGGCCGTTTCATTCAGTATCATTTCAGTCCTGCATTTCTCAGTCTCAGGGAGATTGGAGCCACGTATGTTTATTTATTTATTTTTATTTTTTTGCTTTGGAGCCTTTAGAATAGATTGACATTTTTAATCCAAATCAGTATTTGCATTATGTGTAATCCCTCTTCTGAACAGGCTTGAGTTTACAGTGGGTGGTAAGGCAGTCAACAAGTTTCGGCTGATTGAGAGGCATTACTTCAGGGATTTGCTGCTGAAGACGTTTGACTTTGAGATCGGTTTCTGTATTCCACACAGCAGAAACACCTGTGAACACATTTACTGTTTACCAGATCTGGATTCACACACAAGTGAGTAACACACAAACTTACAATGCATTTGACACATTTTACAACTGCATGAAAAATATCCATGTGAACATATGGGGCTTGTGTAAGAGTACAATGTTGACTATGTTGTGTTATTTCAGTTGAGGAGATGATCAACCACCCTTTTGAGACGCGGTCAGACAGCTTCTACTTCACCAATAACACACTAATCATGCATCATAAGGCAGAGTACTCCTTCAGCCAGGGGCTGGATCTCAATGAGAACCAAACCTAAACATCAGTCACAGTATGGCAGCAGAAGACTGGTAATATGATATACAGAGTAGCGCTGTATATTTGGTTTCATAAACCATAAACTATATACATAAACTAGGAAAAGGCATTTTACTGATGTTTGTGCTGGAGAGATGTTGTGTTGCTTGCACACTAATAAAAGACCTTTATCAGAAAACATGCTGGAGATTTGATGTTTTGTCAACTCAGCAAGAATAGATGGGGTAAAAGGAAACCTTGATGAAGATTAAGAGAACAAACATCTTGAGGATCCATAACATGCCTGGTTTATTTATTTATTGCAGTTAATGTTTCCCTTTATTCATTCACTCGCGCTGAAGCTCATAACATCCTGTCTATTTTTATCAGAACACAATGGATAGTACCCTTTCCTCTCATCAGGGGGTTTTACGCCTTCAACATAATTATAGAAATGGGAAATTATACTGTTTTAATACTACTTATATATATAAAATAGAATTTATTACTGTGATGGCAAAGTGGCAAAGCTGAATTTTCACCAGTTACTCTAATCACATCACATGATCCTTCAGAAATCATTCTAATATGATGATTTGCTGCTCAAGAAACATTTGTGACCCTGGACCACAAAACCAGTCTTAAGTGGCTGGGATATATTTGTAGCACTAGCCAAAAATACACTGTATGGTTCAAAATTATTGATTTTTCTTTTATGCCAAAAATCATTAGGATATATATATAGCTTTCAGATGATGTATAAATCTCAATTTTAAAAAATTGACCCTTATGACTGGTTTTGTGGTCCAGAGTCACATTTGTCATTGTTATTAATTTTGAAAACAGTTGTGCTGCTTAATATTTTTGTGGAAACAGTCATACTTTTTCATATTATTATATTATCATCTTTTGTAACATTATAAACGTCTCATTAATTATTATTAATGTCTTAAAAATATATATATATATACTAACCCCAAACAATTGAACTGTAATATCGGTTTACACTTCATGGCCATGTACTTACTGTAAGTGCCATATGGTTATTCACACACAGCAGCCGTGATCAGGGGTCACACGTGCATTCATGAGAGGATGCTGCTCCCACTGAGGGGAAGAGAGGGAGAGAGAGGGGTGCAGGACAGTATTGATCAAAACAACTCCCAGCCTCCCAGCAATCTGAAACGGCGGTCAAAGCGTGACTGTGTGGATGAAGAATACATGCACTATTTTGTAGATGTTAACAAAATCCAGCTGTTTGAATTGTGCTGTAGCATATATTGGTGATTCGCTATTAATAGTTTTGCTGGTTTACACACTTACTGTGGTAGTTTTGAGGGTGTGAGCAGCGAGTGGACATCACACTGAATGACCATGACTGCAGTTCTCACAATGATCGGCGCCACGCTTCTCAGTGCCGTGAGCGCGCGACCTGCGCTGATGCCAGATCAATACGCGCGAGGAGTGGTAAGAAAATTCTCTCTGTGTGAAAATGAACATGCATTATTTTTATGTAATACAGTGTTTTAATGTATAAAGTATTTTAATGTATATCGAATTCAATGTTGATCAGAAACGGCAAACGGCCTATTTGTCATTATTTTCAGATAAAAATTTTCAAGTAAAAATTTCACGTTCATGATCATCTTCATAAACTTTCAACATTAAAAATTGTTTCAAAAAATCAATGAAAAAACAAATGAAACAAATTACCTACCTGATCAATTTTGGATGATAGCCTATAATCTAATAGGCCTAATCATCAAATATTAGATTTAGTAGATTTTAAAAATAAATATATTAGATTATGCATCTGTCTATATACAGTCTTTGTAAATTTCAAGTTTGTCTGCTTCAGTGCTTTCAGAACATGTTTTTTTTTTCTTCTTAATCAAACAATGAATGTGAGTTTTTGTTTGTGTGTGTAGGACTGGTTGATTCGCTATGGGTATTTACCATCTCCAGACACTCTAATTGGTCGACTTCACACCAGGGAGGGTATTGAAAAAGCTGTCAGTAAAATGCAGCGTTTTGCTGGAATTGAAGAGACTGGCAAACTAGGTGACAGTTTTTTCCTCGCTTATTTGTACTGTAATGCTTTATAGGTTCAACCAGATGAACGCCCCTAGAGAGCATATGCCATGATCTTTCTGTCACTAGCTCTGATGATTCCACTTGTCCTTTTGTCAAACTTTAGATCAGGCCACTTTAGAAGTGATGGCCAGACCTCGCTGCTCTCTCCCAGACACCATCAGCTCTGAGGACCTGCTGAAAGGAAAGAGGAGAGGAAAAGAGAAGATGAAGAGGAGATACACTCTGCCAAGGTTGAGCTGGAACAAGACGGATATCACCTGGAGGTGTGATCTTTAAGTCTCCAGCAATATCTTTATACATTGTAAAAAAAAAAAAAAAAAACTAAGTTATCTTACCATATAAAGTGAAAACCTTAATTGATTTATGGTTTTTGCTAGTAAATTACAATATAATTTATAGTGAAAGGTACAGTAAAAGGACATTCCCACAAGTCTTTGAGTAATACATCACATATGATTATAATTTATATAAATAATTTTATATAAATTATATCATTTTTGTGATTAGTTTAGTGTAATTTGTGTTACCATGATGGTGTTTTGTGTTTTTGTATATGACCCTGTGCACTATCAATATACACAAATATTGGGCATGTTTTATGGACAGACCACTTACAATAAACTCTGATTCATCATGTGGCTTTATTTTTTGTTACAGTGAAGCCTTTATTTATGTAACATTTTCCAGAATATTCATGTCAAATAATCCCACATCTTTCCTTTATTTTCCTCAGCGTGCAGGAGTTTCCCTCTCCCTCTATGTCTCCCACTCTACATCCAGGGCTGGTGAGGCTCATTTTGACCTCTGCCCTCCGAGTCTGGAGTGATGCCACACCTCTGCGTTTCCACCCTTCTCCATACGACCCATCACCACAGATAGATATCAAAATCACCTTTGCCAGCGGCTACCATGAAGACGGATATCCTTTCGATGGCAAGGGGGGCACTCTGGCACATGCATTCTTCCCAGGAAAGGGAGATCTTGCTGGTGACACACACTTTGATGATGGAGAGAGCTGGAGCTATGGAGGTAAATTAAATGCTGTATACATTTTTGTGGATCTGACATCATTATCTACAGATATTCATTGATAAAAGAACAGGAGATTGGTCAGAAGTGCTTAAATGTTTTATGTTTCTGCAATTCCACAGATTGGAGCAGCTCCACAGATTTATTCACAGTTGCAGTTCATGAGTTTGGTCATGCTTTAGGCCTATTTCACTCATCCTCCAATGACTCCATCATGAAGCCTTATTACCATGGTCCTGTGGGAGACATGCACAGCTTCTCCTTATCCCTTGATGACAGACTGAGAATACAGGCACTTTATGGTACCCCTAATATGTAAAAGACATACATTATATAGATAGATAGATAGATAGATAGATAGATAGATAGATAGATTGATAGATTGATAGATGGATGCCTAATTTCTCATGACTGTTTACCATACAGGAAAGAGACAAGCTTTTAAACCTTCTCCATCTGTTGTTGCACTCACAACTCATCTGCCCCACTTCTCGACACCAGCTCCTCCACATCCTCCCTATCAGTGAGTAACACTGTAATCATAACAGGTTTCACAATGATTATATTTTTCCTAATGCTGTTCTCATTTTCAGCCCGGCAGCCTCTGCTGATCGCTGTCAGGGAGGTTATGATGCAGTCGCTAATATCAGAGGAGAGGTTTTCTTCTTTAGAGGTATGATGTTTGATTTACACTACCATTTAAAAGTTTTTTTTAAAGAAGTCTGTTATGCTCATTAGGGCTACATTTATTTGTTAGAGTGAATACAGTAAAAAACATAACCTGAAGTAATAGTTTTCTTTTTTAATATATTTTAAAAATGTATTCCTTTGATGGCAAAGCTGAATTTTCAACAGTCATTAATCTAGTCTTCAGTATCACATGATCAAGAAACATTTCTTATTATTATCAATGATGAAAACAGTTGCTGCTTAATATTTTTGTGGAAACTGTAATACATTTTTTTCAGAATTTTTCCTCTTCATGGTATCCTAACACAACATTTCCTGAAAATTACTGCTAGAAAGTTATTATAAAAATAGAAAAGTGAAAGAAAATATATTGTTTCACATGCTCTTCCTCAACCATTTGCTCTTTATCAGGTCCACACTTTTGGAGGGTACATCATTCAGGCTCATTAATGTCCTTGACTGCAGCTCTGATCCACAGCTTCTGGATCGGTTTGCCTCCAGAAACAGCCAGAGTTGATGCAGTATATGAGAGAAGAGATGGACATATTGTATTCTTCATTGGTAAGAAAGAAAAAAAGAGACATCAAATTAAAAAAAAATATATATATATATATATATATATATATATATATATATATATAAAGCTATTAACCAAAGTAAAAACATGGTAAGAAAAGAATATGTTTATAGAAATTTCATAGTGACTGATAAATAAATTTTTATGGCGGTGGTACAAAGGAGCATGTTCATGCTTCATGTGTTTACTCTTTTTCGTTGTGGTCTTTCTCAGGTAATCAGTACTGGGTATTTAGAGACACAGTGTCCCTCCCTGGGTACCCGCGACAACTTTCAGAATGGGGATTATGCACTTCTGCAGGAGGACTTCAAGAGAGGGTGGAGGCAGTATTTGTGTGGCCACACAATGGGAAGACATACCTGTTCAGTGATGGAGAGTACTGGAGGTTTGATGAAGTGGGAACAGAAAGGAAGCTGGAGGAAGGGTATCCTAAACCAGCATCCATCTGGGGGATGCCCTCTCACCCTGACGATATCATTGGATTTCTAGATGGTAAGATGTTTCTTTTATCATAATTTTTTAAAATAAGAATTTTCCTTTTCTCTCAAACCAAACTCAAACCATTTTGTTTGTGACTGACCTCAGGAGACACTTACTTCTTTAAAGACTCAAACTACTGGATTTTGAAAAGAGGAGGCCTGGACCAGGAAGCTGCTTCCCCAAAGTCTATTGCTACTGACTGGATGAAATGTGATGGTCACATTTCAACTCACACTCCTGAGATTCCCAGTGGAGACAAACATTGTACTTGTGTCCAGAGTACAGCAACTATGATATGTGCTTTGTCATCTGTGATATATTCAGTTATCATAGTTTGGATTTTGGTTCTTGTATTTTATTGGTAATATTCATATTATTTGTGTAGTATTTACTGTGTTGTTTTTTAATGTTGTGATATTGCCTGTGAAGTTAGTGAAAATGTACTCGATTTTTACTTAGGAACAAATTTCTGCCATCATCTGGATAGGAAATTGTCCACTGGTTGCACACTTTAGAATCTCAGCAGATGTGTAAAATCGAGACTGTTTGCCTGTTTATTGAATACTGTGTATTCTGGCATCTTAAAATGTGTGACATCCTCCTTTCTACAAACTATATAGCATACATTGTAGTACACACTATAAATAAGCAGTGTTTATTAGTACACTAGTATGGTCTGAAAGCTAACACAGTGGACCGAAAGCTAAAAAAACAACACTTTAATCAGTATTTGATTTGCTTCTGAAACAAACTATCATTTCAAATAAAGATTTCATGTAATTATTCTTTCTGTTTTAGATTTTATTAATAATGTAAAATAAAACACATGTGAGGCTTATTCTCTGTATATTATTTATTTTTGACAAGTTTACATCCAAAATGAATTCAGCCAGATGCACACTATATGATTTTCTTCTACAAAAGTATTATAAAAAACTTTGGACATTAAAATGCACTACCTTTTCTTATTTTCATCATACTTTTATTCAGTAGGGATGCAATAAATTGACCAAAAGTTCCAGTTATGGCATTTATAATGGTACAAAAGATTTTTATTTCACATAAATGCTGTCTTATTCATTAATGTTGGAAAAAATGTAGCCTATCACAGCTTCCACAAAAATATTAAGCGGACAGCCATATTTAACATTGAAGATAAGACATGTTCTTGAGCTCTGATTTATAATGATTTATAAAGAACAGGGAAGAAAGACAGAAAAGGTGACACTGAAGAGTAATGCCTGCTCAAAATTCAGCTTTGCCATCACACGAATACATATATTTTTATATATATGGGGGTGAATTGCTGTAATTTTTTACAAAATTGCTGTTTTTACTATATTTTTGATCAAATAAATTCGGCCCCGCAGCATACATAAGAGACTTTCAAAAAAAATAATAATCTTACTTCGAAGCACCAAGACACGCTTGCGTGAATGAAGCGAGTGAAAGGAATTGTGGGAAATGTAGTCCACAGTCAATCCCCGAACAGTATCGCGAGATCGTCACGATGACGTCCAAATGAGCGTTACCTGTTCATTCTGGTCAACGTTGCGTACATCGTTTTTATTTTACAAGGATTATTTGATATAGCATCGCTGGGTTTTGGCTTGTCGTGCCACAGTTGCTCGGTCTTTGGCCTGTAACGGTTCTTCTTTTGTTCTCTCCTTGAGCGGGATCACAGAGGTGCGTATCACACACGTTACTGAAGCTCAACGAGCAGTTAGCATGCTGTAACTTACTGTGGAGGATCCTGCTAGCACACAGGACAAAGTTAGCGCGATGAAACAACTCAAATGCTGTTATACCAGTAAACACTGAGGGTATTTAGTGAGTAGCGTTGTTATATAAACACTAAAAATGAAAGCGAGTCAGCGGGGTGTTGTGTGGAGGAAGCATTAGCAGCACAGGAGGCCTCGGCCTGTTGCTGGTTTAAGGCTGTGTTTAAGACTTGTGGGCGCGATACAGTGTCTGTGTATTAAAGTACAGTGAACAGGCTACATAGACAGCATGTTAGACGTAACTTAGTATGGGATGAGCGTTTATCACGCCTTTAATGCTACATTTTAACATATGTTTGATCAGTTGTGTACAACATAGCCTCTGTAATTATTAAACAGAACCACACTGCTTTGCTCTCCATATTTCGTGTGGTAATGTTTTTTTCTTTCCAGTCATATCAGAGAAAGTGCTGAATCTTTCTATTTCTGGAAGATGTTGTTAGTGATTCAGCACATTAAAAAGATGTACTTAATGTACATGTCTTTGGAAAGCCATTCATTTAGGCAAAATTTGCTGCAGGGTGTAATTTGGAAAAACGTAATTTTGCAATTCTGGGCATTTTAGGGTTGCGTAAATTCACCGCTATTTTTGAGACATTGAGTGTCACCACAATACAATAATGAAAAGAAAGAAATCTCAAGCATATTTTAAATATTATGTATTATTTATATCATATCATACCTTAGAAAACAGCTGTGAAATTAATTGAATTAAATTAATAACATTTTTAATTCATTGAATAGATTCTTTTTGTGGAAAACAAATTTAAAAAAAGGAAAAAAAAAAAAAAAAATAGATCCATAATGCCCAGTACTGCATTTTTGCTAAGTTTCAAAAAAAAGGCCTTAAATTATTACATTCAAAATTTCAGGGAATTGTAAGCATTTTCCAGTCAATAGGCACATAGAAATAACGTTTAAATTTGATTCATTTGTTCTATTAAACCTTGTGTTAGTTGCCTGGCTCAATTTTGTGTTACTTTATCAAGTTCTTTATAGTGTTTACCCCTGAATGTTAGGTATTATGTGTTTTATACAAACTTGTTCTGCTAGAATCTCTAAATAAAAATAAATCCACTCAAGATTGGCATTTTTGCAAGGTTGAAAAAAATATCAAGTCAGTGTCATTTCTGTTAAATCTGTTTTTGTTACATTGTGATGAGTTGGTCAACAGAAACTAATACTACTTTAGATTTAATTCCGTTTAGCTTCCTTCCTTCTCTATTAACGGTTTACATGTTTTAGTGTACTCCTAAAAAAAAAATTCAAAAAGGAACAAAATCGTAATGCTTTATATTTTCAGGGTTAAAGCTCACCATTAACCACGAATGCAGAAGGTGCCATAATGTCTCCCAGCAGCACTCATTTATTCACATTATTTATGTATCAAATGCTTTTATCCCAGCCAGGCCACTTAAAAAGTAGGATTGTGATATGCAGAGTTGTTTAGTTCAGTGCTGACTCATGAGTTCTCATGCTGTGTCTGGCCTCTCAGAGCAGAGATGTATAACGGTATTGGGTTGACCACGCCGCGAGGCAGTGGCACGAACGGCTATGTTCAGCGGAACCTGTCCAGCATACGCGTGAAGAGGAACAAGGACGAGCGTGGAGGAGAGCGGGATGAGAAAGACAGAGAGAGACTGGAGAGCCAGCTGAACAGACAACCTAACGCTGATATCCTAGAGCACCAGAGGAAGAGGCAGCTGGAGGTGAAATGTGCCGAGCTGCAGGACATGATGGAGGAGCAGGGGTAAGATGAAATAGAATATGATGAATTCCCTTTAGAGTTAATGTTCTGCATGTAGAGAATGTAGCCTGTGTATTTTCTCTCAGTGGCCTCTGAGCTCTCAGTATCATATTTAAATCAAGCAACATGTCAGTCAGTCAAATAATTGAGCATGACAAATGTAAGTTTGCACCTTATTGCTCAGCTTCAGGCAAGTTTAAATATCTATGCGATTAAAGGATTCAGCATGACTGAATATTGCCAAATTCTGTAAAGCTCATTCTCTGTATTTTTGGTTTACATTTAAAATGAATTAAGCTAGGTGCACACTGTATGAATTGTGTTTTGAGTTTGTAAGATTTTTTTTAAAGTAATTTAATACTTTTTATTCAGCTGTGACACTTTAAATTTATCAAAAGTGACAGTAAAAATGTTTATAATGTTATACAAAATATCTATTTTAAATAAAAGCTGTTTGAACTTTCTATTCATCAAAGAGTCCAGAAAAGAATGCATCACAGTTTCCACAAAAATATTAAGCAGCTGTTTTAAACATTGATAATAATTACAAATGTTTCTTGAGCATCAGATCAACATTTTAGAATGATTTCTGTAACTAAATACTGGAGTAATGGCTGCTGAACATTCAGCTTTGCCATCATTCACAGGAATATGTTTTAAAATAAATGACATTTATTTTACTGTATGTTTGATCAATAAATGCAGCCTTGAAAGCATAAGAGACTTCTTTCAAAAAAATTAAAAACTCTTTCTGATCCCAAACTTTTGAACTGTAGTGTATTTCAGATGTGCACTATGATTTTTCCTGAGCTCTACGGCTTGCTTGGGTTTGTGTTGTGATGAACATTCTTCAGGAGTAGATATTAAGAGCTGCCTTTGACCAAGTCATCCTGTGTGACAGGTACTCTGCAGAGGAGATTGAAGAGAAGGTCAACACCTTCCGTTTGATGCTGCAAGAAAGACAAGAACCTGCCCCTCCTCCAGCAGAGAGGCCAGTGTGAGTATTACTTCAGATCATCCAGACAGAAATTAAGACTTTTTAATGGCCTTTTCTGTGCACTGTTTGTAGTTTTATTGCCATCCATGTTTTGCTCTTTCTCACAGTGTGACTGAGACTCATGCACTGGCAGCTGCTAACCAGCAAAAAAATGACCGTCTGAGAGAAGCCTTCGGTATCAGCTCTGACTACGTTGACGGCTCATCCTTTCATCCTGACCGGAAGGAGCGAGAGAAGGAGAAGAGGGAGCAGGAGAGGCTGGAAAGAGAGAAGCAGCAGCAGAAGTACCAGTGAGTAGATGGAGGGGAGACTGGCGGGGTCTTATCATGAGGAATCACTTTTTCCTTTATCTTTTGAGAGAAAAGAGCTTGATGTACTGCAAAAATGTACTGTAACTTTCAGAGGTCCGAACTTTCAGAAGTCTGAGTACTTACTTACTTTTCTGTCTTTCTCTCATCATTTTATTTCAGAATTATTGAGTCTGATAACTCGGATTCATCTCCTGAGCGAAAAAAGAGCCGGAAGAAGAAAAAGAAAAACAAAAGCAGAGAAAGGTAAACTGGAGAATGGAGAAATAATTTGGAACACTTTAAGCATGAGTTTTAAGAGAATAATATATTAATGAGTCAATTTTCACTCTTGTAACAGCTCTGAGAGCCCTTCACCCTCTCCTCGACGAGAGAAGAAAAAGGACAAAAAGAAGAAAAAGAAAAGGTTTCATTTAATGTCCTTAAATTACAATATTCTGTTAATTCATACTGGGATAAGATGAATTAATTGGGTAAAATCAATACACCTAAATATATTTTATTCAGTTTATTAATTACTTGAGTCACTCTGGAAAATGTGAACCATTTCAAAAAAAAAAAAAAACTTATTGGGAATGATATTTTACATTTGTAAATGATTCTCACATTGCTGAACAGTGTGGAGATCATTTGCATTTTCATAAATCATCCAGGAAAAGGTTTAATAGCCAGATTCTTTGCATATGGTAATATTATCACTATTAACTGAGATGCTTTTAGGCAAGTTGTCCATACACTTTACCCTATCACTGGCATTTTGAGAGAATTTAATAATTGTGAGCTTTGTCATGTTTGACCCATAATTTGAATGATTTTATTCATCGCAAAATCACCAACATTTTTAATACATATTTTTAGACCTGGATAAATTTCTTTTGAAATAATTTTTGTGTGTCATGTAGAAAAATCTTTTGTGTCCAAAACTGTTTTAGCATTAAAAATGCTCAAGAATTTAAATGATTCTGCATCATTTTTTAAACTGCTTAAATAACTAATACATTTTTGTTTTCAGAGAGGAATCAGTGAAGAGTGACACAGAGAGGTAGTTTTTCTCCTCCTCATCACTGTAAGTTATTATGAAAACTGTATGTACTATAATTTAAATGTTATCATTTGTCTTCCTACAGTTCATCAGATGACAGAGAAACAACCAAAAGAAAAAGAAAAAGTAGTGACAATGAGACTCCACCTCCCAGTAAGAGCCGAAAACAGCAGAGTGCATCCTCCAGCCCAGCTCGCAGGTATCATTACATGTGCACACTATATGATCCATAATATAGTGTGCCCTCAGATTTTACTCTTTATATTGAGTCAACTTTAGCTTTTTCTAATAGCACTAGCAAGAACATTTTCCACCCTATGAACAAAACTTCTGCTATTGTTTTTATTTAAAATTGTTCGAAAATACATCAAATATGTATGCCTGCTCAGCATTTGAAATGGTGTAGTTTATCAAAAATGTTCCTAATTAGTGAAAGTTCATGTAAATATATATGCATGACTTTTGTTTTCAGCCCATCCCCTCAAAGAGGGAAACCGCAGAATAAAACAGATTCTCGTCCAGATGAGGGAAGGAAAGGGAGATCCCCTGACAGAAGACGCCGTGGCCGTAATGAGGAAAGTCCAAAAAGGATGGTAGTCCGAGAGGTAATGTGTTGTTTTGAAGTCATTGAGGCATATGCACACTGTAATTATTTAATCTGATTTATTTGTTGTTTGTTTCCTCCTATTCTTATATATGGTCTTTCCTTTTTAATTAAGCATTATATTTTTGAAGTAAACATATTATTAGTATGTATTCTATTGTAAACAACAACCACATTAAATTACAGCTGAACACATTCAGATGGTCTTTGGCCTTTGTTGAATCTCCTGTGTTGCATTGTTTTTTTGAGCGCCTTGCCATGACAAGCATTGAGTTTTAATATTGTATATCAAGATAAAAATAGTCTAGTTTCTAAAAATGCACCTCAAGACCTCTGCACTGAATGCAAGAACTTGTCATGTAAACACTTGATGCCTGGCCTAGTTATACAGGCCTTCCTTGAACTAGATTAGTTGAGCAGTTGTTCAAGCAACCCTCTGACTAGTTGATTTTGAAAAAGTAGTTTTGCACCTCCCTAATTCTTTGTCTTCCCCACTTTTAGAGGTCACCAAGACGCTCGAGAACGCCTGAGCACAGCAGAAGAGACAAAGGCCGAGAACGCGAGAGAGAACAAGTGCAAGAAAAACCTCAGAGAAGACAATGCGACTCTTCATCGCCATCTCCTCCACCAAAGCAGCAGCGGGACAGACGACCACGGAGCGAAGAGAGAGAGAAACCTCCTCAGACAAGACATGACTCCTCTTCACCATCTCCACGCAATCAGCAGCGACAGCGGAGCAAAGAGAAACCCTCTCAGCGGAAAAGACACAACTCTCTGTCTCGCTCTCCATCTCCGAAGCAGCAGAGCGACAAGAACCGAGGGGACAATGAGAGAAAGAACAAAGGTCAAAGAAGACATGACTCATCCTCGTCCCCGTCTCCTCCTCCTCCTCCTCCACGTAAAGACAGAACAAGAAGAGGACACAGTGGAGAGAAAGAGAGAGCCGTTTCCCCCTGGGACAGGGAGAAGGAGAGACATGGGGACAGAGCGAGAGACAGACAGAGGAATAGCGATAGAGATATCCCATCTAGTAGAAAAGATGACAGAGGACGGGAGAGTGATAAAGGGAAGGAGCGAGACAGAAACCAATCTAGTAACTCCATGTCTCCTGCTAAGCGTTCACCTTATGCCAACGGAAGGCAAAAAGAACAAAATTATGAGCTAGAGAAGGAACGAGAAGAACAGCGAGAGAAGGACAGAAGACAGGAGGAGGAGATGAAAGAAGAAGCTTTGAGAAAAGCCAGAGAGAGCGACAGAGAAAAGGAGAGAAACCGTACCAGAAGAGAAGTGTCTCGATCAGACAGGAAGTCCTCCTCTAGCGGTCTGCCTGAGGACAGACGAGGGACCAGAGGAAGTGAGACGGAGCAAGAGGTGGCCAAGAAAGTCAGGAGAACGGAGAAGAGTCCTCAAGACCAGAAGAAGGACAAACAGATGCAAAAGGAAAAGCCTGGGCAGAATGACAAACTGAAAGCTGCGAGCAGCAGCAGTAGTAGTAGTAGTAGCAGCAGCAGCAGTGAAAGTGACAGTGAAAGCTCCTCCTCGTCATCTTCATCCTCCTCCTCTTCTTCATCTTCTTCATCCTCGGAAGATGAAAAGAAGAAAAACAAAAGTTCAAAAGACAGCAGTGCTGCTGGTAGGTCAGTTTCTAACGCTGTCATAGCTCAGGCTATTGCACGCCGGGAGAAGGAGAACCGAGGAAGTAATGCAGAGAGTGATGAAGGCAGAAAGATGTACCCTCCCACACAAAGACCGAGCTCACCTCCTGAGTCCCAGAGAAAAAGGGACGATGCTGATAAGAGACAGCGGGACATGGAGAGAGAGCGGAGACCCGGCAACTCCTCGTCTCCTTCCACAGGAGCCAAAGACCGGGAACGTGGAAAAGAGAGGTACACGCCCACTGAGAGTTCAAGCCCACCTCCTTCACCCCCTCAGAGAGGCCGGGACAGGTACACCCCTTCAGAAGAAGCCAAATCTCAGAGCAGAGATCGAGGAGGCGAGCGATACACCCCATCAGAGCTGGAACGAGAGTCTTCACATCCCTCGCCTGGCAGAGGAAGAGACCGACAGAGCGACCGAAAGAAAGATGCGTCACCTTTGTCTCCGAGGGGGAAAGGAAGGAACGACGTGCCACAGGTCAAACAGATGGCTTCTCGACCTTCACCGAAACGCACTCCACCACGACAGTACCAGGACCCACAACGCTCACGATCTCCCAGCCCGAGACGAGGAGTGAGGAGACCATCGCCTTCACGAAACTCATCCCCTTCCCGACGGGACCGCAGCCGGGAGCGCCTCAGAGAGCGAGAGAGAGACAGATTTAGGGCAAGGCCAGTGGATAGAGACCGAGAGCGTTCCAGGGAGAGGAGAACAAGGAGCAGCAGATCTAGGAGTCCCCGAAGACCAAGTCCTCTCTACAGGTTAGTCAGAGTACCACAGTTTTTGGAAAGCTAAACTCAACCTTAAAAGTAGTTACAGTAGACAGTCTGTGGTTGTTTTTTTTTTTTTTTATATCTTTATGTATCTTTTGCTGTAGTGTGTCAGTAGGAAATATCAGTTTACATTTCCAAACATTCATTTTGCCATTAATTGTAATAATCCAGTGAGATTTTTGTTTGCACAAGGAGTCTGACAACAGATCTGATCTCACCATCATCCAGTCTGTCTGGAATGACACGAAGAAACAGAACAAACTAAGACAGATTAAATCCTGAAGAACTGTGGAAACATCTCCAAGACGCTTGAAGAAACCTACCTGCAAAGCTCCCTGAAAAACTATGCGCAAGTGCATCTAGGGCAAAAGCTGCTTTAAACGCAAAGGATGGTCATATCATATGTTGATTTAATTTAGTTAATAGAAGTTAATTGATAAAGAAAATCTATTTGTGACATTATTTTTGACAGCATCCTCATTTTACAGCTTTTTTTACACAAGTGCCTAAAACTTTTAACAGTATTGTAGCTTTGCAGGTAGGTTTCTTGAAGCATCTTGGAGACGTTGTCACAATATACACAAGTCAACATTTGAAGTGGATCAAAACCTTTCATCAAAATTGTCTTAAAACCTAAAACTCAAGCGTTCTTATCTTGGACAACTTTGAACTTTTTTGATCCACTTCAAATGTTGACTACTGTATATATTTATGATGGGCTACATACGGGTTATATGGTATGGGTTTTCAAGCGTCTTGCCAGTGACATGCTTAAGCTATTTCAAATATTATTTTTTATTTTTTTTGCATTTTTTTATGATCTCTATATTAATTCAGTGACTACCGAGGCTGCATTTATTTGATCAAAACCTATTTCAAGGATCACATGATCCTATAGAAATCATTCTAATATGCTGGTTTGGTGCTTAAGAGACATTTATTATCAATCTTGAAAACAGTTGTTGTGATATTTTTTTTGTTGAAACCATGATTTTTTTTTTCTTTGTTAATTAGAAACTTCAAAAGAACAGCATTTACTTAATAGAAATCTTTTGTAACATTATAAACTTTTCTTAAAAAAAAAAAAAAAGCTTACTGTTCATTCTGCTCACTGTAATTACATATAGAGTGTGAAATGAAATTTAAAATCAAATTCTGTAATTGCGGTTATTACAAAGATTTTCTCTTCCTGCACCCAGGTCTCGTCGTTCACCCTCTCCTGTACGCCGGCGCAGAAGTCGTTCACTATCAAGACAAAGAGAAAGGGAGAGAGAGCAGGAGAGGAGGAGGAATCGAGAGCGAGAGAGACAGCGTGAACAGGAGAAAGAAAGAGAACGAGAGCGAGAACAAAGAACGAGGGCCCCACCCAAAGATCCCACTCCTCCACGCCGCTCTTCATCATCATCCTCTTCCTCCAGTTCGTCCTCTTCAGCCTCGCCCTCTCCTCAAAGTCAGATGAAGGGTGTGAAGTCTACAGATACAGAGAAAGACAGATCAAGGGAAATTGATGAACAGAAAAAAAATAAGCAACCAGAGAGGAACTCAAAACATCTGTCTCCTTCCCCTCCTAAAGACACCCGTCTCCATTCCAACCAATCTTATCAGCGCCCCTGCTCCCCTGAACCACCTGTCCATTCTAGATCACCAATGACCAACCAGTCACAAAGCAAGGATCCACCTGGTGACCGATTAAGAGGCCAGCCCCCATCATCTGTCCATGAGCAGCACCACGGACCACCAGCGAGAGGAAAGACTGCCGTGAATGGGAAACCAGAGAAGGAGACCTCTGGCCAACAGCAGAAGAGAAGCAGCTCAAGCTCTTCTTCATCTTCCTCATCGTCGTCCTCTTCCTCATCCTCATCTTCATCCTCATCATCATCCTCATCTGACAGCTCAGACTCTGAGACAGAGAAAGCCAAAGAGTAAGTGCCAAATCATTCTGCATTTATTCAGTTAAATTTATGTATATGGTACCCTTCATTTCAATGTTTATTTTTCCAGGGGTGTTAAAGCAAGTACAAATAAAGAAGCTGACAAGAAGGCCAAAAGCCGAGCTTCTTCATCGTCGTCGTCCTCGTCAGAAAGTGAACAAGAAGATAAGACAAAAAGGTAAAATATTTTGCCTTATTTTTTTTTTTTTCCTCTGCTAAAAAAAAAAAAAAAAAAAACGAATTTTCCACTGCATTTAATTAAAATTCAAAATTGACCCTCTAGGTTTGCATGCATGAACCAACAATCCTACATTTTCGGTTTTAGGTTACTGAATTATCGAAATAACTGAAAATGCCGTAGGGAAAATCACATTGGCTGTGATTTTATTAAAGAAATATATATGCACTGTGTTTCAAAGTAAAGCACTGTGATCTTTTACACACAAGCAGCTCATGATCCAGTGATTTCAGCATCTCCGAGTGGCTTGGTTTACAGCAAATTCTGCCACACACAAATTCCTTTCTGCATCTACTCTGAATCTGGGTCACTTGTAATGTCTGTTTGGGACACAACATGAACCATCTTCTCAAACTCGTAATGAGGAGCGCTTATGAACTGCCTGTTGTTAACAAAAGAAGTTTTAAGTGCTCCGTGCACTTTTCCACCAAAATAAAACCCCAGTAGTTTTATGTTTTAAAAATGTGTGCTTAATATTAATATTTAATTAATATAATTTTTTTTAATATAATTTTTATTTTATTTTACTATTTTTTTTTATTATTATTTAGAAATAAAATAAGTTAATTCTTCTCTTTTATAGTCTTATTAATATAATTACAAGGTTTTGGTCAAATTGTCTGGCCCTTTAAACAACCACAGGAAACTTGGAGCTATAAAAAAAAAAAATACACATTTTAAGTGGCAGTTGATAATAAAAAAAACTTCTATGAATAAGTAATAAATTAATAAACTTCTGTCAAAAGTTAACAGTAATTTAATGCCAGATTAAAAAAAGGTTATGAATATGACAAAAAAAATCTGTCCCCCCCCCTGAAATAAGTTGCATTAGATAAACTGTTAGCATGAATTGCATCCCATTTTACTGCTGTGCTCTAAAACACTGTCTCAATCACTTCCTTTGAACTCTGCAGTCCTCCACGGCCCAAGAGAGTGCCAGCAGACTCACTGAGAGACTCTAGGTCACTCAGTTACTCTCCTCCAGCGAGGCAACGAAGACCTGCACATTCTCCACCCTCACGACGGTCAGTTCTGAACAGATCTACATATTATTACTGTAATTTTCAACCCACTGCTCTTGCTAATATTGATCTTAATCTCTGTTATCCACCAGCACTGCAAGCAGGAAGTCGAAAAGCAGATCTCCAGACAGTCGACGGAGGAAATAAGTGAAACCTTTTTTGCTTTCTGGACTCTCTAATCTGACCCTCACTGGGCTGAATCATCTCAGTATCAGACGGATGAGACTAGAAACGTGACTAGTTTTAATGGTGATATTTTCACCATTAGTAGAGGAAGGTCTCTCAAAACATGGTTCTTTGTAACTCGTCCCAAAAGGGAGGATTTATTTTTACTTTTACTATGGTGTAATTAATGTTCAAGGAGAGGCCAGCTGAGACACTGAAGCTCTCATCAATTATTGCTCTGTGCCAACAGTTGCTGGTTATTTGTACACACAAACACACACACATACACAATCGAATAAAATCACACGTGTCCGGTGGTTTTCTGTCTGCTACATTGTTCTGAATGTAGATGAACAGCTGTAATTTGGTGATCAGAATGGACTATATTCTGTTCCTGCATATGTGGACAGAGTCTGTTCCTTTTTGTTTATTTGTGGAAAAAAGAATTATCAATAATAAAATGGCAGTAGAATCTTATTGTCTGAACATTTAGTTTGTGGCGTTGAAGCTGATGCTAATACACAGCACACTGAAAACTATATTCATACGGAGGTTTATATATTTAAAACTGAAGTATAAATTTTAAATAAAAAGACGTTTTCTCATTGGTAAGATGAACGGTTGGTCCTGCCCCATTCTCATGTGTTTGATGTTATTATATCAAGATAATAAACAATATAAATGATGTAAGATAATATAAAAAATGACATGATTATTATTTTTTTTTTTTTTTGCTGAGCATTTTCTCTTGTCTGTTTTAGGGTTAAACAGGGATTGGAGAAAATATGTTTAACATTGAAACTTTAGCTTTAATTAAAGCTATACATCTCTCTTACAAAAATGTGCCATGGTGTAAGCAGTTTCCCACAAAATACTATGGTAAATAATAAAATTTTGGTGATGTGACATTAACCACACCTTTCATCAAAAAAAGAAATTATTTTGAAAGATCAGTCAAGGTCAAGGTGTCTTTATTAGTACCCCAAGGTAAATTTGTTGTGCAGACAAGAAGTTCAGCAGTCCATAACTAAAAAACAATTCCATAGCAACATCAACATACTATAAAAATTATTTCAATCAGAAAAATATAAAACTCCAAGAAAAGTCATGACAATGTACCTTCACACACATACTCCCACACCTAAGAACAAAAGTGCCAACGCTAGCAAAGAATAAGAAATATAATATTTTGCAATATTCATGTGTAGTATACAGTCGTAACAGCTGTAATAACTAAAGTAGTGTAATGTGGCTAGTCTCGTCGGTAACTCTTGTAGCGGCGAGTCTGTAGAGGCAGGTTGTAGATTGCGTCATATTTACGCGACGCTGTTTGGTTTGAACGAGCAGCACGAAAAGGCTTTGTATGGGAATTGGCCGAGGATTTTTCAAGTTAATTAATAGTTTAATAAACTCCAGGAACATGGGTCCAGTTGAGGTAAGTAATACGATCAGGATCTCATTCTATTTATCAGCAAGCAGAATTTTTTTTAAATCACTGAAAACTATAGAAAACATCATTCAGCCTGCAGTGTAACGTTACTCATAATTTTTTTAGCAGTTTCCACAAATGGCTCATATACATTTTTATATGCCAATAATTGTATTTATGCACATAGAAATGTGTGAATAACTGTCATCCTGGTTGGTGACCCGTTTCTCTCTCTCTCTCCAGCTGCTGCATATGTCCGTGTTCTCCCAGAGTTTCTCTCCCTGCGGTCGCTTCCTTGCAGCGGGGAACAACTATGGAGAGATCGCGGTGTTCAGGTGAGAGAAGAGTTCAGGTGGCGTTGATAGCCAACAGGGTCTCATAATGTTTGTTGATGTGCGTGTGTAAGCATCTTCTGTGAATATATTGCGTGTTGATGTTGAAGTGTTCTTGTTCTCACTAATCTCGTTCTTACAGTCTTTCAGCTGCACTGAGTCCAGATGCATCAGAGGGGAGCCAGAAGCCCATCCTTAACTTCACTGGTTAGACTGAGATTGAATTTCTCACAGATCACTTTACCTTTACTGCGTGTCCTAGATTATCCAACTCACAGACATTACAGTATCCAGTGTTGCAACAATGACAAGTGAAAGGGTTTTTTAATTGTTTCAGCTCACGATGGTCCGGTGTTCACTCTTCTCTCCACGGACACTCATCTCCTGAGTGCTGGGAATGGAGAGATCAGTGCCTGGAGTTGGGCAGAGCTCATCAAAAAAGTGAGTCAGTTCTTCAGGAAATGTTTGTGTATTTTTTTGGGTTTGGGGAAAAAGTATATTTTCTTTCATTGTTGTGCTTTGTACATATGGATCCTGTAAAAACAACAAAAATTTGCTCAGCACGTATTTCATAAATTTTGTCTCCACAGAGCACCAAAGCTGCATGGACAAGGAAACCCAGTTATGAGTGAGAGACCGATTATCATTCTGATTCACATGAATTGCATACACTCAAGATAGTGATAGTTCGGTTTTATGACTTTCATTATTGTGGGAACTACCTGAATGTGATTTCAAATATTTGTGCAATGTCTCATTCCATACAGGACTAGTCTTGAAATACCAGAGATCAATGCAATCATCATTAACCCAAAGGTTTGTACTTCACCTATTTTTATTGGTTATTCCTAATACATGCTCATCCTTAAGTAATCATATTTTGTAGTTACCTGTAATAAATGTTTTTTTTTATTTTATTAAAATTAGATTTAACACAACACAACATTTGTTTATATTGCTTAATTTCCATAAAGATTAATTATGTATTTGTGTATGTCTAAGTATCTTAAAGTTGATCAATTTAATGCTCTTTTTTTTCTATTTTTTCTCAGGACAACAGCTTGATAGTTGGAGGAGGTGACAATAACATTCACATCATGGACATGGAGACTGGCATCTTTAAGGTTAGTTAGACTACACTTTTGTAACTCCAGGAACAATATTT
Source organism: Spinibarbus caldwelli (assembly GCA_039654775.1). NCBI lineage: Eukaryota > Metazoa > Chordata > Actinopteri > Cypriniformes > Cyprinidae > Spinibarbus > Spinibarbus caldwelli. Next base: position 39,147,201 of record CM077218.1, on the reverse strand, counting down.
TGAAGGCCCTACTGATATTCTGCTTAAATAATATAAAATAAATAAATAAATAAATAATAATAATAAAAAAAAAAAATATATATATATATATATATATATATTATGCAAATATAATGTTATTTATTTTTTAATGTCGTGGCCCCTAATGGGCTGCATGTTCAGCTTTTTAAATAAATAAATTACAACACGGTAGGATCCCTTTAATGTTTGTCCCTTTTGTGTTGTTTGTTCTGCAGTCTGTACTGAAGGGCCACACTGACTACATCCACTGCCTGTGCTTTAAAGAAAGGGAAGGGGAGATCCTCTCTGGTGGGGAGGATGGTGCTGTGAGGATATGGGGTCAGTGAATGACACTGCACTGTTTCTTTTTCCCTTACTCTTCTTTGATGAAGATGAAACCAGGAATAGAGAAACATTATTTAATAAAAGTATATACTTCCTCCACTAGACTCACGGACAAATCGCCCAGTTCACTGTATTGAAGTTTTCAAATACGAGGTAAAACACTCCTCTACTTATGATGAAGAATAAACAAATAAGCTAAAACAATGCATTCATGCTACTAAGAAAAAAAAAATGCATCACTGAATCCCACTCTCTCGCTTTCAAACTTGCTCTGGAATGGCGGGTCAGGAATGCGCACGCCCCCAGTTTGGGAAGTGGATTAGCTGTCTTGCTACGGACTCTGATTGGATGGTAAGATGGACTTGTGATTGGTTGGCAGGGAGAGTGAAGCTATTGTCTTTATTTGTTCTTGTTAATCTCGTGTCTGATTTCACTGCATTTTTCTGCATATGCATTGACATGCTTGTTTTTAAATAACTCAGTTACTATCTGCATGCTTGTAATGGTGTACTGCTCCTCTGGAATGCCCCTCTATGTATGTTAAGATGGAATGGCATAATGCCCCTATTGTTATAAAATGTAATCTATTTCCTCTCCAGCTCTGTGGTGGAGGCCCATCGCTCTCATTATGGCACCTCCGTTCCATGTCCCCCACCTCTGTCTTCCCTTTGCCCGGCTGTCAAAGGGAAGCTGTCTTTCACCAGGACCTGGTGAGAAGGACTAGTTGTCAATTTAATGTGACAGAAAATGCACAGTTTTTACATATATATTTATATACAATTATTTACATTTTTTAAATAATATATTATGTTGTGGTTGTATTTAGATCATGTCAGTAGGTGAGGGACCGTATGTGTCCCACTGTTTACATGGAGGGACAGTGAAAGCTCAGATTCCCTGCACTCCTTCCTCTCTCAACACACTGGCTCTCAATCTCAAAAACACTGAACATAGGGTAGGTGTACCCGTGATTCGCCTTGCCAGATTTTTTGTATATATAAAATGTATCTTCATAGGCTATGTGTGTGGAAAGTAAAGACTTGTGAGTGGAATGATTGTAACCTTTACCCAATATTCATCTTTCAGGTTATGACAGTAGGGGGCAGCAGTCACCAAATTGATGTGTTCACCAACTTCAGTTACAGAGCCTTTTCTCTGTCATTTTGAGCCCACACCAACATTTGATTTGAAATCTGTGGCATATTCTTGAATTACGATTTGCTAGAATGCAACTAAACAATGTATTTTTGTAATAAGCCTTTTTTGGTTATTGTTCACTGTTTTTTTCAGTGTGTGTTTTTAGCGTTACATTTGAATCATGCATTTTACCCTGAAAAGGCCTTGGAAGGTGCACTTGGTCGTTTTTTGTTACACTAGTAAAATACGCAAAGTATAGTATTATTCAACATTGTTAGATTTACAATGTTAATTACTGTGTCTAAACTGTATTATCTCAGTCTAAGGAAATGGTCAAAACATTGGTTTCAGAAATGCGGTGAGAAGTATTCAGTTGGTCACGTTGTCAAAACGGTAGCCCTGAGCCCGCATGAGGTGACCCACTCCATGTAAAAATTGTATTAGGCTGCTGATACAACTGGAATATTAATTTCATGTATGCACTAATCATTTTAAACATTTTCTCAAAGCACTATTCATTTCTTTACATGTAAAACTTTTTTTAAATGAACAATCAGTGAGTCTATTTTTAAACATTAAGGATAGGTTTACACTATTTCAGACTGAAAAAATTTCAGTCTCAGAACCTATTGGTCTGCCTATACACTTACCAGTCAAAAGTTTTTGAACGGTAAGATTTTTAATGTTTTTTTTAAAGAATTCTCTTCTGCTCACCAAGCCTGCATTTATTTGATCCAAAATACAGCTGTTTCCTATTTGAATATATTTTAAAATGTAATTTATTCCTGTGATTTCAAAGTGATATTTCCAGCATCATTACTCCAGTCTTCAATGTCACATGATCCTTCAGAAATCATTCTAATATGCTGATTTGCTGCTCAAAAAACATTTATTATTATTATGTTGAAAACTGCTGAGTAGAATTTTTCAGGTTTCTTTGTTGAATATAAAGTTAAGAACAGCATTTATGTAAAATAGAAATCTTTAGTAACATTGTCTTTATCATCTCTTTTTATCAATTGATTTAAATGATTTAACGCATCCTTGCTAAATATAAGTATTAATTTCTATAATTTACCCCCCCCCCCCCCCCAAAAATTATACTGACTCCAAGCTTTTGAGTGTTATAGTGTATAATGTTACAAATGCTTTTTATTTCAAATAAATGCTGATCTTTCTATTCATTAAAGAATCCTGAAAATAAATTACTCAACTGTTTTAAATATTGATAATAATAAATGTTTCTTGAACAGCAAATCAACATATTAGAATGATTTCTGAAGGATCACGTGACACTGAAGACTGGAGTAATGATGCTTTGTTCACAGAAATAACATGTTAAAATATATTCAAATAGAAAGCAGTTATTTTAAATAGTAAAAACATTTCACAATATTACCGTTTTGGCTGTATTTTGGATCAAATAAATACAGGTTTGGTGAGCAGAAGAGAATTCTTTAAAAAAAAAAAAAAAAACTTTAAAATCCGTACTGTTCAAAACATTTGACTGGTAGTGTATACAGCATTTTTATACGCGAATCAAGGCATTGTGGCCAAAAATGCGGTTTCTGTACGCAAGCTTACCAGTTCCAGTGTGTTGCGACAGAATAGCGATGACAGTCTCAGCAGCTACAGGAGTGGCATGAGGAGGAGGAGGAGAAGAGAAACTCAGGCACATGAGGAGGAGGAGGAGAAGAGAAACTCAGGCACATGAGGAGGAGGAGGAGGAGGAGGAGAAGAGAAACTCAGGCACATGAGGAGGAGGAGGAGGAGGAGGAGAAGAGAAACTCAGGCACATGAGGAGGAGGAGGAGACAGAGAAATTCAGGCACATGAGGAGGAGGAGGAGACAGAGAAATTCAGGCACATGAGGAGGAGGAGGAGGAGACAGAGAAACTCAGGCACATGAGGAGGAGGAGGAGACAGAGAAATTCAGGCACATGAGGAGGAGGAGGTGGAGGAGACAGAGAAACTCAGGCACATGATGAGGAGGAGGAGACAGAGAAACTCAGGCACATGAGGAGGAGGAGGAGACAGAGAAACTCAGGCACATGATGAGGAGGAGAGTGACTCAACATTCAGGTGCGGCGGCCTCGGAGGGGCGGATCTGATCTCTGCGGCCGCTGCTGGGACACTGTCCGAGCTTCCCCTGCCTGCAGGACCGACCCGACACTGACCGACCACCCGCCGGCAACTTGTGCAAAGTCTACCGTAATTTCCCCAGCGTGCTCGGAGTATGTGGTTTAAAGTGTTTACGGTGAGCTCTTCTTTAGATCCGAGTTTGATCTTAATATCTTTAGAGCATCTGCGGCTAGTTAAGTAGCTAGCCTAGCTGCGTTTCAAAACAACAGTGAATTACGGTCGAGGAGTTGTCGAGTTGAGTAATGGACACAACACACAAGTTTGGTCAGGCGGTTAAAAGAAACGGAACTCAAGAAGCAGATCAAGGCGAGAGTTCAGCTTGAGGTCTGGTAGGATCGCATGTTTTTACAGGTGTGTCCGTTAAATCGCAACATATGTCTGATTCTGAGTTTCTATGGATACTGCGCGTGACCGTGTTTTTGATTCCCATAGAGTAAAGACGCAAGGTCGCTAATCTCAGAAGGACGGTCTGTTTATGATAACCTTACACTATAAAGTGGATCTGCCTCTACAAAATAATTATCCCTTATTGTTATTTTCCCTCGAATTGACTGTTAATCCGGTTGTACTACACAGTTAGAGGGCCAAATACTTTCACTTTTAATTTGGGCATGTTTGTATTCAGGATTTTAGCTGTGTGTTGGCACCGACCGAAAATGATTTTCTCTTCTTGCCCGATAACCGGACCTCAGCCTAACGTTAGGTGTGTCAGTTTCACTTCTCTTCCACCTTTTTTTTTTTTTTTTTTTTTTTTTTTTTTTTTTGTGTGTGTGTTAAAATGATCACATGTTCGTTTAACCTGCTGCCTGGTTTTAGAGCAGAGCTGTGTTTTAATGAGAAACCTGTGCCCTCCTCGCCACGGCCGCTCAGGAAAAACACGTCCCTTCCTGTTTTCACGGAACATTTTTGGCAGTTTACTAAATCTCTGGCTTTGTCTTGACTCAGCAGCCAGTTACTAGTATGTGGGCTTTTAATGGTTCTGTCCACTGTTTTGGTTTCAATTGTAAGGGGCAAGATATGTCTGTGGGGATATATGTTGATCACTGGACCTAAGCTCGAGCGTAAAGCTGGTGCATGTGGTTTCAAACTGTGTCAGAAAGGGTGTCATTTGTCTGTCAGAGTGGGAGAAGCTAAATTTAGTTCCACAGCTGCTGTTCTGGGTAATGGGGGGAGTAAGGTTATGTCTCAATTCGAACAAGATGCATAATACCTGTCTTTTAATTTTTTGTTTTTCAGGATTAGGGCTTAAAGGGGACCCACAGGGACTTTTCTCACTTCCGGTTTGATCCTGCATTCCTGCTGTGTTTTGGAGTAGCAGTGATCTTTCAAAGTGTGGGAAGCTACCAGTCACTACATGCATCGGTTAAACAGGCGAAATGGGATTGTTGTGACTGAGATGCCATCTGTATATCTAGGAAATCAAGATTTGGAGACGAAACAACTTGGATCTCAAACAAACTGCCCTGTTTTCCGGATGATTTGGTTCCTGATGCACATTATGAGCACCATCAGCGATTAAAGAACCACTTACTTCGTAATCTGAGTCATTTGATGCTTAACCACAACAATGTGGTAATGTGTTTGCACTTGAGTAAATTTCACGTAGATTTTAACTGTGGCTTCCTAATGTGGGCTAATGCAATGGAAATATAACTGGAAATTGAAAGAGGGTTTTAAGATGAACTAAAAATATTGCACTGAGAGTACAAACGTGTTACAGACAATGCAGAATCACTGATTCATGAATTGGAATGCACTGAAATCACACTGATGCATCATTTTGCGCTTGAGTTTTGAGGAAAACTGGAAAGACGATCGCGTGATGCTCACGGTATTTCACCCAAAACCCTCCGCACTAAACAACCTGTTACTTTAAGACACAGGAAACGTGACAGAGGAGTTGAAAGCTGTTGTTTCATGAGGACACATTTTGAACAGAAGAATGGCAGGAAAAGACTACCATCATCTCTTCAAGTTGCTCATCATTGGCGACTCCAGTTAGTATTTTTCTGGTTTTCATACAGATACTAACAAATTGTCTTTTTACCAACTCAGCTGTGTAGCCTTTTTTTTTTTTTTTTAACTCAGTAAGGCACAGTCCCCATAAGAGAATCATTAATATATGGCATAAAATAAGTGATTATTTCTCTAGCACCCTGTCCACTAAGAATGCTCATTGTGCAGTTTCGCAATTTAACCGCAAACTGGAAAGCTGAAATGAAACTTCTGTGTGTAAGTGTATCATGTCAGTCCTTCTGCCTTCAGTGAACTGAATCACTTGATCAGTTCACTAGTATGAACTTTGGAGGGATGCGTACTGTTATGAATGTTGAGTCAACGTTTTGGTCTGTGAAACTACTTTGTCCTAGATTGATTGGAGAATTCTGTCGTTTCACTGGAAGATCCAGTTATGACATTTTGATTAAACACTACCTGGTCAAAAACAGTAAAAAGAAGACATGGATGAATTGTTCATACTAAGATCAGTAACATGCATTTTAAAAACAAATTGGGTGATTTTTGTAATTTAATGCCATCTTTAACTCCTGTTTATACATCCACTTTCTGATTAGACAGTCTTTTGTTTGTAAGCAAATATCAGTGGTGCTATCTCAAAGTTCATCATATTTGTAATTTAACTGTGGTATTAACCACAGCTGCCTCATTCAATCCATTTTGGCCACTTACACTCTAACTGTTCAGCTAGTGGCATGTCTCTATAAAGACTGTAGGCTTTGGTTAGGATTCTGGTTGGTTTTGAACCTTAGACCTCTTGAGTATTGTGGCCTTTGTGACAAAAGGACATGTTAAGTTTACGTTGCACGGTATAGATGGACTATATTAGATATTTGCTAGAGCTATTTACACTGTGCTGTTGCACTTGTTGTTTTTTATTTTAGGGATGTTTTTAAATTATAATTCACATTTTCATTCATGTTTAACTGTTAATATAATATGTAATTATTATAATCTTGTTTTATGAATGAAGTGCTTTTCAGAATTTCTGTCATGTTTAATTAAAACATGTACTAAGGTATTACAGCTGAACATTTAACACATGTTGCTCTGACTCTTGCAGATGTAGGGAAAAGCAGTTTGCTCCTACGATTCGCAGACAACTCGTTCTCTGGTGAGTCTGCTTGGCACAAAGTGTGTGTCTGTGTGAGAAAGACAGAAAATGAGGCAAAGGGTCTGTAAATATATGATCTAATTCACTGTTGTCAAGTCCAAGACAGAGCAAAGCAAGACAAAGAGTGTATGTTTGCTTGAAAGTGTTAAAAGAAGTTCAAGTGTTATGACTAGATATAAAAACATGCTTTTGCACTCTTCACAGGCAGTTACATAACTACTATTGGAGTTGACTTCAAGATCCGCACAGTAGAGATTGATGGAGAAAGAGTTAAACTCCAGATCTGGGACACTGCAGGGCAGGAAAGGTTCAGAACCATCACCTCGACGTAAGCCTCGCTCCAGTCTAACTGCTTAGTAAAGATGTTGTTTGACCATTCTCGTGATCTCTGTCAGTCTTCCCCTCACGTGTTTGCTGTACTCCTCTAGGTATTACAGAAACACTCATGGTGTCATCATTGTTTACGATGTCACAAATCCTGAATCGTTTGTCAACGTGAAAAGATGGTTAAACGAGATATCACAGAACTGTGACAATGTCTGCAAAATTTTAGGTTAGTTTTTTTTTTTGGTTTTTACATTTCATTTTTTTACATTGCAGTGTGATGAAAAGAGGTGTTTTGGTTGTATTTTCTCAATTTGTTGTAGTATCACAGGCAAACATTTTATATTCCTTTCCACTATGATCCCTAACAGTTGGAAACAAGAATGATGATCCTTCTAAAAAGCTTGTGGACGCTCAAGATGCTCAGCGCTTTGGAGAGTCAGTTGGTGTGAGGTTATTTGAGACGAGTGCTAAAGAGAATATCAATGTAGAAGAGGTGAGGTTTTTTGTTGTTGTTTTTTGCTGTGATATGTATTGTTAAACTCAAATTCATTCTAAAATATCAGTATTTAAGATCATTTAAGCCTAAATTAATTTGAAAAATCCTCATTATTTAAGTTTCTTCTTTTAAGCCTAAATTCATTTAAAAGTCCTCAGTATTTAAGCTCAGTACTTAACCAAAATATTTTATTTTTATGTCGACTTGAATGGAATAATAGACATTCCCCTGGTTTCACAGACAAGGCTTAAGACTAGTCCTAGATTAAATGTAAATCTGAGCTGTGTCAACTGAAAGAAACTTGCACTGACTGATCTTAAAACATGTCAGTGCCTTTGTTTTGTTTTAAGATGAACAACAGGGGGCTGTTTCATAAAACAAGTTTACCAAATAAGCCAGGTTTATTTCAGTTAGTCTGACTTATTGTCATTTGATTTGGTTCAAAATTAGTCAGACTAACTGAAATAAGCCTGGCTTGTTTGGTAAACTTGTTTTACGAAACAGCTCCCAGTAATGCTTTTTTCTAAGGCATGGTTATAAAAATGACTTAAATGTTCTAATTGAACTATGGCTTAATCCTGGCTTAGGCTAAGCCCTGTCTATGAAACCGGGCCTATGTGTCTTTCAGCTTATTCAACTTTGTCTTTGTCCACTCTGATGTGTTAAAAGTAATATGTAAATTTTTATGGCTTGTATTCTTTTCTGTTTGCAGATGTTCATGGCTTTCACCCACATGGTCCTTCGGGCCAAGAAACAGAGCCAGAGTCGAGCAGAAAGAGAGAGGGGGAGAGAAAAGGACACTGTCCATATAAATTCCCACAGGGACAGAGAACGGAGGAAGAAAGGGAAGAAATGCTGTTAGAGCAGAGGTGCTAGAAGAGATGGAAAGAGGGACAAATCGAACACCTTTGCAACTCTGATCCTTTGGGTCACGTTTTCAGCTCAGAAATGTGACTTTGTTAACACTGCGCTTAGATAAAACCAAGAGAAATAAAAAATAACTTGCTATTATGTGCCGAACATCAGCGTTTGTTTACACAGATGTTTATCAATGTAATGTTTGTTTTTTTGTTTGTTTTTTTTTACAAAAGGGGAATTGACTGGCATGGATTTACACTGGCATCAAAAGCCTGGTCCAGGAAAGACACTATATACAAACTGTCTTATGTGTGAGAGATGTTTCTTGTTGGATTAAAATTGACTTGATATGTTATTAATGTATGCAAATAATAAATTAGCAATAAAATATGATTTTAAAAATCACAAACCTCACAACAATGTTCATTTCTAACGTCTTGCAGTTGTGAAAGAGGCATGTCTGTAAGTGACTGCTGCTGGATTGACTAAATGCTCGCTGTCCTTTGCAGTATAAAATGCTAAAATGCATGTGTTTTTCAGCCAGAATTGTTCCAGAGTTTAACCTACTAAATAAATGGTGGAAGAACCATTTCTTTAGATTATTTAATTTGACCTCTTGAGCCATATGTTTATGATTCATAAATCATGAATCAATGAAATTCATATCTGTTTGTCAATCAGCTCTGTCTTCCTCTCTTATCTTTTTTTTCTTTTTTTTTCATTAATGCACCAAATAAGTTTTATATCAAATTACACTGAATATACATGAAGGGATAATTCAAAGAAGACAATAAAATACCAGCTTGTCTACATGCAAAAAAGAAAATTATATATATATATATATATATATATGAAAAACAAGAAGAGTAAACAAAACAAAAAAATGTAACAGCAATCAAATACTTCCTAAAGACAGATTCAAGAACCAATTGGTAATGTATAGTGAGGACATTACTATGCAAAGAATTTCTCCATAAAATGTAACATATCAATATATCATTCTTTTTGTTATTGACTATTATTAAAGATTTTTTTCATTGGCTCCATTAAGAATTACATTTCAGTTTTTACATTTCCATTAAAAATACATCACAATTAGATATGCGTGCAAAATATAGAAATTCACAACATACTCAAACCTTTTGCTTTGATGTGTGGAAGAACATATCATTTATAGACAGCATATAATTAACATTTTTTGGGACAATAAAAAAATCAGATCAAATATTTAAAGACAAATTACAGGTATAAAACAAATGAGCCAATTCTTCCTCATGTTTAGCACAAAAAGTGTAGCTGTCAATGTTCATGAATTTCGATAAAAATACATTACATGGGTAAATTTTGTGAAGTATTTTAAAGTGTAGGCCACACCTTTAACTTTGTTCAAAATACAAAATTTGTATGGATTTAAACAAGCCTCTTTTCAATTAATATCAGAGATCTGTGCGTTCCAAAAATTAAAAAATAAATAATAAATGTTTGGATCGAAAAATGAATCTGTGTCAGCTGACCGATGTGGTGGGAGGGTGACGTCACCGCCAACATGGCTGCCGAGAGCGAGTGAGTATTGTGCTGCTGCAAACGTGTTTTTATTATGAATTCCCAGATAAATCAGTAGTTGTTTGATATATGAACTGAAAAGACTTAAAAGACTTTGATATATGAACTTGTAAGACTTAAATTATTTGAATTACAGACCACAATTGGCTACGATATAGGAGAGCTGTCATAGGTGACTAAATAGTGCATGCCGTTTAAAAATCTAATAGTACATACTTATAAAAGTATGTAATAAAATAATTTGATCCGAGGCTAACATAAAGAATCCATAGTTAGTTGATCAGACTTAACCGGTAGGCGTTAGATTGTCAATATCTAAGTAAACAAATGGCCAAGTGTTACTGTCTTTGGCCATCTGATGTGTCATGCTCGGTGTTGTTACATTAAGTTAATTCTACACGAAATTCAGCTCACATCTGTTTGACACCACAGCGTCCTGTCTGAAATTGAAGTGCTGCAGTCCATCTACTTGGATGAGCTCAGTGTAAATCAGAGAGATGAGGGGTAAATATTTGAGCATTTATTGCTCTTTTAGTTATTCATAAATTGCTTGCTGTATCATTAAACAGGACAAAAATAAATATGTCAAATCTGTCTGATTTAGAGGATGGACAGTCAGTCTGGTGCTCTATCCCTCCACTGCGGAGGACTGTCTGTCTCAGTTTGTCCGTCTTACATTGACAATGGATCTGGACTCTCAGGTTTGTTGGTCAAATTGCTATAATATTTGACTATGCTAATGGTACTTCTTTACTGGCAACTTTGTGTCCCTGTTGGTCTTCTGAGAGTATTTTTTATTCACTTCCAGTACCCATATTCATCCCCTTGCATCTCTATTCACAATCCACGTGGGCTCTCAGATGATAAACTGCTCAGGTGTTTGATTATTATTAGAAACTGCTATTTTAAAACTTTTAAATGTCCTGTATAGCTGTATACTTTTTTCATTGTTTTCACGTGCTCTTTTTCTCTCAGTTTACAGAGGAGTTTGCAGTTGGAGGCAGAGTCATGTATCGGGACACCTGTACTGTATCAGCTCATAGAGGTTTGGATTCCTTATATAGTCCAAAAATACACTACTGTTCAGATGTTTATTGAAATTTATGATTTTATTCAGTAAGGATGCATTAAATTGATCAAAAGTGGCAGTCAAGACATTTATAATGTTACAAAATTCTTTTTCAAATAAATGGTGTTTTTTTGAACTTTCTATTAATCAATTATTAAGTAGCATAACAAACATTGATAATAGTAAGAAATGTTTCTTGAACGGCATATAAGCATATTAAAAGTATTGGCTGCTTAAAATTCAACTTTGCCATCACAGGAATAAATTACATTTTACAATATATTACATTAGAAATATTTATAATATAATATTTTACAGTATTGCTGATTTACTGCCATTTATATCAAATGAATGCAGCCTTGGTGAGCATTAGACACTTCATTCAAAAGCATCTTAAAATGGTAGTGTACTGTATGTGCCTACTAACATGTATTTGTCTCTGAATTTCTCTGTTTATATCATCCTCACAGAGAGCCAAAGAGATCCTGACTGAGAGCAATATTCCCCATGGAAACTGTGTCATCTGTCTGTATGGCTTTAAGGTTTGGTGTTTTAATTGTAACATGCACTTAGTGTGGTTTGTGGCCTGTTTGAAAATATTGTAAATATTCTTGTGCTTGTTCCTCCTCTTTCAAAACCATAGGAAGGGGAAGTGTTCACTAAGACCAGCTGCTATCACTATTTCCATTCTCACTGTCTTGGCCGCTACATCAGTCACTCTGAGATGGAGCTGAAGGACCGTGAGAGGGAGCTGGAGGAGGATAAAACCAGAGAAAGGACGGAAGAAGAGGTGCAGCTTCTTTTTGTACACTTTCATATGTTTTCCTTACTTCAAGCAAAATGTGAATTTTTGTGTATTGCAGTATTATTACCACCATGTAGTTTACTTCAGTGTTACTGTGAATGCTTAACTAATTGCAGTCCATAAAAAGGCAGTGAGGTGAGCTTGAATAAAAGGAAGGGTTTTTTGATATATTATGTGTTTTTTGTTTCATTAACAGGAGTTAGCTGTTGTTTGCCCCGTGTGTCGAGAGCCTCTCACCTATGATTTGGATGCCCTCCTTTCCTCTCCTGCTCCAGTTTTCACACAGGTAAGACACTCAGACACACTGTATCATTCTCTGTGAATACGGTGTTAGCGGTTGGGTCAAGCTAAACTGGCCTGACGTTCATCATTGTTAGAAATGTCAAGTGGACAATGTCACCCTTGTGTTCTGTGCCAAGCAGTAGATTTTTTTTAAAACAGTGCGTCATTGTCCCGTGTGCAGTCTCTCTTGTTAGCTGACTATGCCAGGATGTCTAGTTGGAAAGCTCAGCACCCTCATGAATTCTCACATGCAGTGGACACACATGAACATTGTGTTTATTATTCCTTCACACACACCAGGACGATGCAGTCATCGGTGGGGAATTTAAAAAGAAATGGGCAGCACTCCAGAAGGTTCTGGAACGGCAGAAGGAAAAGGGTGGAGTTATTGACCCTGAAGCAGAGTCCAATAGATTCCTAATTCACATTAATGAGGTAAATCCTAGATGGAACATATATTACTTTTTATAATAATTTAGTAATTAAAGGGGTCATGAACTGCCTTTGTTTTTTATTTTATACTGTTCTCTGAGGTCCACTTGTGATGTTCATAATTAAGATTTTTACATAAAAAAAAAACATAAATTTTGAAGTAATAGGCTTTTTTCTGTCCTATTTTGACTCCCTCATCAGAACGCTCTGTTTGAATAGGCGTGGCGGATTGTTGACTCGGAAGTAAACGCCTACTGCTATGATTGGGTAATAGTTGTGTATGTACATAGATGGATGCTTTTTATGTTAAAAATACATAAATACTCAGTACATATTGATCAGACAAAGCAATTGTGATTATGTAATGAAAACAGTTACTCACAGTTGTGCGGTACGACATCGGATTCAATAAAACATAGTTGGTGCAGCATCGTCTTTTCAATCTTTCTGAAAATTCTGCGTCAAATTGTGTCTTGTTTGTAAATGAATCTGTGGTAAAATGAAGTAAACAAAGGAACAAGTTGTTACTGGTCTGGTGCTTCATTAAAAATAAAGTTCATCATATAAAGTTTATCCTTTTGTTTCTGCGTAGACCTGCATTTGCCACTCTTGTCATTTACCAACTATGTGTGCAAATTGGTGGGCGGGGCTAAACAGACAGTGATGTAGAAGTAGGTGTCGATCATCTTCTGCGGAGGCGGTGCTTATCCACACTATTACATCATAGAGTAGCACATTCTAAAACCTGTTGTTTTGGCAGATTGGCTTTAATATAAGCTGTTTTTAGACTAATGAGAATGTTTTAAGTTCTGAAACTTACAGAATGTTTTATAGCACAGTGACCTCTTATATGTCAAAAGATCAAGGGAATTTTGATTTCTCGGTTCATGACCCTTTTAATATTGATTCACCCAGAACAGGAGTGATGATCGTATTTAGCTGCAGTGTGTACATGGCCTGAGTTCTCAATGTCAAAATGTGAAAAATAAATAAATAAATGAATGTGGGATGTGTGTTTTTCCTCAGGCTCCAGCTAATGTTTCTTACACTCCTGCAAAGGATGCCTCTGGTGCCGAATCTTCTCAGTCACTCCCTTCCTCGTCCCAAGAGTCTGCTGATGCAACCCAAGTCTTTCAAAGTCATCACACTACGGGCCAATCACAGCGCCCGTTCACTCATGAGCGAAGGCAGCAAGGTGACTTCAAGAGAGGTCGTAGAGGAAGAGGAGGCGGAAGAGGGGGATCAGCACGTCACACGATGCCTACACCTGGGGTAGAGCGATTGGGCAGGCTCATGCATTCTTCTGATAAGATTAATCATGTCAACTCAGGCCCACCGAACACCACACCACAGGGAGAAAGTACAGCACAAGGACAGGAATGTGAACTCAGTGATAATGTAACACAGCTCAGGCAGCCTTTGACCAATGAAGAAGAAAAAACAGTTTCTCAAGAGAATTTTACATCAGAATCCAACTGTGGACAAGATATGAGCCAACAAAAAGTGTGTATTTCAAAAGATGTGACTCAGACAATCTTACAGGAAGGACACCCAGAAAGGGAACATGTGGGTAGAGGATGGAAGCGTGGCGGTCGTGGCTTCGGACGACATCATGGACACTGGCAGGAGAGGAACTTCAAGGGACCCAGTCACTGGGATAGTTCTGGAAGCGTTGGCCACCGTGGAGGAGGACACAGAGCCAGAGAGGGAGGGGCTGGGCATCATCACAGAGGGGGCGGGGCTCATAGAGGTGGTGGGAGGGGTTTGCATCAGAGAGTGGAAAAAGAATTTAGGAAAGAGGGAGTGCTCTGACAATGGGAGAGGGGAGGTACAGGCAAAGGAACAAGCGTACCTCCCAGTTTCACCAGATGTACCATCATTATGTCAGTGTCTATAATAAAATTCTCCACAAGCAGTAAACTGACCCATGTTTTTCCTTCCTCTCTTGGGTCCGTCATTGTTGTTAGTGAAAATGAAGGAGTCGAGATTGCAATCAAGAAGGTTCGGAAGTTCAATGATGTTTAACTTTTTCCATAGCAGTTGTGATAGTCACCAATCCATAAATCAGAACTTTGAAAGAAAGTAGTCTGTTCTTTCTGTTGCAGGTTAAATAAGATTTAAAAAAAAAAAGATAAATAGGATAAATGTATAAATATTTTATATACACACAGTAGTCAACATTTGAAGTGGATCAAAAAAGTTAATCAAAGTTGTCCTAAGACAAGAACGCTTTTAGGTTTTAGGACAACTTTGATGAAAGGTTTTGATCCACTTGAAATGTTGACTACTGTATATATATATATATATATATATATATACAGTGGTGTGAAAAATTGTTTGCCCCCTTCCTGATTTTTTATTTTTTTTGCATGTTTGTCACACTTTAATGTTTCAGATCATCAAACAAATTTAAATATTAATCAAAGATAACACAAGTAAACACAACATGCAGTTTTTAAATTAAGTTTTTTTATTATGAAAGGAAAACAAAACCCAAACCCACACGGCCCTTTGTGAAAAAGTGGTTGCCCCCTAAACCTAATAACTGGTTGGGCCACCCTTGGCAGCAACAACTGCAATCAAGCATTTGTGATAACTTGCAATGAGTCTGTTACAGCGCTGTGGAGGAATTTTGGCCCACTCATCTTTGCAGAATTGTTGTAATTCAGCCACATTGGAGGGTTTTCGAGCATGAACCGCCTTTTTAAGGTCATCCCACAGCATCTCAATAGGATTCAGGTCAGGACTTTGACTAGGCCACTCCAAAGTCTTCATTTTGTTTTTCTTCAGTCATTCAGAGGTGGACTTGCTGGTGTGTTTTGGATCATTGTCCTGCTGCAGAACCCAAGTTCGCTTCAGCTTGAGGTCACGAACAGATGGCCGGACATTGTCCTTCAGGATTTTTTGGTAGACAGCAGAATTCATGGATCCTTTTATCACAGCAAGTCTTCCAAGTCCTGAAGCAGCAAAACAGCCCCAGACCATCACACTACCACCACCATATTTTACTGTTGGTATGATGTTCTTTTTCTGAAATGCAAATACTTTTTCACACAGGGCCATGTGGGTTTGGATTTTGTTTTCCCTTCATAAAAAAAACTTTCATTTAAAAACTGCATGTTGTGTTTACTTGTGTTATATTTGATTAATATTTAAATTTGTTTGATGATCTGAAACATTAAAGTGTGACAAACATACAAAAAAGAAAAAAATAAGGAAGGGGGCAAAGAATTTTTCACACCACTGTGTGTGTGTTTAAATATATATGTATGTATGTATGTATATGTATGTATGTATATATATGTATGTATATGTATGTATGTATATATATATATGTATATATATATATATATGTATGTATGTATGTATGTATGTATGTGTATATATATATATATATATATATATATATATATATATTATATTTACACACACACACACACGCAAGGAATATATAAATAATTACAATTTTAACAAACCCTATCAAAATATGTAATGTGTTTGTTCCTGTTAAAATACGTTATATAAAATATTTATATATAAAAGTGAAACAAAACAGTGGCGCTACTACACAAAACAGACCAGGACTGAAATCGTGCTGCGCATGCGCGAGTCAACGCGGCGTGCGCAATGTTTTCAAATGGACAAAGATGTCTGGCGTAGCGATGTCGATGTCCAACAGTCGCCACCCAAACATGAACAATTCATACGATAACTGCGGTTCAGAAGAGCGAATGGACGTTGAAATAGACGCTGGTCACGCTGGAACCGACCGAGGAAGCTTGGAGACGGGAACGCGAGCTACATGTTCATCAAACGGCAGTGGCGGGGAAGAGGATGAGGCGGAGGCCGCTGATCGAGAACGAGAAGCCGCGGGCTCGAGTCCGCCGCTCTCCGGGGATGGAGTGTCGTACGGCGGCGGCAGAGAGCAGGAGGTGTCAGTAGAAATCGGGGAGACTTATCTGTGTCAGCGTGCGGACAAAACATGGCGTAAGCTCATAACGGAAAATGCTTAGTATGATATTATTTCAGAAATTCTTTTTTGACCATTTGTGGTTAAATTCTGTATTACTTATGTAT
Source organism: Spinibarbus caldwelli (assembly GCA_039654775.1). Lineage (NCBI taxonomy): Eukaryota > Metazoa > Chordata > Actinopteri > Cypriniformes > Cyprinidae > Spinibarbus > Spinibarbus caldwelli. The sequence goes on along the minus strand of CM077218.1, from coordinate 39,130,539 downwards.
TATCATTTATTCCTTATTGTTATGAAAACCGTGCTGATTGAGAAATGCATAAGCGTCAGCCCATGCAAACCCAAAATGTGCATGCATGTACTCTTTATTTATTCATGTTTTCTGCTTTTCTTTCAGATTCAGCAGAGGTTATTCAGTCTAGGCTGAATGAGCAGGAAGGCAGAGAAGAGTTTTATGTCCACTATGTTGGATGTGAGTGGAACTGCGTGATCATTCATGGCTGACACAAATGCTTTACAGGTTTGTGTATTACAGATTCACTGAGCACAAGCTCTCTTTTGTCATTTGCAGTTAACAGACGTTTAGATGAGTGGGTTGGAAAGGCTCGTTTGGCACTGACAAAGACTGTGAAAGACGCAGTGAGAAAGAGTGTGGAGGAAGGTGGTGGAGGTGAACTTGTGGACCAGCCAGAGAGGAAGATCACACGAAACCAGAAGCGTAAACATGACGAGATCAACCACGTTCAGAAGGTACCTGTCATCACATTTCTGCACATCTAAATCAGTGGTTCCCAACCACGTTCCTGGAGGCCCCCCAACACTGCATGTTTTCCATGTCGTCTCAATCAAACACCTGATTCAGATCACCAGCTCATTAGTAGAGACTCCAAGACCTGAAATGGGTGTGTCAGACAAAGGAGAGATACAAAATGTGCAGTGTTGGGGGGCCTCCAGGAACGTGGTTGGGAACCACTGATCTAAATGACACAGTGTTTATCAGTGTTTTGTCTGAGGAGGGTCACATCAGTCTGATAGCAACGTGTGTAATTATTTGACTGCTTCTTTTCTTCTTTCAGACTTATGCAGAGATGGACCCCACTACGGCAGCCCTGGAGAAAGAGCATGAGGCGGTAAGAGAGGGCAACATTTGCAAAAAAAAAAAAAAAACACACTGGAGAAAAAAAAAAACTGCTTTGCATTATCACAATGCTTGTGTTGTTTTCCATTAATATCAATAACAAACCATGTCTATCCATTTTCTCATTTTTATCAAAAATTTTGCTTTTATTTTCAGATCACAAAAGTAAAATATGTGGACAAGATCCAGATTGGAAACTTTGAGATTGATGCATGGTACTTCTCTCCATTCCCTGAGGACTATGGAAAACAGCCAAAGCTTTGGATCTGTGAATACTGCCTTAAGTATATGAAATATGAGAAGACTTTCAGATACCACCTGGTCAGTTCACACAATGGTTTTGTTGTTGACTCACACAGTAACGCATGTTATTAAACCATAGGGGGTGCTATACATCTAATGAATTTATTGGCTAGGAATACAGTGCAGCAGTGATGAGGTATTTCTGTAGGCCATCCCAGAAGTTAGCATCACCCTACTTCTGTCAGCAAAAACTCAACAGGATTTGTCCAGTAGATTTTGGAATTTATTTGAAATTAAGCTCTGTGACCAACACAGGTTTATGATTCTGACATGTTCATTAAGATAATCTTCACAAATGAACACAACTTTTATGAATTACATGTAAATGCAATCACCAGAAATAAAAAGATAAATCTATAAACAGACTACACCACAGCTGGATGACTTCTATCTCACCACCACTGAGTTTGTGACAACTCTTTCAATCTTTATTAAAAATCTTGAAAAAGTTTTCGTTAAGATGGTTTGCAATAATGTGATTATGAACACAGAAAGACTGCAAAAGCAGACTAGTGAGTAGATGAGTTTTCCTATTTAGCATGATTAATGTTCCTGTTTAATGTCCCTACCAACATCAGTAGTCCCATATAGGTACTTATTAGCAGCCTTCTTTTTTAGAATGTGTAAAAGATCAAAAAATCATGAATGGTGTATTACTGATGTATTTTATGTTGTAGAATAGATTGTGTATGTATTAGACCTTAATTCAGGCATTTAACCAAAAGCCCATTAAAAAAAACCCACTGACTTCAGGTCAATGGAACTGGAAGTGTAAAAATCCTGTCTTGTTTGGGTTTTAGGCTAATTCCTGTAGCGCTTTTTACAAGCATTTGATCTTAGATCAGTGTTCTTTATCGATCAGCTGATTTTAAATTGTGTTTTTTTTTGTGTTTATAGCATTTCTGGCTTTGCAGAGTAAGGTTTATGTTCTGGTTGAATTTATACTGTCTTTTGTTTTCCTGTTTCTTTGTTCCTCAATGGCTCATGTTTCAGTCGCAATGTCAGTGGCGTCAGCCTCCAGGCAAAGAGATTTATCGCAGAAACAATATCTCAGTATACGAGGTTGATGGGAAGGACCATAAGGTGAGCCAGATCATACCTGCCATTAAAATGAAACCTAGAAACAAATTATTTTGTGACTTTTCCCTACAATTTGTCGTTCTCACTGTCCTTCTCACTGTAGATCTACTGTCAGAATCTGTGTCTCCTGGCAAAGCTCTTTCTGGATCATAAAACGCTTTACTTTGATGTAGAGCCATTCATCTTCTACATCCTCACTGAAGTCAACAAACAGGGAGCACATATTGTGGGTTACTTCTCTAAGGTAAAGTGTTTTCTTTGTTGGTTGGTTTTTGCAGCGTATTTGTTCATTTGTATCTTGATTAACAATGTATTCTTGATGAGCAGGAGAAGGAGTCTCCAGATGGGAACAATGTCGCTTGTATTCTCACTCTTCCTCCATACCAGAGAAGAGGATATGGAAAATTTCTAATTGCATTCAGTAGGTTTCACCCCTGATTCACCTCTCAGCAGATGTTCCCTTCTGATATAAGTATATACACTGATAACTTGTGTCATATTCTTCTCAGGTTATGAGTTATCTAAGCTGGAGAGTACGGTGGGGTCTCCAGAGAAGCCTCTGTCAGACTTGGGGAAGTTGAGCTACAGGAGTTACTGGTCTTGGGTACTACTAGAGATTCTGCGAGACTTCAGAGGGACGCTGTCCATCAAAGACCTCAGGTACACATCCAGTCCCAAATACAAGAACAAACCTGCATGTAAACAAATGCATGAGGTTGCATAGAGAGTTAACTGCCAAGGCTTTGATGAAGAGATCTAACTAATGCATAATGTCTACACCCACAGTCAGATGACAAGCATTACTCAGAGTGACATCATCAGCACACTACAGTCTCTGAACATGGTCAAGTACTGGAAAGGTCAACATGTCATCTGCGTCACACCAAAACTTGTAGAGGAACATCTCAAAAGTGCCCAGTACAAGAAACCACCAATAACAGGTAACTGATCTACCCCTTGTTCTATTCTTTGCTTTATATGTGTTAACATGCTTTTAAAAGTTTAAACATTTATATTTTGTTTCTACAGTGGACACACATTGTTTGAAATGGGCACCTCCCAAGCACAAGCAGGCCAAGTTCTCTAAAAAGTGAACGTTGCAAAAATGAAGAGAGTGACACGGCCCCTTCACCCAAGATGTTTTTCACCGCTAACCTAAATGTCATGTAGAAATACTTTCTCCAAGAGGGAAAGGACTAAGATTGTTCATTCGCATTGTAATGTGTTTTTTTTTTTTTTTTTTTTTTTTAATAAATGAATAGTATTATTCATGTCATTGTTTATGAGTCATCTTTTCTTAAAATTAACATTTTAGTGCATCAGTATGGTACTTCAGTTCTGTGTTCTGTGATGCAGTTTAATATTTATACCAGACTCCCCTTCATGTTCACATGGGTTTTGGAAGATGAAAGTTGTAAAGTCAAGCTACATTATGCTGAATTATTCATTTGGCAGTATAGAATTACTGTTTCACATGAAGCACCTGTCTGGCTTTTAGGTGAAAGTTGATCACTATATACACTGTACTGAGAATGATATATATATAATATTAGATAAAGAGGGTCAAATGACTGGCCCTTCAGCTTGAGGAACAATAACTTAGTTATAATACTAAAAGGATTTGTACACCACTGATACTGGACCGTACTTGGTTTCATTCTTATTAATGGCAATTTATTTAAAAAAGCATTATTGTATTTATTCATTCATTCATTATTATGTCACTAAAATTGTAAATTATGTGTTCTAGATGTTTCAGTGGTGTTTTTGGCAGACTTCTTATAACCAGTAATTTGTATAACCTTGATTTTAATGTGAATATAGTGATTAAAATATGGTTACTGTAGTGAAACAATGAAAAATTAGTTACTGTTTTACTGAAAGCAAAAAATTTAACTGGTTACAGTAGTAAAACTTTAATTTTCATCATTTAAATTTCATAATGTTTAATTTTCACAATTTAAGTAATAGTGTAAACGTTGCATCTAAATATAGAAAATATTGTTGCACAAGATGTTATAAATAAAAACAAAAAGTATTTTGAATATGAAACATAAAAGCGTAAGATAAACGACGATAAAATAGCCTACTATTGTGTGGCTTGAGAAAAGATTACTCAAAAATCAGTTCATTATTAGCAAAAAGTAACCTCAATCTAGTCGAGCGACACGTAGGCCTGCTGCTCTCCTCTCCTCCAGTGTGTGTGACTCTTCTTTCTGCCCAGAACAACGGGCTCATTATTTGGGAGGGGATTGAGACGGCGCGCTGTGATTGGACGCTGGCAGCAGGTAGAAACGCACAGGTACTTTCACGCATTCTCTGGCAAGTGAAGATTCCTGCGTTTACACTCGCTGGTCTTTTCTTACTTCTCGATCACATCACCTCCTTTGTCTTCAGCTCTCAGTAAATGTAAATTAATGTCGGAAAGATACGAATATGTTTCGCTTTCTTTAACTTGGCTCGGCGAGAGTCCTCGGATATTCGAGGACGTTTACTTGTGCGTTAGAAAATAAACGTTTTAAGTTGATTGACATTTTTTACTGTTCGAATATATGTGACTCTGGATTATTTATTAATTGATTAATTTTATTATTATTATTATTTTTTGTATATTGGACCTCTGACATTACAAGTAAGTTTTTGGACCTAACTGCTGATAACAATGTTGATTGTTTTTTGTTGAATTAGAGCCCAATATGGGTCACAAGGGCAAATTATAGCCTAGTTTATTTATTAACGTGATTATTTACAGAAACGTGTCCAAATGAACAGAATGACTGATTCTTGGCTACAGCTCGTTGTCTTGATGTTAACAAGTAAGTCTTACAGGGTGTAGAAAAGGTCTGATACTACAACTATTTGATTCAATGCACTCATTAAATTCATCATTTGTCTTTCTGTGTCTTAAAAACTTCAGGTCTGTCAGCGTGTGTGGCACAAGGTAATTATTTTTCAGTTTATGGGTCAGTGACAGATGAGGATATCTGAGATGAAGAAGAAATCTTTTAAAGATCTTTTTTTTTAAAATGTCGTGTTCTTAGGAATGTAATCTTTGTGTTGTTTTAATAAGATTTTTTAATAATGATTTAAAAAATGATTAGAAGCGAAGAAAATTATTTAAATTAAATACTAAAATACTGGCACCAAATATTATTTATTTTAATAACAAAAGTCTTCAAATATTTTTCAAGGTAGAATAATAGGCCTATTTAAAGGCTACTCAGTTTAATATAAATAAGACATAACGATTATTATTAAAAAATTGAAAAACATTTATAGTGTCATGATTTTTCTATATTGGTCTTCTAATGTATGTTTTACAGTTTTCTTGTTACATGACTACAAAATTGTCCTTCCTGCATGTCAGTTAGAGTTGGGTATCATTGGAATTTTGTCAATTCAAATTCTGATTCTTATCAATTACCTGTTTCGATTCCAATGTGGTTAAAAAAAATCATTCAATCTTTTAGATATCAAACATATTTATTCTGTGTCTCTTTTTGCAAAACATTTAATTGCTGCTGAATAACATGAACAAAAATCAGCCGACTACATAAAAATTGGACTCGATTAAGAGCTGTTTGTGTGCAAAATATGCATATTGCATGATTCTGGATAAACTGAGATTTCTTTTATTGGAGGTTGTAGTTCTCTCATGATTCTGAAGAAAAAAAAATTGACAACTAAACAAAATCTCATTGAATTTATGAATGGAATGATTCAATGACTCAAGATTTACTTGTTTCATTACTGGATGAATCCGTGTTTTTGAATGAATGATTCAAAGGCAAATACATTTTTAACAGCCCCTTTTTGCCACCTAAAATTAAAAGATGCACACACAGGAATTGATGCACACACAGGAATTGATAGGTGGAATTTAAATTTTACAACATCGGATTCCTGACCTTAAGTATCCAATTCTGGAATTGGAATTGATTTTTGATTCCCAACCCTAGTTACAGTGACTATATTATTTCAAATTTTATATTAATAATATTTTAAAACAAATTGATTCTTATTTTTCATTTTATTTTTTTAAATAATAACAAAATGTTAAATTATTTTTGTCCATTTACATTATTGAATTTGGCAGATGTTTTTAATGACTTGAATTTACATATTTACATATCCATATTTACATATCCTTTTACATATTCGCCATACATTTACATTTACATATGCAAAAGATTAAATCCAAATGACACAAAGTCAAAACATGTTCATCACAGTAAAGAAAAGCTCATTTTTGTTTGAATTTCATTTTCATGCATTTTTAATAGCTTGAAAAAAAATTGAGCATCACGTCTTTGACCTTTATAAACTTTCTCCTCGTTCTCTTTAAGTTTGTAACCTTACCCACAACAGTTTTCACTCACGCCTGATGCTCCTGTTTGTGTAGCTCCTCATTAATATAGTGAGATGATATAATGATACTCTAGGGGTGTTGTAGGGCAGGTGTGATCTGGTAAGAAAATCTCTACTGTGCATGTACACTAAATCTCCTCTGACCTGTTCACGTAAGTGTGCGGCAGGCCTCCGCTAGGGAAACGTATCGTGGGAGGAGCTGAAGCATCAGCAGGGGCATGGCCATGGCAAGTGGACATTCAGTTGGGAGCCAAAGGCCATATTTGCGGTGGATCCCTAATTGCAAAAAACTGGGTCCTTTCTGCTGCACACTGCTTTCCTAAGTAAGTATCATCATATCATCAATGACAGTGTTGATTATAGAGAAGTTAATGTTCTCTATCTCCTGTCCTCAGCCCCTCAGAAGTGTCTTCGTATCACTTGTACATGGGACGCCATCTGCTCAATGGCTATAACCAGTTTGAGATGGTCAGTCAGGTGCAGCGAGTGGTCATTCCAGAAGGATACTCAACCCCTCAGGAGGGCAGAGATGTAGCCTTAGTGCAGCTGCGCTCTCCGGTCACCTGGTCAGACAGGATCCAGCCTGTGTGTCTGCCATATGCTGAATTCCAGTTCAACAGTGGAACCTTATGCTACGTCACGGGCTGGGGACACTCTCAGGAGGGTGGTAAGTGCATCATAAGGTAAATAAGGGGAAACTAACAGATTTTACTGTTTAAAGTAATGCCAAAGGTTTTGTGCATGTGGATTTTTTTCTTTGGAGGAGTAACAGCTGGATTTCCAATTCATTTCTGTAGTGGTAGGAGGAGGAGAAATAGTTAAAAAAACAAGAGGAATGAGTAGAGCACATTTATTTCACTGAAATATTGATTTATTTTTTTAACAGTAGGTTCCAAATCTGGTGAAGATCTTTAGGGTTGGGACAAACTGACCACAAATCATACTATGAAAATCAAACTAAACAAAAAATCTGCAAAAAAAACAAAACAAAAACACAGCAAACCTTGAACAATAATACTTCGTACCTATTACAAATAAACAAACATGAGAACATTTGATTTTTAAAACTGTATATAGAAATAATTTGAACTTTATTTAATAAAATGTAAATATTATAAACAGTATTGTAACTATGTTTTAAAAATTTCTGTGTCTCTTCCTGAAGCTCAAACAGTAGAGCATGTTGTTGGCAACACCAGAATCATGGGTTCAATTTCCAGCTAACTGAACACGCATTAACTGATAAAAATGTATGCCTTCAATGCAATGCAGTTTCTTCAGCTGCCATATGTATAAATGTAAATATCCTTAGGAGGTAGTTGAGACCATGACATTACGAAATACATAAAAGTTTCTATTTGCAGTCTATACAGCTGCCTTCAAGGATGAAATAGGCAGGTCAAACTGACCCTCAAACATCCTAATCATAATAGAAATTTTATATTCTATTGAATATTCAATGTATTCTATTTTGTATTCGACAACACGTCAGAGTGTCAACACTTTGCAGGCATGTTCTTGACCCTAAATGAGAAAAAGACACAATTTTAAGAAAAACATAAGTTATCCAGTATTTCTGACATCTCTGAAATCAATCCAGAACATAATATAAGATTCAGAAGATTTATTTATTGTCCTCCAGAGTGAGAAACAAAGTTTCCTGATGCCTTGCATTTATGCAAATTGCCCATTGTTGCTGCATGGAAAAGATAAAAATGATTTAACATGGAAATGATAGATAAGAGATAAGACTGCTTTCTGTCAGTAGCAAATACATATGATATAGCGATCATTCAAAAAAAGAAAAAAAAAAAATTGTCCAGACAAAGCCTTCTAGCTTATCACAGATCTATTCCCTATTTTATGTTATGTTAGGTTAACAATGTTTTGGACATTTGGTAATTATTTGCATTTTTCACGTTCGCTCTGTTTTTTCTTTAAATAGTTTCCCTCACTGGACTCGGGGCGCTACGGGAAGTGCAGGTGCCCATTATCGACCAGTCCTCCTGCCAATCAATGTATCAGATTTTGTCATCTGATTTAGTAACAGTCAACATCCTATCAGACATGATCTGTGCTGGATACATGGAGGGAGGCAAGGATTCCTGTCAGGTATGTGAGACTACCACACAGCCATTGTACTGACTTATCCTAGCATGTAGAAAACATATTTGTCTCTTACAGGGGGACTCTGGAGGCCCTCTGGTTTGTCCTGGTGGCAATGGGACTTGGATTCAAGCGGGAGTTGTAAGTTTTGGACTTGGGTGTGCTCAGAAGAACCGACCAGGTATCTATTCCAGAGTTTCAAGCTTCGCGAGCCTCATCCGCACCACAGTTCCAGAAGCTCACTTTTTCGGTCACGCTCAGAGGAGCGAAAGTCAAACGCTTCTGGTTCTAGGCTTCTCTTTTGCATTAGTACTTTTGTGGAGATAGTAGACTATATTAGTTAAGTATATGCAATGTACATGTGAAACACAATGTCAAGTTTTGAAACACCACAAGTTTTGTTTGTGTGGCATTGATTTGCCATGTTTTGAATGCTTTTGTGGGGCACAAAATGTACCCAGTGCAAAGCTTCAGAGGCATTGCAAATTGTTTTTTAATAATAATGTAATATGTGACATGTTTATGATGGAGAGATCTGGCCATCTAATCTAGTTGTTATATACTGTTGTTACTGTGAATTAGATTTCTTTTATGCAGTTTCAGTAATGTCACCAAGACCTCAGAACACTGTCAAATGCCAATATCCTATTTAACAGGATAAATACAATATCTTTTTGTATTTCTTGTATTGATTATTTGTAATGAAAAATCTAATTGATTTGATTGCATAAGGCATAATATTGCACATTACAGCTTTGTGTGTTCCACAGCTTTCAGTCATGCATTCAGTAACAGTATTGTAACGTCTTAAATAATTTTAGGATTTATATTAAATTAGAATGCCACCTGTGTTTCCCCTTTTGCTGTGTTTTTCTTTATTTATGTTTATTATTTTTTAGGATGCACAGTTATAGCCATTGCAAAGCGCCTTGAGCTTTTTTAAAATGCATCATACATTTTTTGGGACTCACATATACCTAAAGATTTAACCCTCTATGGTACAGAGTTGCCATATGGCAACAATTAATTTCTTCTTATTTCCTTATTATTTTTTTAAACAAAAAACAAAAAAAAAAAAAACAAAAAAAAAAAAAAAAACAACAACCAGTATATTGCAATATGTAATTAAAAGGGCCGGCCTTAAGGTAGTCAATGATGTGCTGTTTTTAAGTCAAATGACATTTGAATGTTCCTCCAAAACACTTTTTCCCACTGTCACCCTCAAATGGAGGACATCTGTTGAAGTGCTCCAGAAATTGCTCTGTTACCCTCATTTCTGAACATCTCTTCTCAAGGGGGAATTTTTTCTTTGGTTAGTAGTTTTTATTCGGAAATCAACATTGTTTAACATAGTTTTACTGTAAATTGAGAAAATATCAATGTTGCCATATGGCAACGCTGTACCACAGTGGAACTGACGTAATGTATTTTCCCATTGGGATTTTTTATAGATAGTAACATCAATGATATGATTGCAGTTATTTATTTATTTGAACTGTTTATTGAAGTATAGTTGTATTTATGTATGAATAAGAAAATGATTTATTCTTTTCAGAAAATGAATACAGCAATATTTCACGGAAAGGGCAATAGGAAGAGTGCAGAGTTGGCTCTTCCATGTGATGACAATGAGGATGAGTTATCCTTCAGTGACTGTAACGATGAGTGTGTTTGTGTATGTGTATATGTGTCTGTATGTGTGTGGCACATTCTGATGGAAATTCAGATAGAATGCATCAATTTCTAAATGAAATGTGCATTTCAAATGAAAAAAAAAAAAAAAATAGAAAAACTACTTTTTTGGCCATTTTCCGTTTTCCTAAACACCCCCCAAAACAACTTTTTTCTTTTTTTTCCCCTCCAAAAATCTGTTTTGGTTTGTATAATTGAAGCTATTTCATGTAATAAAAACTTATTTGAGAAAAAAAAAATCATGGGTTAGATTGAACATAATGCATACCATAGAGGGTTAATTTCTTATACATATTTAATCTTTAAGTCAGGTTAAATGTGTAATTGCATGCGTTTACTGTATAATGGCAGTCTAAATGTTCTGTAAACCTCCAGAAGCTGAATGGATGACAGTCCGACATCAGCGGTGCCGCCTACAGGCTCAACCCGACGCGACAGCGTCAGCCTCCGCGCAGCTGCGCAGTTACTATTGGTAACCGAAGGCGACTGTGCAACATCGCTCAAACCGGTCTTCTGCGTAAGCTTCTGAAACGATTTCAAGCGCGATTATGGCGTCAAATGGTAAGGTTTGGTTAGTGCAAGATGATTTCGCGTTTTATTATAGTCGCTATCTGCATTACCTAAACACAGCATCTGATGCAAAGCGTACGTTACCTCGCGATTTTCCGCAGATCTTCTGTTTGGGTCACTCGCGCGCGGTGAGGACATTCAGTGATGTTATGTACATGTTACTGACGCGATAGACGCTTTTGATGCATTTATGGTTTAATTTGTGAAAAAGAAAACGAAGAACATGTCGGCGTCCGCCATTTTGTTTGCAGCGCTTTCAGTTTTTACTGGCTTGTTCCACTGACCTATATTTGCACCGAGCCCACTATACATCGATTTAAATTCAGTTTCAATAAAATAATAATGTTAAAAATGATTAACTAGGCCTATCTGGCTTTCTCGACACCCCATATACACTCGACGCGACAAAAACTGGATCGCTCCCATTACAGTTATTTTTTTTAAAGAAACGGGAGCTTGTTTATTTGTATTACGTTAGTTCATCCAAAAAAATCAGTTACCATTGAGTTCTGTTGTATGGACCAAAACAACAACAACAACAACAAAACATCTTATTTGTGTTTCACCGAAGACGGCCATACAGGTTTAGAATGACATTGGGGAATAAATAATGACAGTTCATTTTTGTTGTGAACTAAGTATAAGTTATACTCTCTATCTTCCTAAGGCCAACGTAGACTGATTTTTGATCTCTCAAATACTTGTAAATTACCAACAACAGCCACCATCTACACCGTGTGCCGAATTATTAGGCAAGTTGATATTCTGGTCATATTTTATTTCCAAGAACATTTTACCAATTCCAAACCACATCAATCTTAATAACTACTATTGACTTTGTATTTAATCATTTATAAGTGATAATATAATTGTCCATGAAGGCTGGAAGTCAAAAACTCCTCATATTCAGGTGTGCCGAATTATTAGGCAGGTTTTCTTTTATATATAAAATGAGCCAAAAATAGAGATTTAACTCAGACTAAAAGTCAAAAATTATTAAATGCCCATGAGAAGGATGCAATACTAATAAAATAATAGAATTTGAAAAGTTAGGGCATGACCATTGGGTCAGCAGAGTCAGAAAAAACAGGTGAAGAAGAAAAGACACTTGTTAACCGCAAAAGAATGAAGAATTAATGTGAAGAATTAGGTGAGAAACCATCAGGAACCATTTAGTCTCCAGCGCCATCATTTTCCAGAACTGCAACCTTCCTGGAGTCTCCACAAGTGCAGTGTGTCAGGTTCTCAGGGACTTTGCTTGGGTAAAAAATCATAAAAATGACCCTCACTTAATAAAAATAGCATGCTGAAGTGTTGTGAAATACAATATAAGACTGATTTTTCATAGGCTTTATGGACAGATGTCCATAAACTGTTTGAAGAATTGATCTTCCAAAATCTGGCAGTAAGTTTTAGGAGCTCATATTAGTCAATCTCTGCAAGACAGACTTTTCAGGATAGGAGATGGACTAAAAATGAGCTCCTAAAACGTACTGCCAGATTCTGGAAGATCAATTCTTCAAACAGTGGTACAAGAGGATGTGGTGGTCCTTCAAGAGTCACTCAAAACTTATCTGTCCATAAAGCCTATGAAAAATCAGTCTTAATGTATTTCACAACACTTCAGCATGCTATTCTTATTAAGTGAGGGTCATTTTTTAGGATTTTTTACCCAAGCAAAGTCCCTGAGAACCTGACACATTGCACTTGTGGAGACTCCAGGAAGGTTGCAGTTCTGGAAAATGATGGCGCTGGAGACTAAATGGTTCCTGATGGTTTCTCACCTAATTCTTCACATTAATTCTTCATTCTTTTGCAGTTAACGTGTCTTTTCTTCTCCACCTGTTTTTTTCTGACTCTGCTGACCCAATGGTCATGCCCTAACTTTTCAAATTCTATTATTACATTAGTATTGCATCCTTCTCATGGGCATTTAATAATTTTTGACTTTTAGTCTTTTAGTTAAATCTCTTTTTTTTGGCTCATTTTATCTGTAAAAGAAAACCTGCCTAATAATTACGAGTTTTTGACTTCCAGCCTTCATGGACAATTATATATCACTTATAAATGATTAAATACAAAGTCAATAGTAGTTATTAAGATTGATGTGGTTTGGAATTGGTAAAATGTTCTTGGAAATAAAATATGATCAGAATTTCAACTTGCCTAATAATTCGGCACACAGTGTTTAATGAACATTGTCTTTTCCCTTTAGATTATGCCCAGACCTCAAGCCATGGGTAAGTTCAAAGCATCCTTCCCAAAGCATAATCATAATATTGAACAATTGCTCACATTTATGATTAAAATAATAAATTTATTGTGTTGTGACCAGTTACGGAGGTTATGGAGGACAGTCTAGCCAGAGTTACAGTCAACCCTCCGGCCAAAATTACAGCCAGCAGAGCTATGGAGGATACAACCAAAACTCAGAGAGCAGCTCTGCTTATAATCAGGGTGGATATAGTTCCAGCTATGGACAGTCCCAATCAGGTATTATTTATTAATGCCTCTAATTAAACTGAAAATATTGTGAATAGGCCATCATATCTAAATCCTTGTCGTTTTATAGGAGGATATGGGTCTCAGCCCCCCTCTCAGGGCTATAATCAGTCCAGTCAGTCTTACAGCTCTGGAGGCTACAGTAACAGCAGCCAGCCTCCACCAGCTCAAAGTGGAGGCTACAACCAGCAATCCTCTTATTCCAGCTATAACCAGCATCAGTCTGCTCCTCCATCTGCCTCTAGGTTAGATTTCAGCTGGATGACAATGTGTCTAAAGCTAGTTTTGTTAAAGATAATACTTGTGCTCAATGTTTTATTTAGTGAATAGAATGTGATGATATTGAGTAGAATATGTTTAACTAATTTTGTGTTTCAGCAGCTATGGCAGCAGCTCGCAGTCCTCTGGCTATGGTCAGCAGCAGCAGCAGCAGGGTGGGAGTGGATATAGTGGCAGTGGGGGTCAGTCTGGAGGATACGGGGGCAGTGGAGGACAGAGCAGCGGATACGCGGGTAGCGGGGGGCAACACCAGTCCTCTCAGCATGGAGGAGGGCCTTACAACCAATCTCCCAACTACAGCTCTCCTCCACCTCAAAACTATGGGCAACAAAATCAGTACGGACAGGGAGGTGAGCTTGAGAGATTCGTTCGGCATATAGAATCGTCGTCATATAGAATTTGATGGTAATAGGAAATACAGCTGTTCAGTATGTAGTTCAAAACTTAACAATAGAATTGGCATTTTTCATTTTTAGAAACTTGTTAAACAAGCAACTCAACTTGGCTTAAATATTTTTCTTCATTTGTTTGTTGTAGCACTAAAGTAATTTTAAACACAAACCTTATTGACTATTAAATAGAAAAAAACAAACAAACAAAAAAAGAATTTCCAAAGAAATATTAAAATTCTGTAGAATTTTGTCTAAAATAAAAATTGAAACACATAAAGACTAAAATACGTCAAAGCGAGTGAATTTAGGCATCATAACATTATAATAAACAGGATAAAAAAATATATATATTTGTAAATATTCCATTTAATTTCTAGAATTCCATTCCATTTCTAAATATTACACTTGAAGGGTTAGTTTACCCAAAAATGAAAATTCTGTCAGTAATTACTCACTCTCGTGTCGTTCCAAACCCGTAAGACTTTCATTCACCTTTGGAACACAAAATATTTTGATGAAATTCGAGAGCTTTCTGACCCTGCATAGACAGCAACGTAACTACCATGTTCAAAACCCAGACAGTTAGTAAAGACATCATTAAAATAGTCAATGTGACATCGGTGGTTCATCCTTAATTTTATGAAGCTACGAGAATACTTTTTGTGCGCAAAGAAAACAAAAATAATGACTTTATTCAACCATTTCTTCTCTTCCGTGTCAGTCTTCGATGCACGTTCATGAGAGCACCACAGCGCATGATGCGGTTGAACCACTGATGTCACATGGACTATTTTAATGATGTCTTTTCTACCTTTCTGTGCCTTGAAGGTGTCAGTTCTGTTGCTGTCTATGGAGCGTCAGAAAGCTCTCAGATTTAATCAAAACATCTAAATTTGTGTTCTGAAGATGAACAAAGGTCTTACGGGTTTGGAATGACATGAGGGTGAGTAATTAATGACAGAATTTTAATTCTTGGGTGAACTATCCCTTTAAAGGCCGGGACACATCAAGCCGACTTCAAAGAACTAGCGCCACAAACCGTGGCGTCGGACCAAAATGCTGTACTTGCACACACCGCTCAAACTACAGCCGACTGCAAACTAACACATACGTCCTGCACCTGTGTGAGACGAGTTAGCTGTCTATATCAGCAGCTATCAATAGTAAATATTCATCATTCAAAAGGAGAAACTGAAAAAAAATATACGAGATAAACGCAGATATACGAAGCGTAAACAAAGCAGTACTTATCATTTTGAATATCAGTAACGTTGATAACTTTCATCATTTTAAGAGGCTCTTGTTGTTATGAAAATTTTCGCATATTGGAATGCTTGTGAAAGATCACGTAACATTAGAATAGCCTTATGTCTGTGCCGCCTTCATTTACTTACTAGTTTTCATCACTTTCGCTTTAATTCTCCTGCATGGACTCATTCGCTAAACTGAACATCCAATCAGAGTTCTCACTCGTGCTGACGGCCCCAACACTGATTCAACATGTTGAATTGGGCAGACTTCCACTGACGTGAGCCCAACGAGTGGAACACACCAAACAAACAAACAAACTATCCTGACAGACGCTCACGCTTGGTGTGTCCCAGCCTTAAGAGTGCTATTAAATTATTAGTGTTTTTAAAGATATACTTTAAGTAACCGTTAAGACTGTATACATTACACAACTTTTAAAATCTGTAAAGATTTTAAATCACAAGGCATCATACTCTTGCTGACTTTGAGGATCGCACACTACCAGATTATCAAGTCGTTCTAAACACTAACTCACATAGAAATGTGCATCTTGTTACAAAATTTGTACAACAATCAGCTCAAAATATCAACCATGTTTAATATCTTCTGACTGGATGGAATCATGGACTGAAAAAAAAAAAACCAAGAGTCTGTGGCCATCATACACTGTGTGATTTTCTGTTAAATCTGTCAATTCAAATATGCAAATCTAAATGTAAAAGCAGAGGAGATGAGCAAGCACATTTTGTTCTCCAGCATTGGTCAATGTACTTCCAATCAACCAATACAGATAAATTAGAAAAAGCTTTTAACATCAGCTGATAAACTATATGGTGTCAACAAGTCTTGCATATCTACTCAAAAAGTTATTTCAAAGTACTAATGCAGTGCAAGGCTGGAATGTTTAAGGCAGGTGTGGTGTATTTCAATCTCAATGTCTTGTATTTCTATTCTAGGCTACAGCCAGGATGCCCCGCCAATGAGTGGTGGTGGAGGAGGCGGCTATGGTGGCCAGGATGGTGGATATAGCCAGGATGGTAGAGGTGGACGTGGTCGCGGAGGTGGAGGTGGCTTTGGAGGTCGAGGAGCGGGTGGGTTTGACAGAGGTGGTCGTGGAGGACCCCGTGGCAGAGGAGGAATGGGGTAAGCATATATTCACGTCATGCACTTTTCCCGTCACCTTCACCACATAAAGTCCACCTGTATGCATCTGCGTTTCATTTAGGAAAAAAGCAAAAGGTAAAAGGTTAAAATAGAGCCAGAGGTGTTGCACTATATCAATTGGCTGGGCTGAAATTAAATGGTGGCCTAGACCTTGATTCACTACAGTTAAAATGTCTTGAATTGTGGTGTAAAGTTACGGTCTGCTTAAAACATTAACTTGGAGTAAAACTCAATGCAGAAAATGCATCCAATTATGAGCCAGAATGGTCTGGTGTAGGATTTATTGGTGATTCTCCTATTCATGTATTTACCTAAAATGATACATGATGTTAAGTTGGTGCCGGTGTGCTGAATATTTCCATGTCTTCACCCTTCACAAGATGGAACCAGCCAAAGGTTCACATAAAATTATACTAAAACTAATCGAAAGTTGCAATAAATGACCAGGTCTTTAGTTCATCATTGACTTATCGATGGAAAAAATGAATGAATTATGGGTTTGGACGTGACCTGTCCTGTGACAATAACTTGATCCTTTTACTACTTGTCTGTGGGAGTGCATCACATCACATGTTTGCTTTCACACGTCTACATTGCACATTGTGACCAGGAGTTTAATAATGTTATAATTTATTATATTTTTTTTAGGTTTTATTGACCTTTTGTTTACATAAAGAGTTAAAGTGTAGTACATTGTTTTCATTATGATTTCTCATCAGTAATGTTTTTATTATGTTTTAGTTTTCAATTACTTATAAGTAGGACTACTGATAATGGTATTCTGGTTTGATAAGATGTTAATATGTTCTGATACCGTTAAAAAATTTAACATGCAAAGTATTGTGAACGACTGTATTGATTTAGCTTTCCTAGATTTTTTTTTTAAAATTCACATGTAGCATTGAAGTGTTTGACTTATTGGTGTAAATTGATTCGGTATGATGTTTTAATGGCAAAAACCTCTTCAAATCACTACTTGAAAGTGAGGACATGAGTGTTAGAGTGCTAAAATGCTTGTTTCTGCTTCTGCTGCATTTTTCCCCCAGATGCCAAAACCAAAATATTGGCACATGCATAGTATCAAGAACATACAGTCTTTCACAAACACCCCAAAATTGTATTCATGGGAAGGTTAAGGTTAAAATGTTACATTAAGATAACTATTTGAAGCAGCAGATGATAAACCCCATCTGGCTGTGATCCCATATTTTGGTCCACACCTTAAGGTGCTGTCATGTAAAAACACCTGTTCTCTAAATCTTCTCCATCCTCTCCTACAGGATTATTGTGTGTTGCAATGCTTTAATGAATCTTTAAATCTCCTCCTAGGGTGTTTTCTACAAGGTTCAGCGATTTAGGCTTGTCCTTTTGAAGAAGATAAAACAGAAACACAGGCTCTAGAAAACTGGGAACTGGGAAAGATTAGTCAAGAATAAATTAGGCATGTGTGACTATCAATTAAAAAAAAAAAACAACTTACGGGCAAAAAAAAAAAAGAAGGTTTTGCATTAGGGAATGTTTAAAGATCCCTTTAAATTTTAAAAGGATCCTAAAACAGTATGGAAGAGTTGGATTCATCCAAAAGGGGGGAAGAGTGGTCACATCAGTCATGTCTCTATTAATTTAAATGCAAAACTGAATGCAGTGTGTGCAGTTTCTGTCCAAAGTAACAGAACATGGATAATGTTTGGGTGAAGGTCCTGGGCTAAAGATCTGATAAAAGAAAATAATTAATTTGGTGAAACAAAATGATTGAGTTCACAGATGCACTGCAAATCTGTACGGTAAAAAAATACGGTAATTCTTTTAAGCAAAATAGGCCAAATGGTTATGATATAGGGGCCCGCATGACTTTGGGAAGGAAATATCAAAAGGGTTTCCCAGAAGCCCTTATGGGTTATGAGGAAAGGTGAACCTAGTGAGAGGGGACAGCAGGGATAGGGGGCAATGGGGATCTTGTAGAAAAGATGATGGAGATGGGTGGGGCCTTTCCAGCCTCGAGTGAAATGGGGCACTACCCTCATCAACCTTCAATTCGTCTCGCTTCTCTCTCCTTCTCCGTCAGAATGGGTGATCGTGGAGGATTCAATAAGTTTGGTGGTAAGTGACAAACTCTTTAAACAAGGAAATTAAGGGGCTTAAAGAGAGCCTGGTCAAAGAGGGAGGAGTGGGCATCTGGTAGTGTCACAGACAAACTTGCATTAAAAGAATACACTGAAATGAATGTGGTAACCACTTGGTGTGTGTGGTAAACAACTACACTTTAATAGATTTAGCAACAGCATGCACATTATTGATGGTTAGGAAAGAAATACAAACTTATTTGAAAACCGTCATAGAAAATCTAAAAAAAATCTTAAAGGGATATTTTGTCAAAAAATTAAAATTCTTTAATTTACTTACTCTTAAGTCTAAACAACTTTTTCTTCTGTTGAACATAACAGAAGGTATTAGAGAATTTACATTTTTGGGTGAATTACTGCTATTATTTCAACATTCTTTCTCTTGTTAATGTCGCTACACACTTCAGAAAATATTCTCAATATAAGGAAAAAATAGAAGGAATATTTAGTAATAGGAGTGTATTGAATGAGAAGCTGTTGAGCAGACTCAGAAACATGCGACAAAATGGTTGATACGTGATAGTTTTGGTGACTCCAAATGGATTGTTGTGGTTTATTATGCACTTTTATCAAAAAGCATCATTCTTTAGTTGATATGCAAACAAAAGTCAGTTGTGTTGCAAAAAAGCCTTTTTTCAATGCTTGCACCTACTGTGGCAGTATCGTTTTGTGGTGGTTGGACAGTAAAAGTGATACGCACATACCTTTATTAGCTTGGCTGTTCTTAAAATGCATGTAATGCCTCCAGAAGTCTGGGAGAATATTGGTTATTAAAAAATATTCATCAATTTGTATGAAAAAATCCTGTACCCTTTACTGATTTTTATTTTACGGGGACAATTTTTTTTAACAACCACACAAAAATAATATGGTTAGAATTTACTTTGAAGAATCCAATTCATTTTTTAAAATTGTTTTATTTATTTTGAATCTCACTTTTTGTTGCACCCAACTTGTACTCTGAGCACTTTTGCTTTTTAAAAGGTGGATTCAGGTGGCCAACAACTGGATTCTAGAGGTTGTTCAAATCCATTTGTGTCAGGTGGTTTTAGTGTTGTACTTGTCTGATAAAGGTCCTGATGGAATAATACAACAGAAACAAGTATATGATCTAAAACAACAGGAATGGAGACCTGGAGATAGAAGGGGTCAATATTACAAAGCATGTTCATAATATATGTGCAACATGTTCATAATTGTTTGAACATGACGGCATCAGCTGGAAACCAACATGCTTGTGTTCTCCACATGGTTTCTAACTGGTAACTACGTCAAATGGCATCTAAAGGTATAACAAGGTGTTGAAACTTATCTGGCTAGCTCAAATACAATTTGACATGCAACCAGATCCAGTGAAAATTGTCATGGGTTTCGTGTGGAAAGAATATTTGCTGAAGATGGTGGATTATATGGTGAACTTCAAGGTGATTTCAAAGCTTGCTACACTTTGGGGTTATCTGGCTGTCTAATACAGTGAGTCATGGTCATATTTCCAAATACTGAAAGTACAACCTGGGGTTTAGAATTTTTGTCTTTTTTATATATTTTTTTATTTTGTCTTCAGATTAGACTGGTAAAATGTGTGAGATGGTGGTTCATCGTTGATCATCGTAATCTTCTTAAAATATCAGTGGTAACTATTCTAATGGTTTTCCAAATTACTTGCAGTTGTATAAAATTTGTGAAAAAAGGTTGCCTAACCTGGGAAAATCTAATATCTAGATGTACTCAGAGAGCAAAAGCAATGACACAACCCAGTGTCTGACTGTTTGGAAATCTGCTTTTGTGGGATAGAGAATGAGAACCTTTTCATATGGCCAATTAACATATGGTCATTGATGTAATGTGTCCAGATATCGCTTATTACTGTGATGTGCAGTGCTGATGATGGAGTTACTCCTCATTAAAAACGTGAATGATAGTGGTTGCAAAGTGGTATCCAGTGGTATTTTAAGGTGGAATATTAAAAGTTGTCCTTATTAGTTGTGCATGTTTTAAAGTTGACCAAATACCTACAACTAATAAAGATGACAAGAAACCAACAACAACAAAAGACCCAATAGCCGCTCTTTGCAAAGCCGACTGTAAAAGTATGGTTGCAGGGGTTTGAACTAGACGGTTATTGCATGGTTTGCTGCTTTCCAATGAGAGATAAAAAGCCACTACATGGAGTTGTCTGATATGTATTTCGGATTGCCTATGAGTATAAATCAAGCTACAACTATTGGTACGGGAGGAAAGAATCTCCCACTTGAGACCTCGGACTTATTCAAACGTTGGCCAGTTTTCATCAGTTTTGAAAATGTGTAGTGTTGGTTGGTGCTTGTGGTGTTCCTATCGCAAATATCCAGCTACAGATTTGCATCAGGTCCGGTTTTCTATATTTGGAGTATACATTATATATAATTGATGGTACAGAAGTATATGACTCCCAAAATGAATAAGAATGAGTAATATAAGTGTGCGTAATTTGTGTATTTGTGTACATATGTAATATTAATGACTGTTCCTTTCACTTCAAAGGGCCCAGGGATCATGGAGCTGGTGGGCCCAATAGTAAGTCAAAAAGATAATCGTATATTACTTGCATTATTACACAATTTTCAAGCCTGATTATAAATTTCCTATTTTTTTTTTTTTTTTTTTACAGTGCAGGAGCAGGATAACTCTGACAACAACACCATCTTTGTGCAAGGTCTTGGAGACAGCTATACTGTAGAGTCAGTAGCAGATTTCTTCAAACAGATCGGCATCATCAAGGTGGAAAAGCGAGCGAAAACTACCACTGTGTAGCATCTGTCTTAGCATAGTTCTTGTCTTAATATCATTTTATTTTCTCACACAGGTCAATAAGAAAACGGGATTACCCATGATAAATCTGTACACAGACCGAGAGACAGGGAAGCTTAAAGGGGAGGCTACTGTTTCCTTTGATGACCCCCCTTCTGCAAAAGCAGCCATTGATTGGTTTGATGGTATGTTGGTCAAAGTAGATCACACTAGTGCCTTTTCTCTAAAACAAGTTTGGAGTCTGTTTATTTTCATTTATGTTGCTTTTTTTGATTTCCTGAACTATCTAAGTCACATACATCTTTCCTCAGGTAAGGATTTTAATGGAAATCCTATCAAGGTGTCCTTCGCTACTCGCAGAGCTGAATTTGGACGCGGTGGTGGTGGCATGAGAGGTGGTCGTGGTCGAGGAGGTAAGATTATATCTTGCTGTGGTATTTCAAGTCATCTCCTTTTTTTCTTTTAGTCTTTGTTTTGTTTTCTTAACATGGTTTTCTTCTCCTCTTGCAGGGCCAATGGGCCGTGGGGGATTTGGGGGTGGAAGAGGTGGTGGTGGTGGTTTCCCAGGCAACAATGGCGGCGGCGGCGGCGGCGGTGGTGGTGGTGGCAGTGGTGGTGGCCAGCAAAGAGCAGGAGACTGGAAATGTTCAAACCCGTAAGTGTTGGTTTGTAAACTCTTACCAAATTGTGAAGCGTTTACAGTTACATAATACAAATTATATACAGTACACTCACGTAAAGTATTAAATACTATAGCAAATCTCAACTGGCGGCTTTAATATTGTGTATTGTTGCTTTTCTCTTGTGTGTGGGCAGAACTTGTGGTAATTTGAATTTTTCATGGCGAAATGAGTGTAATCAGTGCAAAGCTCCCAAACCGGAGGGAAGTGGAGGAGGAATGTCACCGATGGGAGGTAAAGAGAAACATTTCTGTGAAAAAGAACAAGATGTTGCAGTCGTATGTGACTGAGTGAAGTCAGTGGATTGCTGCTTTAATGTGTCTGATTTTGTAGGTGGTTTTGGTGGAGACAGGGGCAGAGGTGGTTTTGATCGAGGTGGTTTCCGCGGTCGTGGTGGCGATCGAGGGGGCTTCAGAGGAGGGAGGGGAGGTGACCGGGGAGGATTTGGACCCGGCAAGATGGACTCAAGGTGAAATTACTGATGATTCACGCTCTTGCACATCTTAAAATGTTATTTAGTAGAAAACTGATTTTCAGTATACAATATTCACCAGTGAAAAAATGTATTTCATTGCCTGAGTTGTGTGTTTTTCAGAGGTGAACACAGACATGACCGCAGAGACCGGCCTTACTAATGGGAGAAATTCTCTTTTGTCCAAATAAGACTTTAATTCAATGTGGGACCAGTATTCACTCCACTTCAACAAGTATTACCTTGTTGCTCATGTTTTGTGTTGTATGTTGTCAAAAATGTTTCTGTTTTAGTTCTGGTAATATTATTTTCTTGTATTATTCTCTATATATTCTGATATTCTTAATCATGAATTTTGCGTTTTTCCTCTCTGAATTTGCTGGTGTTTAGGTCAGTTATTTGTGCAATTTATTAAATGTACTTTCTTTGAATTTTTTTTTTTTTTTTGAAAACTGTGGTTTAAAATTAAAAATGTCTGAAAATAGCAAACTTGTAATGTGGCATTACTTTATTTTAACATCTTTTTATCCAGACTTCCAAGCCCTTTGCATTTGTCTATCTCATTGATTTGCAATAGTAGTAAATGGTTTATCTCTAAATGAATTATATTTCTTAAATACGGGTTTATTATAGTCAAGTAAAACAAACATTTATTACTTTATTACATTTCATTTCTTTATAATAAACATTAACTGAAATAATTGTAAAAAATAAATTCACTTAATTTCAGGTGTTTGCCAAGGTAACAATTATAATTTTCATTTAGTTTAACTTGATATACTAAAATAATTAAAGCTAAAACTGAAATAAAAATGAATAAAAACTGATAAAAAATAAAAATGACAATCATATATAAAACCTATTCAATTATACAAAAACAACTTCTTAAAGATTAATAGCACAAAGTTTTCACAATAGTAATTTATCTATTGTTTAAATAATAGGAAGAGAACTCTCTTGTGTGAACTGAGTGTGAACTCTCAGACATCCAACAGGAGTCTCTTTGGTTGTTGTGAACATTGGCATGGAAAAAATAGGAGCCAACAAAAGCACAGGTAAGAGAAAGAATTACACTAACCATTATATTCACTACCTTATGTCTCACTATTAATAGTGCAAAATACCCTTCAATTTTATTAAGGAATAACATAAGCAGTCTTAATAAATGTTTAATTACCTGTGAGATTGTAGCAACACCACC
Organism: Spinibarbus caldwelli; assembly: GCA_039654775.1. Classification (NCBI taxonomy): domain Eukaryota; kingdom Metazoa; phylum Chordata; class Actinopteri; order Cypriniformes; family Cyprinidae; genus Spinibarbus; species Spinibarbus caldwelli. The sequence goes on along the minus strand of CM077218.1, from coordinate 39,106,699 downwards.
TGCTGTCCACTGACGTGTAGGGATTTCTGAACTTGTGGATAGAATAAGTAAAAATAAAAAAAAAATTAAATATGCAAAATGAAATGAAATTGAATAATAATAACTAAAATATCACTGAAAAGCTCGGATATTCTCGAGCTTGTGTGCAATGTGTAGTCGACTATAGTATTTTCTCTTCGTATCTGAAACACGCATGCACCAATATCGTTACAATATGATATTTATACATCATACTTTTATATATATATATATATATATATATATATATATATATATATATATATGCATTGTTTCTTTGAGTAAGTTGTGCGATTATAAGGTATTTAGAAATACGAGCTACGTTAAATTAAATTTTTTTTTTTAGTAAAACTTATTTTGCAGCTCGTTTTACTCCCAAATTATCGGTTGTAGTAACTTAATTAGTAGTGAGGAAATTATTTCTGCGCATAACTCATCATTTATCTGCACCCTTCTTCTAAATGTGTTGTTTTTACTGTGTAATAAAGTAAACATTATTATAAATGTGTCGTGCAATTGTTATGCATCTTAACAAAGGTCTTGCTATATTTATGAATAGAAAAGAACCTTTTAAGTACACGCAGCTATATCAAGTTCGCACTTCGATGACGCAAATACGAAACGGAAATGCAGATTCGCCATAAAGAAGTCACGCTTACGTCGGTCAAACATATATTGAGCTGTTCCGAGAAAAGTAAAGACAAGAAAATAGTTTGATGTGAATTTATATTACAATTTAAATTTTTTATGAGAACAAATATCCATAATCTATTTTAACATCATTGGTCAAATATTGCATAGCAGAGGCACATAGCCGGGAATTATGTGGAAAGTGCGAGTGCCAATTCTACGGTTAGTATTTCTAGTGACTGATGGCGAGCAGGCGAGGCTCTCAGGTTAGTTACGCGATGGCCGCTTACTGTATTATGTTATTCTTTTTAGTACATTTCATTTTCTGGCGGAATTCAAAGACGTATGCCGCATCGGTAGTGCACCGGAATACAAGCGATGCCGTTTTAAGCCAGATTTAGGGCGTACACTTCAAAACGGAGCTAGATTTTAACTAAGGATTGTGTGTTTTCCCCCGTCCGATGCAGGCCTAGCTGTAGCGAGCTAGCGGCTGTCGAAGCGGGCAATCCTCCTCAAGACGCGCGCGCCGTTGAGTGAGTCTTTTGGCAAACCGTGTAGCAATATTTCTTTTTAGTTTTGGGAATTAGTCTAAATCCGTTTGCTAGAAGTAATTGGCATTTGCCCTGTACTCTACTGTCACATCATTTTGAAGTTGAACTTCAGCTAGCTCGCGCTGTGAGCAGCTAGCAGCTTCAGTGTTTATTATGTTAGCTTGTTGTTGTTGCTGCTAGTCGATGTGTCAGATAGCATTTATTATACAAAAACTGCAGTGCTTTTCGTTTATTACTCCGTAAAACACAGTGGGGAGCCGTGTTTTTATTTTCCACGCTTAATTGCGTGCTATAAATGTGACATTTTAAGTTGAATATAACATATTTTTCTAACTCAAATATAAGGGACGTAAAATCAGCTTGACAGATTGACTGCAAAATATTAGTCAGTGTCTTAATAAAGAGGTGACAGCAAATTACAGCTCCCTAAATAGAGACCTCTTTGTGTGTGTTTTTATAAACAAAGTGAAAACTTTAATAGGGGAGTTGTATATGTCATATTGTTTGCTATTATGTTTTTGATGATTACAGAGTGAGATTTTTAAGATTATAGTGTTTGCTGCTCTTTTGCATGTGGACACTGTCAGATTGGTTGCTTGGTGAAATGAATGAGCTATAAGTGAAAAGCTTTTCTTGCTGCGACTTCAACATGAGTCATTGAGTGCTGTGAGCATCTGCACAACATCTCATTCTGGTCTCTTTCTCTGCAGTGATAGCATGGATCCGGACAATGGGGCGGACACTCAGCGAACTCTCAGTCTGCAATGGAAGAGCTATAAGCTAGTACAAGACCCTGCTCTCCGACGGGTTACTCAGAAAATCTACAGATATGATGGGATTCACTTTAGTGTACCGGTATGGACATACATAATACACAAGGACTGCCAAACGGAGCATACTTACATACACATGAGGGCATACTTATGTGAAGTCTGTGTGTTCTGCTTGTTTTTAGGATTCAGGATTCCCGCCTGTGGGGGACTTGCGTGATCCAAGACCCCGTAGAATCTGGTCTAGACACACAGAGCTATCGCTGCCAGTGCCCAAATTTAAAGTATGCCTCTCTTTTATTATCATTTCAGTTTATTATGCTGATTTCTGGTGAGCTCTTTGTGCTTGTCTGTTTTTGTAGTATACATGCTAACCATTTTCTTCATTTTCTTTTTGCTCTTCATAGTTGGACGAGTATTACGTAGGTCCTATACCACTTAAGGAAGTGACGTTTGCCAGGTTGAATGATAACATCAAAGAGCCGTTCCTGGCAGAGATGTGCGCCAAGTTTGGTGAGGTTGAGGAAATGGAGATTCTGTTTCATCCCAAAACTCGGAAGCACTTGGGCTTGGCCCGTGTCCTCTTCACCAGCACTAAAGGGGCCAAAGACACCGTCAAACACCTGCACAATACTTCTGTCATGGGAAACATTGTCCATGTCCAGCTAGATATCAAAGGTGTGTTTCTCTCTTTATTGTTTTTGATCATTCATTTTCTGAGGTATATACTTTCTACATACACTGCTGTTCAAAAGTTCAGGGTCAATGATTTTTGTTTGTTTTGTTTTGGAAAAAAATGCTTTTATTCAGCAAGGATGCATTAAATTGGTCACAAGTCACAGTAAAGACATTTGTAATGTTACAAAAGATTTTTATTTCAAATAAATTGTTCTTTTGAACTTTCAATTAATCAAATAATTCTGAAAAACGTCTACCGTGGTTTCCACAGAAATATAATGCAGCACAACTGTTTTCAATGTTGCTGATCATATAAAATGTTTCTTGAGCACCAAAACAGCATATTACAATGAAAGATTATGTAACATTGAAGACTGGGGTAATGGATGCTGAAAATTCGGCTTCGCAATTACAGAAATAAATTGTAAGAATGTCTCACAGTATTAGCCATATTATTAATCAAATAAATGCTGTCTTGGTGAACCTAAGAGATGTCTTTAAATCAGGGGGAAAGATGAGCAATCAAGATTAAATATCTAATAATGTTTTTTTTTATTTTAAATGATTTTTGCCTTCATCTAACGCTCATTAAAAATGAATCTTTAAAACCACAAATAACTTAATAACATTATTAAATGTAATCTTTAGAAAATCTCTCAAGGAGTATCCATTTACGTTATTCATTAGTAGCATTTAAAATGTTTGATTTTAATTTTTAGTTATTTATTATACATTTATTTAGATAATACAGAATAAAATTGTAATATCCTGAAGAAGGCTGTAGCGGAAACACGTAGATCTACACTTTCAACAATTTTAATGACTTAGCCCAGTTAATTAAAGGCTTTTTATCTTTATTATACGAGTGCCCAATTTCATATTTACCTCCAATTATCCAAAGAGGTGGCTACATGAGGAGACCAGTTCAGGATTCTCACCTTCTGTTGTTTTGCAAAAATTGTAATATGTTTGCATCCCTGCTTGCAAAGAAATATCAAAGTACATTTTAGGACAATGCTTGTTTATATCCTTCCATCTCTTAATTTCTTGAAAATGTGGAGCATAGTGATAATGTCCAGAATTGCATGATGGAAATAAATGCACCACACTGTAGTTGAATTTATATTGTGTGTGTTTTCTAGGCCAACAGAGGATGAAGTACTATGACTTAATAGTGAGTGGCTCATACACCCCTCAGACAGTGCCGACTGGAGGCAAAGCCCTCACCGAGAAATTTCAGCCCCCAGCCCCGACTCAGCCAGATACGGTGAGTACACAAACAAACCTTAGCTCAGCCACGCTGAAAAGAACGCTTTGCTTTCCTATAAGTGTGTGCGGTTACCAGCCAAAGTTTCTTGGCGTCCTTGAAGAGCAATGGCCTTCCTTGGATTGAGTTGTCTTGTAGTTTATTCTACAAATAACAGTCATTCTCAAATACCCTGGTCCTTATTATTATCTTGACCACAAGTGGACCACAAAATGTCTGAAAGACAAAGAGCCATCAAGCCTCTCAGTGCATTTAGATTTTCCAAATACAGACGAAAATGTTGTGTCTGTAGAAGGTGGCTGCTGGCATTGAGACTCTTTCAGCTTTTAACTTTTTTTGATTTTTTTATTTTTTATTTTTTAACCTTGTGTACCAGGATTATGTTATTCAGTGACCAATGAGTTTCCCTCACGTATCTGGAGGAGTTTTGGATTGCTTTAATGTTTCCCTCAAGTGATCAGTTATGTAGGCAAACCCTTGTAATAAAACAATAATAGGGGATTTTATTGGTCATGCTGTAAGCAGTGTTCGTACGGGTGCTTGAAATCCTTGAAAATGCTTGAATTTTAACACAGTGTTTTCAAGGTTTGAAAAGTGCTTGGATTTTGGATAAAGTGCTTGAAAATTCAGTTGCATTGGTTTCATCATAATTCGCTTTCTTACGGAATACTTTGTTTTTTTTTTTTATTTGTTTTTTGTTTTTGAACAAAATAAGCTACAGCTCCGCTCGAGTCAGCGCGTGTGGCTGTAGTGTGATCTGTCGGTCTTTATTGACGCGCCTCTGATGGAACAGAGCGGAAGATAAAAACACATCGGGAGGTTGCCGCTTCAGTGAGCGTTGGCTTGAAAACGACAAATACAAATTATGGTTAAAATAATGTAAAGCCTCCTGTAAATTCTGCTTTTTTTCAAGTCGTTTAAAAGGTAAGCAAAAATGCCCATGCTCAGTTAAACGAAATATGTTAACTTAAGACTATCACGATTAAAGTGAAATAATAAAATAAACATTTCTAAGTCAAAATGCAGCGTGGGTGTTTTTGTTAATTTATCTCTGAAGGGAACCGACTGCCTTCAGTGAAATTTCAATGGCATTTTTTGTTTAATCTCACCGATGTATAAATGTCTGATAAAGTAGCATTTATGAGCACAGGGCTGCTTTGTATACAGCTGTTACCGGGGAAACCGCTCCAAAAGTTCCAAAAGCGACAGAACCTCAGATTTTAGCCTTTAAACTATTTTTAAGAAATAAAGGAAAGGGATCAAGTCAAGTCAAGTCGAGCTTTATTGTCATTCTGCTACATGTGTGGACATATAGTGGAACGAAATGTCGTGTCTGTATTAGTTAGGATGAGTCAAAAGTGTAAAGAATTATTTTAATTTAAAGCATAGAAGACATCTTACTGTTTAAATGTTTTAGATTTTTGAAGGCACAAGCTTTTTGTTCTAAACAAAAACAGCAGGTGAGCTTAGGCTATTGAAAATGCAAATTCATCCTCTCCCATGAAAGCCGTTGAAAAACAAAATAGTTCTTTATACTTCTGACTCATCCCTTTTCTTTATTTCTTAAAAAATATTTTAAAGGCTGAAATGAGAAGTTTGTCACTTTGTAAAACTCTATTTGTGAAAACTTGTATTTGAACTGCAAATCATGTTTTTTTGCAGTCATTTTATGGTTTAATATGTTACCATAGACATTGCCCTACCCCGCTTACTTATTTGATTTGTGCAGGTCCTAAAAAGCCTTAAATTGTGTTTTAAAAATCCTGCTGGTACCCTGTAAATGACTTCTTTCTTTATTTTATATTTTTTTCTTTATGTTGGCTATTTATATCAAGCAATGCTATATGCAATTCAGACCGGTGGTTTTTAATAGCACAGTAACATCTGATTTAAAGTGAAAAACTCAAGTGTGTGTAAACGTAATTTACCACAGTTTAAAGTGCTGGAAAATCTTGAAAATGCACCTTGAAAGTGCTTGAAAAGTGTTTGAATTTGAATTTGGAAAAGGTAAGAACTCTGTGTAAGACTTTTTGTCTTGATTTGAGACAACGGGATTTTAATTGCTATGTTCATAAATATTCAGTTTAAGTTGGCCAGTCACAGTTCAGGGACTACACGTTTTATATATCTGTGGGTCCTGTTTAGTACAGTATTTACCATATTTGTATTAGAAATGCAACGGTATTAAAAGGAAGGATGATGCTGATAAAGATAATTTATTTTCATGGCCAATAGCTCATACATTTTTAATATTAAGGCTATACCTTAAAAAAAAAATACATTACCAGCTATCATCTATCAGGCTCTGTAAGATTTTTTTTTTTGAAAGAAGCTTTTGAAATAAGTCTCATTCACACTGTCTATATTTATTTGATCAGAAATATAGTAAAAGAGTAATGTGAAATATCATTACATTTAAAAATAAGTGTTTCCTATTTTAATATATAAAACGGTACATTTGAATACAGTTTGTGCTCAATATTTGTGGAAACCCCGATTCATTTTTTTTTTTTCAGGATTGTTTGAATAGAAATTTCAAAAGCGCAAGTTTTTTGAAAGAGAAATCTTTGTATGGTAATGTACATGAGCAAAACACTACAAACTAATACAGAATGAGAAATGTTAATTTTTAGATTACGTTATATGTGTTTAAAAATTCATACAATTTTACACTGATAGAATTTAAATGATTGTTAAATGATGGCGAAGATCCTAAAAATGTGAAAACTACATATATGCAGTATCAACCTATACCAATAATTAAAAAAAACTGATAATGTGTATAACTAATTATTTTTTATCCTTTGTAGATGATTAGCTGATATTTGTTTTCTTCTTTTGTTAGTCGTCTGATATCCGGCGGAGGCTCTCCACAGATCAGATGGCAGCTCCTGCTGCGCCTCTAAACTCTGGCAGCACCACCCCCTGTTCTGTGGAGACTGGATTTGGAGACCAGCGCCTAGACACCCCTCCATCCTCACTGGGAGGACCCTATACGCCGGGATCCTCTGCTTCTTCACAGGGCGGTGGCACCCCTTACACCCCTCGCTCTGGAACCCCTTTCTCCCAAGACTCGGGTTACTCTGTGGGCAGGTTGGCTTTCAGATTTACATAAAACCTTGATTAGAAGTTGCTTGGTTAAGTTTCTTTAGAGTTTTAAGAAAATATCCTTTTCTTTCAGGCACAGTGGCTACAGCAGCACTCAAAGTTATCCCCAGCAGGATATGCTTCCATCTTCCTCCTGCTCCTCTTCAGCAGTCTCCTCATCATCAGGATTCAAGCCCCCTCGCTTTCATGACGACTTACATGCTCCACCTCCGCAAGAACCCTCCGTGTTCCACAGGGGTCGGCCGGGATATCCTCCTTCAGCGCCCTTCAGACCTAATGAACCTCCCTATCCGTATCCCAGTGTTGGAGGTTCAGGGATGCATATGCCGCTGCATCCATCCATGCCACCTCCAGGGCCTCAGTTTGAGCCACCACCGCTGTCCGATAGAGACCGAGATAGAGAAAGAGGACAGAGGGATAGGGATCGGGAGAGGGACTCAGGAGGGCGCTATGGAGGCGGGATAAGCTCCCGACGTTCCTCTTACCACTACCAACAGGAAACAAACTCCTCATCCACATCCAAATCCTACCATTCACATCACTCACATCATGCTGATCGGCGGGAGGACAGGGACGCCAGGGGCTACCGGCGCGACAGCTCAGGCTCCCGCTCGGGAGATCACGGAAAGCATCGGAACCACCATCACTCCCACAACCACCACAGCAGCGGCGGAGGTGGATCGAACCGGCGGAGGAGCAGCAGAGACCGGGAATGGGAGCGAGACAGAGAAGGAGACTATAACAGCTCCGATCCACGTTACGGAGGCCACTCGAACTCCAGCCACCACTCGTCCAATAGCCTCTCGCCTCCCTCTGCCACCTCCTCTTATGGAGGATACTCTTCATCTAAAGACCTGTCCCCCTACGACACACCTTCTTCCTCCCGGCTAGAGCCCTCGCCGGCTTTCCGTCCTCAGCAGGGTGCAGGCGAGAGGGGTTTTGGGATGGGAGGAAGCATGGACAATGACTACCGTGCTCATTCTCACCACACGCCCCTGGCGCCGCCGCCTCCACCTCCTCCCCTCCCGCCAGCCTCCGTCATCGCAGCCGCTGTGGCTGAAACGCTCGGCTCTCTTGATTTTGGTCAGGACAGTCCCATCCGAGAAGAACAGTGGACCAAACCCAAACGCTATCCCAGCACCCCGCCCCATCCACCTCGGACACCTCCGACCTCCTCGCCTCCTCACGCCTCAATCCCGTCATCCTCCACCTCCCCATCCTCCACCTCTCTGCCTCACCACCTCCCCTCTTCTACAGCATCCCTCTCTCCACCTCCTCCACAGCGTGACTCCTCCCCAGAGCCTGACTCCACCAATGAGAGCCTGCCGTTCATGCACCACAGCAGCAGCTTGGACTCACGTATTGAGATGTTGCTGAAGGAACAAAAAGCCAAGTTTTCTTTCCTTGCCTCAGATGATGAGGACGATGAGAAGGAGGAGGACAGAGAGAGGGGAAAAGCAGGCGAGAATGCAGATGATGGGGGAAAGAAACTCAGAGAAGAGAACGGTGAAAGGCCCAGTCACAAGAGACAAGGAGAGACGGAGGGAGGCCAACAGAGGAGGAGAGGAGAGAAAGATGGGCGCCGCAGCAGGGGCAAAAGGCAAGGGGGTGGAGTCAGTGAAGACAGGAAAACACCTCCAGAGGTGGCCTCTTCCACTCCCACCACACACAGTTTGGTGTCAGTGTCTCTTCAGGGCCAAATGCCACCACCTCAGGAGGAGCACACAACCTCTGACTCACACAGGGCTCCACACACCCCACCCACCTACAATGGAGAGGCACAGGTGAGGCCTACTGGTTACATGTTATTATTCATCTTATTTTTAAAATAAGACTAGGTGCTATCATTTTTAATTGGAATGTGCAAATCTGCTTGTTATTTCTGGTGTCATGGGCCACCATTTCCGGGTCCAGGCACTATCGGATCCCAAAAAGAACACACCAAACGGTGCATATATATAATCATGTTTTGCTGCAGTACGATCAAAAATCACAATTCTAACCTTTATCTCTGTACTGAATACCAGAGTGATTCCTTGTTTATCACTTGTTAAAATGTTGGTGTCTGGGACATTGTTAACCTGGAGACTGTAATGTACACCAGAAGTTTTAAAAAGCTGAGCTTAAATGTTTGACATAGATGAAGAGTGTGCTTATAAATTACTGTTGAAATCGTAGGGCTGGGTGATAATTCGATAACGATAATTATCGTGATATAATTTTCCTCGATAAAACGATATGAAGAGTTCGATAAATGTTCGATATAATGTTTATGTGCCAAAAGCGGAACGAAACAGCGCGACTCATTTGAATCGCACCACACGGACCGTTTATCCACTCGGATCAAAGTTCAAACTGCCGCGCGGTGCGAGCTCACTAGAACAGATGCGTTTACTCGGTCACGCGAGCACTAAACAGCGTTGTGAGATCCAGTGTGAAGCGCTTGAATTCAGCGATGAACACAAACGACTCCTTGATTTAAACTAGTTTAAAGCTAAACAGGAGAAACACTGTGTGCAACAACAAGACAGTCAGAAGGCTTTTTAATCTACACATCGCCATCATTTACCATGGATTTACTGTAGTAACACTCACTGCACCATGGTATTGTGGCAGAAATGTGGGATATTCACATTGAATTTTATTACAGGAGTAATGCTATATAATTATTGTGTATGTATTTGTGATTAAGCTATAGCATGTGTGCATTTATACTGAATGTTTTTAGACTAACTTACTGTTTTTCATACAAATAGGCTACCTAAAAACCATATAGCTATATTTTTACCATGGTATTGAGGTGCTATATGTGTGGTTTTAACTGTTTATCATGATTTAAATGTATGCTACTCTGGGAGACCAATGCTTAATTATATATAAAAAAACCTTGGTCAGAGTAAATTTAACCATATAAAACAGGTTGCTACAATTTTTACAGATGTTAATGATTTTAAAAATGAACAAAAATTTACCTCTGCATCCTAACTCAAACTACTATCAAATGTGCATTTCTAAGAGACAAAAAAGTGATATTATTATTACTATTATCAGGCAACCCAAACCTGATAATAGTAAAATATGCAGAATCACTCATTAAAACATGCAGAAACTAAGAAATTAATTTTTCTATTTGGATATTTATTTTGTTAAGGTCTGATAAGGTATTTGTTGTCTGGTTTCTACAACTTTCAATTTGGGGCAAAATTCTGGCTTTAAACTTGAAAGAAATAAAGATTTGACATTTATCGTGATAATTATCGATATCGACTGATATGAAAAAAATTTATCGTGATAATTTTTTTGGCCATATCGCCCAGCCCTATGAAATAGTATTCTCACTTGATATGAAGTAAAGACTTGGAAACAGCAACAAAAACCCAGAAACATTATCTGAAACGTCAAGACTAATTAATAATTTGTCTCGACTAGGGATGGGTACCGAGAACCGGTATTTTTTTGGACAGGTACATAACTGGGTCAGTACCGGACTACAGATAAGCTTCAGGACAAATCATACTGTTATCGATACTTGCGTTGTTTTATCTCTGTATACTTCAATGTTAATGGCGAATTAGAAGCTACTGCTTGTCATTTTCCTTCACTGAATGATGTGGCCGACGTTTGCTTGACGTGCGTGTGATATCCATGCGCATGTGCGGTGTGTGTTTGTGTGCAATCAGTCATTCGCGGCAAGAGTGAAATGTTTGTAAGTGTGGGCTCGCGTACTGTAGGTGTGCGCGATATTACGATTTTTGATCGTGGACGATAAAAATGTCTCCACGATCTTCTTTTGAAGAAATATCGCAGTATCGTGCTAAACACATTCTATCAGCTGCAGTTCTGGCGCCTCCGTCTCAATATACAGGTGCATCTCAATAAATTAGAATGTCGTGGAAATGTTCATATATTTCAGTAATTCAACTCAAATTGTGAAACTCGTGTATTAAGTAAATTCAGTGCACACAGACTGAAGTAGTTTAAGTCTTTGGTTCTTTTAATTGTGATGATTTCTATGGAAGTCACTGGCGATCAGCAGCTGTTTGGTTTCCCACATTCTTCAAAATAACTTTTATGTTCAATAGAAGACAGAAACACATTCATGTTTAAAACAACTTGAGAGTGAGTACAATGATGACACGATTTTCATTTTTGGGTGAACTATTCATTTAATGTTGATAAAATAAAACATAAAGAGAAAAATAACTCACTACTCTTGACTGAAGAAATTGAATACAGTTGCTATAGTTCAGCAGTATTAAAATAACTTTTCACATCATATCTTTTTGGACCAAATAGTATCGATAAGTACCGGTATCAATAAGCAGTATCGGTATCAGTATCGATAAAATGTAAACGATACCCATCCCTAATCTCGAAAAAAAGCTGACTTCTGCATTGAAAATTAAGGTGAATGTATTAGTGCTAAATTTCAAAATGCTCTGAGATGTTCATGTCCTGAGACTCATTATTAATTTCTGTGGCAATGCTCAGCAACAAACTGTAAGGGAGGCATTGCCTCGCATCCTTTTTTAAAACTGATGTGCCTATTTATTTTACTATTATAACCATGCACTATTATATGGTTAGTTGTATTTATTTGCATTAGCTTTGTTTTTCCTGCCATTCATGACCCTATCAGAACAGACTGTGACCCATTATTGGTAATAAAAATGTTCATTTTTAATATAAAACAGTATTATGTGCATAAGTAGCTTCATAACTACCTTAAAAGGGTTAGTTTACCCACAATATCAAAATATGATTATCTATCTATCTATTTATATCTTGACTTGACTTTAGTAAATGACTTGATCATTTACTAACTTTCACATGGTTCCAAGCTCATAAGACTTTCATTTATCTTTGAAACAAATTAAGATACTTTCAAAGAAATCCGATCCACTCGCTTGAGTAAGGTTGATATTTAAAAATATCTTTATTTTTATTTTTGGTGAACTATCACAGTTGAAGTCACATTTTATTTTTATAAACTTGGGTAATTCTGACATGATGTAAATGATCCAGTAAGTTAACAGAAGTGAAACATGCTTTTGCTCTTTTTCATGCTCTGGTAGGCTTTGACATGCTCCTTTCTGTAGTGTGAGAGTACTGTTTCTCAGTTTCGGTCCACCCCCCCCCCCCCCCCCCCCCCCCCCCCCAGTGTGTTTAAACTGTAATCTTCACACTCTCTTCTCTCCAGCCTTCTCCTCACTCCTCTGGGGAGGATATGGAAATATCAGATGAAGATGACAACACCATCACCACAGCGACCCCCCATCCCGCTGCCTCTTCATCCTCCTCACCGGCTACCTCCTCGCAATCTGCCCTCCCCTCCCAAACCCCAGACCCCTCTGCGAGTCCCGCCCCGGACACCAGCCAGCACTTCAGCGCCACCATGCCACTTCCGCCCATCCCGTCTTACCCTCCCCACCTCCCACCCCCACCTCTGCCCGGCTTCTCCCTGCAGCCCCCGCCACCCCCTGGCATACCACCTCCGCTTCCTCACATGGAGCTACACCCAGAGTACCCTCCTCCGCTGCCGCATCACATGTACGACTACGCCAGCTCCATGGAGCTCATGAGCCAGTACTGCGGAGGAGCACCCATGTCATTCCAGATGCAGACACACATGCTCAGTCGCCTCCACCAAATGCGAATGGCCTCCTCCAACAGCTCTTCGGCACCCCCTGCAGAAGTCCCGCCTGCCTCTGAATATCCCCCGTCATTTCACATCCATTCAATACCCCCTCCTCCGCACCACCCACACCACCCATACATGGACCAAGATGGGAATGTTGCCACCCACTATGACCAGGACCACCGCTACATCCCTCCTCACTTACCATACGCCTACCCGGACCCTCACGCTGCACAGCTTCCGCACCATCACACCATCCCACCTCCCCACAGCCCCTGGCCTCCTCACCTACTGCCCCAGCAGTTTCCTTCCCACTATCCTCCACCTGGCTTCGGCACAGTGCCTGGCGTAGATGGAGAGCTATACGGAGCGGCGGGTGACCAGATGGCCATAATGGGCCACAACCCCTATGAGGCCGTAGTGCAGCAGGTACTGGCAGCTTTGATTGAGGAGATGAAGAACATCATGCAGAGGGACCTGAACCGCAAGATGGTGGAGAACGTCGCCTTTGGCACCTTCGACGAGTGGTGGGACCGCAAGGAACAGAAAGCCAAGGTAACATCAGAGAGTTTTCTAAATGTGACCATGGACCACAAAACCAGTCATAAGGGTCAATTTTTAGAAATTGAAAAGTTTAAAATTTATACATCACCTGAAAGCTGAATAAATAAGCGTTCCATTGATGTGTTAGAATAGGACAATATTTGGCCGAGATACAACTATTGAAAATCTGGAATCTGAGATAGCAAAAAAATCTAAATATTGAGAAAATCGCCTTTAAAGTTGTCCAAATGAAGTCCTTGAAGCAATGCATATTACTAATCAAAAAATAAGTTTTTATATATTTATGGTAGGAAATTTATAAAATATCTTCATGGAACATGATCTTTACTTAATAATCTAATGATTTTTGGCATTAAAGAAAAATCGTTAATTTTGACCCATATATTGTATTGCTGGCTATTGCTACAAATATACCCGTGCTACTTAGGGTCACGTATGTTTTTTGTGAATGACCTTCGGTCTTCATGAACTGTACCACCTCTTTCTCTCATGTTCTCAGCCATTCCAGACAGCCATGCGCGGAGTTGCAGTGGTGCGCGAGGAGGACAAGAAGGACGAGAAGACCAACAACCGACCTCGGGAGCCACTCATGTCTCTGGTAGACTGGGCCAAGAGTGGAGGCATGGAGGGTTTCTCCCTGCGGGGGGCCTTGTGTTTGCCTTCTTTTAAGGTGCTTGACATTATTTACCACCTATTAAATGTTTAAAAACAATTTCCGACGTTCATGTATGGTTATCACATTTCACCCCCTAGTGACCATCACATGGAGCTTTCAAATTGGTTGTAAAGCTCTGGGGATTTTTGCTCTTTATGAATTGATCTAACAGCCTGACCCACAGCAGAAATATGAATTTTGGGGTTTTGTCTAATACACAAACTCAAACACACGTAACGCTATCTGTGTCTCAATATATGAGGACGTGGACACATGAACTTTATCTCCAGAGCTGTTCTGAGAGTCACTTCAGAGCTGTTTCATTTGAGAGAATAGCTACTTTCAAATACACATTGAAACTGAATTATCTTCACAACAAACCATCAAAATAAAAGTTTGGTTGACCTTGAAGAAATTATAACAGAAATTGAAATATTTTCAATTAATTGCATTGATAAGACTGCCGCACTTTATTACCATGATTTGAAATAATCTTGTGAAAATGATGTTACTAATTAGGAATATGTTGTTCAGGTGAAGAGGAAGGAGCCTCAGGAACTTGTGGAGGGTGGTGAGCTGAAGAGAGCCAGGCCTTCCACTCCACCCGATGAGGAAGATGAGGGTATGTCTCTAATGCTATGATTTAGAGCTGGATTAATGACATTACCGTAAACTGTAATTGCTGTCTACTCTCTTTCTCTCTCAGACTTGTATCAGGGCAAATCTGCCGACACTGCTACAGGAAGAGCAGAAGAGAGGCGTGTGGCAGACAGAAGAGCAGCCAGGAGAAGAAGCAGAGCAAAGGCACGCAAACCATATGACCTGGACAGTGAGGGAGAAGAAACATCAGATGGTTCCTCCTCGGAGAAGGTTGGTTTATTTACCATTATGTCTGTCATTTTTGTGTGTCTGTGTAGTAGTGGGCACGGGCTGGTTGGGAGCATTCCATTAGCATCCCATCCATTGCAGCTCAAGCCTCACATGGCCTGCACAAAAGAATTACAGAGGCTTATATTTTTTTAAGTTAGTACTTGAATTTAAACTTATGTAAAATTTGCAGAATTATTATTTTTTTGAAAAAAAAAAAAAAGCATCTAAAATTTATATTTTACTTTCCGCTTTATTTCAGTCAACAACAACCATTTTTAATTGTTTTACCTTTAGTTAAAGCTGCAGTCCGTAACTTTTTTTTTTGGTTAAAAATTATCCGAAATCAATATTTGAGCAAGTACATAACCAGCCAGTGTTCAAAACTATTGCCTTACTTTAGCCCAATTCACAACGGTTATCTTATTATAATGTTTTCTAATTTGAGTGGTACGGGTAGGTTTTCATGGGAAATTCGAGCATGGCACTGCGTCATTACGTCATGTCTGTAAACATAAAGAAGTTGTCCCGGCTACTAGGCTATCGCATGTGAGGATCCAGCAGGTGACGAATCGTTTATAGCCTTTTCTCACAGCAGCAAGAATAATTAAATTTATCATTTTGAAGGCAGATTGTAATCCAGAAAGTATTATGTGTTTATGAGACACGTGAATGAAATTAAATTATATTACAGTTTAAAATGTGCTTCTGATTACAGATAGCCTGGGATTACACAAGATTTGTATTTTAAAGAAAACCAGTTCGAAGGGAGCATAGTTTGCTTTTTGGATTAAAAGAATTTCTTAATATGAATTCGAATGGTATGACAATTAGATTAGACTGTACAGAAATTGAAGCTAATACACACTATACTCTAGGGCTGTGACGGTCACCGTTGCCACCGGCAGTAGTGCACGTGACGTCACACACTCTATAACAAGCATAATACAAAGTTTTGTATTCAAATGTAATAATATAACAGTTGCCAATTGTTTTATTTAGACTATAAGTCTATGCTAATTCACAAATTACCTCAAACGCCATACACGGCGTTTCCTTTAGATTGGCAGGTTTGAGCGCAGGACTCTGCATTCAGCAAATTTATTTTGTGTATGAGCGATGGACCTTGATGGGAAACCAAATACTACATCGCCGATCTGGAATCATTTCCATTCATGTCACCCATCCGCATTTGTACAAGTGTCTTCAAGTTCACGTGATCGCAAACGCCCGGCTGGTCAGGTTTGTATTGGTAAGGCTTTCTCCAAACTAGCCAAATACAAACGAGACAGCGATAAATATAAGTTGCTACCAAGAAATGTGGCAGCATACGCCGCGATTCCTATTCCACACAGAGAGCGTGTGCAGACGAGGACTTAACGCGCTCCGCTTGCTTGGTGGCGGAACAGAACCGTGTCTAAACCGGACGCGACAGGTGTAACGCCGCATCGCAACACAACAGGTTGAGTGTCTACACAGGACATTTGAACTTTGTTTCAGTACGTCATAAACAGGACGAAGCAGTTTACTGTGGGGATTTGTCGTGTCATGTCACACAGCATCCAATGTACACAGCATCACTGATTATGATAGGTATTTTGTCGTGTCTTGCTGCGCTGCTCGCGTACCCGGTTGACAGGGTGTATTTAACTTTTTTTATTTAAGGCTACTTTCCTATTTGACTATTGTTTGTTTGATATTTATTTTAATGTTTTGCAAGCTGCGAGTTCACTGACGGAAGTGCTAAAAAAAACACGCACGTTTGTTAATAAATGATCGAGCCTCATTTATTTGTTGCGTTTCAAAATTATAGATATTTTTGGCTCAAGATCTGCATTTAAAGTCAAACCAAAGGTTTTCAGCTGGGATTAGGACATGCCTTTCTGCAGACCAGTCAAGTTCTTCCACACTGACTAAATCAATCATTTCTTTTTGAACCTTGCCTTATACACAGAGGCATTGTCATGTTAGAATAGAAAAGGGTCCTGTCCAAACTGTTGCTTTAAAATTAGAAGCACACAATTCCCTAGAATATCATTATATGCTTAAACATTAAGATTTGTACTCATGGAAATTACTAGAGTAGTCAAACCTGTTCATTAGAAGGTGATGACCCAATACTTTTGGCAATATAGTGTATCATATGTGATACTTTTTTCATTGATTCTTTGATGAATACAAAGTTAGAAATATACAATGCTATTCAAAAGTTTGGGGGTCAGTAGTTTATCTTTTTTTTTTTTTTTTTTTAAAGAAATTAATACTTTTGTTCAGGAGGGATGTGTTAAACTAATAAATGTCATAGTAAAGACTTGTATTGTTAGAAAAGATTTCTATTTTGAACAAATGCTGTTCTTTTTAACTTTGTATTCATCAAAGAATCAATGAAAAAAGTATCACGTTCCAAAAACCAATGTGAAGCAGCACAACAGTTTCAACACTCATAATAAATCAGCATATTAGAATGATTTCTGAAGGATCATGTGACACTGAAGACTGGAGTAATGATGCTGAAAATTCAGCGCTGTCACAGAAATAAATTCTATTTTAAAGTAAATTAAAATAGGAAACCAATATTAGAAATTTACAATAAGATTTCACAATAGTACTGTTTTTCTGTATTTTTGATCAAACAAATACAGCCTTGATGAGCAGAAGAGACTCCCTTAAAAAACATTTAAAATTCTTACTGATCCCAAACTTTTGAGCAGCAGTGTATATAAATTAAATATCGTATGGTAATGTTTTAGATTATGTATTTTTTTCCTAATAAATTTTACACACAAATACATAACATGAATGACAATTAGGTGAGTCTTTATCTACAAATTTAAATATTTAAATGTTCATTGACAAAAGATAAAATGTCATCATTATTAGATGTAAAAAAAAAAAAAAAAAAAAAAATTCTCCCATTGAACTTGTCACGATACCATGTGTGATGCCTGTGAAGGCAAAAATCTATTGAGGTGAATAGTTATGTGGAGTGTTGCCATTCTAAGATTTGGTTTTGAAAATATGAATTTTATGATATATTTTTGCAGAATGTTATACTTAGTTGTTGTTTCATTGAATAATGACTAGATGGCAGCATTTCTTTTTTCTTCAAATGCTGTGGGGAAATTCTCACAACTTGCAGCAGATGAGTTCAAAAATGTTATTGCTACTGATGATTCCTCATTCTTTTATGTTTAGGAGGAGGATGAAGACAGTGACAAAGTGGATGAGTCAGAAGGTGTGCAGCTGTCTTGTTTTGTCTTTTGTACTGTGCTCATTAATTTGGGCTCTAGTTGCTATGTGCACATTATTTTAGGCGTTTATGTGTCTATCCAATCATATCTTGTGGGTCTATGTTGCTATCTAACTCTTTTCTCTATTTCTCATGCTTCTCAGATGAAGCCATTAGCGCAGACAGTGATGACGAAAGCATTTCTTCCTCCTCTTCCGAGAGCTCATCATCATCATCCTCAGCATCGTCCCTCTTCTCCGATGAGGAAGATGAAGATGGGTGAACAGGCCCGCTGAGAGTGAATCTTTGGACACAATGGATGAGTCTACGATGGATAGCATGGCGGCTATAGATGCAGAAAAGGATGATGGGTACGTCCCTTTTTGAGAACTGATACTGAGAAGAAAGTTGTCTTCATGGATACATTGACATGCATTGTCTGTTTCTTACAGGGACAAAGCCAGTCTTGACCAATCATCAGCGACTGCTGCAGAGGTCAAACAAGGTCAGTTAAAGATCACTTTTTACAAAAACAAACAAAAAATGAAGGCTAGTCTGCCTAAAAATGAAAATTGTTTCATTTACTCACCCTCATGTCGTTACAAATCTGTTTGATTATGTATGTTCTGTTGAACACAAGATATTTTGAACCAAACATTTTCGTTTCACATTGAATTCCATTGTATTTTTGTCCATGTAATGGAAGTCAATGGAACGAAACTGTTTGGTAGGCGTCATTCTTCAGAATATCTTCTTTTGTGTTCCACAGAAGAAAGTTAGTCATACAGGTTTCTAACATTAAGCTGAATTGACACAATTGAGTGGGGTATCTGTTAATGAACAGATTTATGAGTTTAATATTCCTGAATTTTATTTTCAAAAGTGTGAAGTTTAGTTCACTTTATTCTTTCTTTCACTACCAGAAGAAGAGAAAACGGCTACAGCTGTGCCTCCATCTTCTCCGTATCCCCATCCTTCTTCACCCATTCTCCTCCTTCCCCCACTCAAGAAACGGCGCAAGACTGTTTCTTTCTCAATGAAGAGAGTGAGGTCAAGCCCTCCATTTTGTCCCCTTCTGCTCCCTCTCTGTCTCCCACTCCTGTCTCACAAGCTTCAGATATTCCTATTTCCTCTTCTCCCGTAAGCACGCCCACAGCAGCTGCCCCAGCTGCCTCCTCCAAGCCCGCCCCGATACTCCTTCCGTTTGCTTCTCGTCCCAGCGAGAGTAACGCCCTGACCTCCCCTGCTTCCCCTTCTGCCGTTCTTACCGTCCCTCCACCGGTGCGTTCCCTGCGGTCCTGATGAGCCCAAAAAGAGTCCAGGTCTCCCTCCATCTCCACAAACTCCCACTGCCAAAAACTCCTCCAAACGTGGCAAAGACTCTCCCCAGAACGCCCCCCTCCGCCCGTCTGCCTCACTGTCCAGAACCTTCCGCTGGACCACGCCTCCTTGGTCAAAGTGGCCTACGAGGACCCCGTCCCTACTCCAACCACGCAGAAGGGTCGTGCACGTGGTCGCCTTCGGACACTCAGCCAGTCGGCTTCCAGCCCTCACCTGCATCCCGCTCTGGAGGAAGAGGGAGGAGGATGAAGAGGAGCTGGAGCAGCGGCTGAAACTCAGGGAGCAGCTGGGAGTGTCCAGCTTGCTACAGCTGGCCTCTGCCCCCAAGCCTGACCTGTCTGTGCTGGCCGATGTGGCGCTGAAGATGGACCCGGAGGCAGATATTGACTCAGAAGAAACCGAGACCTCCGATGAGGCAGAGGAACACAAGTTGGAGGAAGAAGAGGGAGACTTCTTCGCCCCGCACCCACGCCAACCACTCCCGTATCCAGAGGGTCTGTTCGTCCTGCAGGAGCACAACTATTCTAAAACTCCTGCTCCTCCGCACCTCACGCCTCCACAAAAGAGGACGAAACAGGACCCCACGGTCCTGCTCCCTGCCGACCTCAACCAGCACGGTGTTCAGGAAGCCCCCGAAGAGGTCATTGGAGATGCTCTAGCCGCAAGAGGAGAGGCTCCAGAGTTATATGGGGACCTTTCCGGGATGGGTTTGCTGAGTGACACCAGGGACACGGCTGAGACGCAGACCAAGACCCTTGGCCCACCGCACAAGAGGAGAGGATCGATTAGCAAAGAGATGGAGATGGAAGAGAGGGGGAAAGGGAAGAGCAAGAAGAGAAGTAGGAAGGACAAAGAAAATGAGGAACTGCAAATCTCTAAGAAACAGAAGGAGAAACAGATCAAGAAACGGAAGTTAGAGGTTTGTGCTTCTGTCTGGTTTTCATTAAATAACTTGTTGCAAGAGAATTCACCCTAAAGCATCAGAGTAATTGTCGTATGAGGATTTTGTGAGAAATTTCCACTAACAAGCTACTACTTCTCAACATGTAGTGATAAAACATGAACAAAGTGATGTTGTTAGTTGTCATTGTGTTGCATTTATTGCCAGTAGAACAGACAAAAATATAGTCCAATGGGGTGAATATAGAATTTTCTTACTGATTGTGATTGCCATTTGAAAGATTAATTTTTTTTTTTTTTTTTCAAACTGACTGATCTTTTATAAATGCCTTTTTTTAAAATCAGCAATTTCGTTTAACACTTTTACTCAAATAGATATTCTCACATATATTCTCTCTCTCTCTCTCTCTCGCTATATATATATATATATATATATATATATATATATATATATATAATAATAATTTGTTATAGGATATAAGATGAGGGGAACCGACCTACCAGATTGTTTAAGATGTCTCACTAATTAAAACCCCTGATTCATCAGCTTCTTAGTTTGTTGAATAGGGAGGTATCTAAAGCTTTTTGGGTGGTGGGTCCTAAGGGCTGTAGTTGAGAAACACTGATATAAGTTACACACTACTCTTCAAAAGTTTAGGGTCAGTAAGATTTTTTTTTTTAAAAAAAGTCTCTCACCAAGTCTCTGTGATCAAAATTACTAATATTGTGAAATCTTACAATTTAAAATAACTGCTTTCTACTTCAATATATTTTAAAATGTATTTTATTTCTGTGATTGCAAAGCAGAATTTTTAGCAGCCCTTACAGTCTTCAATGGCCACGTTTACATGCAACCAAATAATCTGTTAGTAATCAAATTGATGGCTCAATTGGACTGAAATGCCTTCATGTAAACACCTGAATGGATCTGATTGAGTTCAAGCTGAATGAAATTTCAATCGGATTGGGATGGGTGGTGTAGAAGTTTTCTAATTCCTTCAAGAGGACACATAAACACTTGGATCAGATGGAAACCAGAACTGGAAAGCACTGTGCATGTGTAATGACGTAGAATTGACGTAATGATGAATGACACTTGGAACGAGCTGTTGTTTTTGTAGAATGAAGTGTCATAAATAACTGTCATGTTATTCTAAAATTCTCCTTCCACTCATCGTCTGTGAGATGGAGCAGAACAACTTCCTATCAGTCCTCACTTCATACTCTCATGCACAGATGGCTTGTTTTGGCAACCGTGGGGGATTTTACTGCTTGGTAAATGTAAGCAGCACTGCATAGAGCTTCATGTGCTCGTCGTCTCCTAATTAGGACCTAAAAAAGAGAAATGTTAAGGCTGCTCTTTTAAACAAAAAAAGAAGCAATGGTTGGAGAATGTTATGTAAAAACAGTGAAAAAAACTGTATATTTGTGCAGTGTGTACGTCAAAAGATCAAATCCGATATTGAAGCTTTTGACAAATAACATCAACTCGATCTCTTTATTTAGTGTTTGTGTAAACACTGCATTCGGATTTATCAATCAGAATGATTTCATTCTGACTGAAACAAAAAAAGTGTCCAGGTAAACAGCCAATGTCACATGATCCTTCAAAACTCATACTAAAATACTGATTTAGTGTTAAAGAAACATTTCATATTATTATCAGTGTTGAAAACACTTGTGCTGTTTAATATTTGTGGAAACTGTGATACAATTTTTTCATGTTTCTTTGATTTAATAAAAAAAAACAATAGTTCAATAACATGTAACATTATAAATGTCTTGACCGTCAAACAATTTAGTGCATCCTTGTAGTATTAGTAGTATAGTAGTATTAATTTCTTTTTTAAAAACTTACTCATCCCAAACATTTGAACAGCAGTGTAATGCCCCTTAAATGTAATTGTGTTTTGTTAGTAGCTTTTAATGTAACTATTTTTTAAAAATATTTTCTTGGCTAATTTTCTGTTTAAATCACTTGAAGCTTGGAAAGCTACAGTTTCAAGTGGCATCCCTAGCATTGATCCTTGGAAAAATTACAGAGCCGCGGGTTTTTAAAATAGATCCTTTTACTAATGTGTATTATACTTGGAATGTATACCTGGCAACTTAAGAACGGAGAGGTGGTTGTAATATCACAAACAACGTGAGTTTCAGCCAGAGCATACATGTTAAGGCTTTTCGCAAGAAAATGTTGTTGTAGTATTTATTTAGAAATACTTTTGATAATAGTTGGGTAAATGTATACTGGGATTGAAGCGATGTGGCTTGGTAAACGTTTTATTGCCAGTATAAAGGTTGATAATGGCTGAATAAAAACAGAAGAATAATGATAAAAGAATAATAAGGATTATGTTTCATACCTGGCGGAGATGTGAAAGGTTCTGTTTCCTTAAACTAGTTTGTCATGCATTTCATTTCAACAAATTTACAGGTAAATCCTAGTATTTTAAATTTGCGATTAATCATGATTAATCACAGTCCATGACTGTGATTAACGCGATTTAAATTTTTTAATCAATTGACAGCACTAATATATATATATATATTCTCAGTGGTCTTTATCCTAGTTCAGTGGCACTTTGCATTGTTAATAGAGCACTGTTGCAGCAATTTTAACGTGCTGGGATGTTTCAGGCTGTTGCGATATAACAGTTTGTCCTACAAACCCACAGAACTTGAACTGCTTTCAACAGTTCCTCATTGTTGGGTAATAGGGTTGTTTGCCAAATAGTGCCAGATTGTCCAACCATTTGGTCTGCTATACATTTTGTTTGCTTGTGTGCATTTTGTCTGTTTCCTAACATTTCCCTACCATACTCTATTGTCAGGAAATTGAAGACGTGGATGTGGAACAGTTGGAGTCTGGTGAGCTTTCCAGCTCCAGCTCTGACTCAGGAGACTCTGACTTTGGTCTGGAGAGATCGCTGGAGTTTGAAAAGGAAGAGGTTCGAAAGAGCGAACGACTTTTCCTGCAGGAAGCTGGCTTGACCCCCTCGACTCAGCGAAGGCCCAAACACGTGCCCACCCCAGCTCCCATACCACGGCCCTCTTACAAGAACCGTAGCGAGTTTGAGCAGATGACCATCCTGTATGACATCTGGAACACTGGCCTGGACCAGGAAGATATGAGGCTCCTGAGGAGCACCTACGAGAAACTGTTGCAAGATGATCACGGCACCGACTGGCTCAACGACACACACTGGGTCCCTCATACCAATATCCTTACAGCTGCCTAAGAATGAAAATGCAGTTTATACAAACTAGAGCCCGACCGATATGGGTTTTTTTGGGGGCCGATACCGATATTAGGGTGTAAAAAAGGCCGATATCGATATATCGGTCGATATTCTTTGTTTATATTATAGTGCAGTACCAGTCAAAAGTTTGGACACTTTCCCATTCCTGTGTCCAAACTTTTGACTGGTACTATATATATAGAATACTATAGTATATACATAAACACATTTATTGCAATGATCACTCAAATGTGGTGATCAAACACTTATAATGACGTGACAAAGATATGTAATGGAGGCAGGGCATTTAACAATTTAACAATAAACTTTATTATCCAAAATGAGTCTGACAGTGCACTGAACAGTAAAGGTGAAGTTTATTTAACTTTATTTCAATTCAGTTCCATTCAACTTTATTCCGTTGAAGTTTATTTCACTTCAGAACATTCATTCACGGATTTGCTCTACTGTCTTCACACACAGACGAAACTTAATAGAGAAGTGTGAAGTGTGACATAATATACCTCTGTAAATAAATACAATTTAAATTCACATCTCGCGCACTTTAATACCCTTTGAATGTAACGTGTACGTTCCCTTGGAACTGGAATCATGACGAAATATCATGTGAAGTCCACTTCGCAGGGCACTTACAGTCGAATAAGACAATGCTTGAATGCTGCAGCCTGAACAAGACAAGAGACCTCTTTACTGAAGTTAAAGTGTTGGCTGATGTCATTATCTCGCAAACACGGCGGCGGATCTCCACCAAATTCGGGGGATCTCTTCAGCTTGAGGAGCCCTCTCGAACACCACCCTCCACACCTCGGTAGCCCCCCGGGATCGCCAGATCAGTGGGCGCCCGACCGCGAATTTAAACGCCCGTAACTCCCGGACCCCGGGGGCTATCGACGCGGGGGTGGTCCCATTCGAAAGGGGGCCTCGAGACGTACACTCGATTTGGTGTTCGAGAGGGTTCCTCGAGCTGAAGGGATCCCCCAAATTTGATGCGGATCCGCCGCGCTGTTACAGAGATAAAGTTTCAATGGAATTCCATACACTTAAGCTTTAAAGCGTTTCATCCAGGTCACCAGTAGCAAACAATGGAGCGCGCTCTGCTGGACAGACTATTTAATTACACCATATACAAGCATTTTATCTGCGTTTTATGTTCTGTAAAAAGAAAAAAATGTTCATATCGGCGGCATATTCGCCGTTACCGATATATATGCGACAGGCTTATATCGGCTGATAAAATTGGCAAAACGATATATCAGTCGGGCTCTAATACAAACAAACATGTGCTTTTACATGTGATACAGAAGCCAACATAATTATCAGTAACACAATACCAAATTTAAAGAGTCATCAAGTGTGTGCATACAAGAGAGTAAAAGGCTTCATTTACATATTGATGCTGCTTTCTAAGTACATTTTTCCCAAGTTTTGCTCCTTTAACCTCTTGCCTGCACTCACCAACATCCCCAACCCTCGGCGGAAGAAGAAGACAGCAGATCGGCAGCTAAGAGAGCATGTCACGGGCTGTGCTCGTAGTGAAGGCTACTATGCCATAAGCCGCAAAGAGAAAGACGTCTACCTTGAGCTAGACCAGCCAGTGACTGTGCAGGAAGCTGGGGAATATGATACCTCAGTAGGTTCACTTTAAGTTTTAATAACTCAAATGTGTGTTTGATGTATGTACTACTGTAGTTGTGTTACTGAAATTAAATTACTTTGTTTAGCATGAACATGGCAGACAGTTTGGGTCAGTAGTTTCTATCCATCTGAGCATCTCTCTCTGTCTGTGTCTGTCATAGGGCTCGAATCGTCTGCTCTCTGAAAGGCGCTCTGAGCAGCGGCGTCTCCTCAGTGCTATCGGCACTCCAGCAGTGATGGACTCAGACCTGTTGAAACTGAACCAGCTGAAGGTAAAGTTCTTCAGTTCATTGACACAACCTTTTATGTTAATATTTTTCACTTTAAGGCCAGATTTTAATCAGTGAACTGGATGTATAGACTTTCTGCTGTAAAAAAGCATTACCATTTCATTTATCTCAGTTATAACCTGTGTGTTTGGAGAGGTTACTAGGAGGAATTGTTTAAACTGTCCATTTTGGAAAAATGTGTGTAGAACAATGTTTAGACGGATTGGAATGCTCTAGCCTGAGGATTTCTTGTTAATCAGTGTTTAGTCTATCACACTCATGTCTTTCCAGTAAAATCAGTCAGTAAGATTTTTTCTTAAATTTTATTCACCAAGGAAGCATTTAATTGATCGCAGGTGACAGTAAAGACATTCATAATGTTATGAAGTATTTATATTTTAAAAAAATATGCTGTTATTTTGAACTTTCTATTCAAAGAATCCAGAAAAAAAAATCAGTTTCCACAAAAATATTAAGCAGCGACTGTTTTCAACATTGATAATAAGAAATATTTCTTGAGCAGCAAATTGGCATATTAGCCATGAATGATTTCTGAAGGATCATGTGATAATGAAGCCTGCAGTAATGACTGCTGAAAATTTGTCATCATGGGGATACATTATATGTGACCCTGGACCACAAAACCAGTCATAAGGGTCAATTTTTCAAAATTAAGATTCATCTGAAAGCTGAATAAATAAGCTTTCCATTGATGTATGGTTTGTTAGGATAGGACGATATTTGGCCGAGACACAACTATTTGAAAACCTGGAATCTGAGGGTGCAAAAAAAATCTAAATATTGAGAAAATCGCCTTTTAAAGTTGTCCAAATGAAGTTCTTAGCAATGCAAATTACTAATCAAAAATTAAGTTTTGATATATTTACAGTAGAAAATTTACAAAATATCTTCATGGAACATCATCTTTACTTAATGTCCTCATGATTTTTGGCATAAAAGAAAAATCAGTAATTTTGACCCATACAATGTATTTTTGGCTATTGCTACAAATATATCCCAGCGACTTAAGACTTAAGTTTTGTGGTCCAGGGCCACATATTTTAAAATATATTAAAATGGAAAACCATCATTTTAAATTACAATATTTTAAAACTACTGTTTTTGACATTGTTTTATCAGCCTTGGTGAGCATAAGAGACTTCTTCCAAAAACATTCCAAAAATCTTGCTGACCCAAAACTTTTGAAAAGTAGTGTAAAAGATGATGAAAAGGTGTGTGCATAATCCAAAATTAAAGACATGCATCTGTCTTATTAAGAATTTAATAATAGCATAATTGTGTTTATTCGTTCTGTATATGGCCAAATTTGGGGTTTAATGTTCATAGAGTATTCTTGCGCTTTTAAACATGGTCAATCCTGTATGTGTTTACGTGTCTTCATGCTTGTAATTCATCTGCCTGCAGTTCCGTAAGAAGAAGCTGAGGTTTGGCCGCAGCCGTATCCACGAATGGGGCCTGTTTGCCATGGAGCCCATTGCTGCAGATGAGATGGTCATTGAGTACGTGGGACAGAGTATCAGACAGGTAAGCCTTCGAGCTGACAGCTATTAAGTGATTTATACTAGGAAGTGAGTTTGGTTCCTCTTGAGGAACACATACTTGTTGATTCGTTGGTGGTAAGTTTGTGTTTGTTGCTCAATTTGTAGATGGTTGCTGATAATCGGGAGAAGCGATATGCCCAAGAAGGCATTGGGAGCAGCTACCTATTCCGTGTCGATCATGACACTATCATTGACGCCACCAAGTGTGGCAACTTGGCTCGGTTTATTAACCACTGCTGCACGGTAAGTACTCTCCTAGTGACGCATACGTATCCATATATCTCAAATACCACATGACGCCTGATAAACATATTGCTGCCACTCCCAATGTCAATAACTGCCACATTTATATATAAACCCACCATCAGTATTGCATTAAACTGAGGGAGGATAGTCCTGTTGACCAAGGTTATGCAAGGATAGGATTTTTTTCTAGTTCAAGTTTTCATTTGCCTTGGAAGAAAAAAACGTATGTTTTCTAAAGGTTATGATACCAATTTTAATATAAAATTGAAACATTACTCAAGACAAGTAAACAGTCACTAATAAAATAAGAACAAATAAGTATGTCACAAGCAATAAAGCAAATAAATACAATAGAACAAAGACACCAATTAAATAAACAGGTACACTTTATTTTAAGGTGTCCTTGTTACAGTGTAATTATATATTTAAGTACTGAGAAATATTAATTAACTACACGTACTTACTATATGGTTAGGGTTAGGGCTGCTCGATTATGACAAAAATCATAATCACGATTATTTTGGTCAATATTGTAATCACGATTATTTAACATGATTATTAGTGGGCCATATAACCAAAAAACAATTTAATGCAAGTCTAAAGTATTCAGTTAACATGCCTACTATAGAAATCGAATTATCAAATGTAAAATTAAACAGCATAGTCTTCACTGTAAGAATTAAACTTCCTTTGTTTCTTATTAAAGCTACAAAACACCTTCTGTGAAGAGCAGTGAGTGATTTTGTCTTTTGTCTTTTGTTGTTCGATTAATATAAAGCACACAGTCGGCAGCAGGAATATAGCCCGCTGTCACTATAAGAGCCGCTCTGATCCAATTTACTGTTACACGTGTATTTTCAGTCTCATCTGTTTACATTCATTTGTTACATAACCGACGAGGGTTTACGTCAATAATCACGAAGCGCCATATTTTGACACATTTTTGTGTGTATTTGACAGTTTAGGTGCACACGTTCAGCTAAAAGATAACTTTACATGTCCGTGCTCTGCTCCGTCTCTGAGCGCATACACAGATATCCTCCTGAGGAACAGCGCAAGTTTTCTTTCGCGCTTTTAAAAACAGTAATAAATCTAATCAATTTTAATAACTCAAGCACGTCCTATTTTGCAAATGTTATGTTACATGATTTTACTGATTTACACGTGAAAATGGGCTTTTATGGAGGAGTGAAAGTGCACTGCTGGAAAGGGGGCGGAATGGGGCACAATAATCGTTTTATCTCGATTATTGTATTTTCATAATCGTTGGACGCCGAAATCGAAACTGAATTTCGATTAATTGCACAGCCCTAGTTAGGGTTAGAATTAGGGTTTGGTTTACTTGCATGTAATTATGCATAATTAATTATTGTTATAATAGTAAGTACATGTACCATGTGTAACAAGGACACCTTAAAATAAAGTGTAACCAAATAATCAGTGCTTTAAGGCTTTCAGGTAGATCTTAGACTTCGGGCCAGACAACTCCCTCAGCTGTCCCGAATGTCTTTCACACTGACCCCGGGCAATCGGATACTCATTATTGTCAATTCCGGTTATGAATGGCAATGTTTACAGATGGTCTTCCAGATCTGCAGATTTTTGTCTATCTGATGGGCTTCCCTGCAGCTGCAGAATTTGCTAGTTTATTGCTGATAAGACTTGGATAATGTTCATATAAACGCCAAAAAGGCATGTGTTCTTCCTCCAGCTGCGAATGGAATTTGTGTTTGCACCATGGTGATAATCCCCTCCAGCAACAGAAAATGAGCTCACATAGAGCTATGCTGAACACAAACAGAAATGCAACATCTAAATTTTCCAACACTCCTATTGGAGGGAATGTAATTCAAGAAACCTGTACTTGTTCTGCATCTTATTCATGATTTCATGCATCCTCTCTCGCAGCCCAACTGCTACGCCAAAGTGATCACCATCGAGTCCCAGAAGAAGATAGTCATATACTCCAAGCAGCCTATCGGTGTGAACGAGGAGATCACGTATGATTACAAGTTCCCCATTGAAGAGAACAAAATCCCATGTCTGTGTGGCACAGAGAACTGCAGAGGAACCCTCAACTAAAAGTGTCCTAGACCTTCCCCTGATACATGACTTGCCAATCAACTTTACTGGCCCAAAAGCTACTCTTCTCGGGCGCACAACAATATAGGTAGTGTATAATGGGAGAACATCAGACTCTTTGAAAAGCTTCTATACAGACACAGATGTGTCGAGATGTTTAATCAGATGTTTGGCCCAGGGGGATCTCAGCACTGCCGCAACACCTCCAGTTCCACCTGTAAAGGATTTTATTTTTATTTTTTTTTATTTTTTTCCTTTCTTTTTTCTTTCTCCTGACCTGGCCCTTACCAATTTCGTTCCTCCTGTTGCAGCTGTGTTTGGTGGTGTTGTTTTGCCAAGGTCTATGCTTTGAAGTTGTTCAGCAACTGCACACACATATTCCGCTCACTTATGCACAACGTCTGATAGTGGCAAACACCTTTAAAGTGCTGGGTCTTTTTTCCAAGGGTAACTTTTAAAGACCTACCTAAAAACATGGATTTAAGACTTCACCCCTGTCATGAGAGAGAGTAATAATTTTAGTTCATTATTTATTGTCCCTGTTCTGAGCCCTGTTCGCTCATGTAGTTTATTTAGGTCAGATCTGTTGCTGTACATTCTTCAGATTATCTGCGTAGTATCTCCACATTTTTTTTTAATATGAAGCTGTTTTGGCGCACACATTTCTTTCAAAACTTCCTCAAAGTTCAACCGATCTTAATTAAATGTCTCCTTTTCCAGCATAATGTGCTGGTATTCAAAAATGGTCTAGTATTGTAAGTTGTTACATTGTACATTTACTTTATTTTTCACAAATTAGTTGTTACAATGCTAGTACACTGTAAAAACAGTTATTCCAGAGGTCATCATGTACCTGCCATCATTTTAATTCACCCCTTACATGAAGTGATATCCCTTTCATTCGTAGTTTTTAGCAATACGAGAAGAACAAGACAGATAAGGTCTTCTTTTTGGCGTGCTGAAATATATGCACATTGATATTTTAGCAAAAGGATGGCAATATGCATTGTGTTTTTCTTTTGGCATTGATATTATTGTAGACCACTGAAGAATTGTGGAGGAATCGGGCATATGTTTTGAGACAAAGCGCACTAACACCTCTGCTAAGGAGAATATAATCGTAAAATATGTATTTCCTCATAACTCATTTTCTAAGAGTCCAAGATCCAAAATTGGGTATGGGTATTATATATTTCACCACAAAATGAAAGTCCCAATTCCTCTGAGAGATGTGCATGTGCAGAGATTCACTAGAACAGGTGGTCATGTCTGTTCCTTCTGTTCTGTCCTTTCATATTACTGGTCGTCTCTCTCTCTCTCTGCTCCGCTCTGCCATAAATTGACATGTTGACATGACATTACATTGTTTTTTCCCCCTTTTTTTCCCCACACTTTGTCAGAGGGCCTTGCCAGCATTCTGTTCCTTTGAGAGGAAAACCTGTAAAATATGTAGATTTACTGCAGTCTTTCAGTAAAAACTGATCCACAGAAGTGTAACCATAAAAAAACGAAAATGAAAACAAATTACATGTAAATATTGTAGAGGTGTTTGTTTCTCGTAGAAACACACTGGTTCTAGTCTGTAAATATGTTCATCCTTTTCCTACTTCCCATTGCAAGAAAATAATTGTACATACCTATCATTCAGTTATTTGTTTTTTTTTTTGTTGTTTTTTTTCCTTTTAAATTTTAATTTGATTTAAAGTTTTAATATTATTTGCAGTATTTCTCTTGTATTAATGCGTTGGACCCTTTATTAATGGTGCATTAAAATATTTTTTAAAAAATAATTTCTGCTCAGTTTTTTCTTCTCCCAATTTTCAGAGGTTGAAATAAAACGTGTTTGCGTGGGTGCTCATGCATGGGTTTGCAAATGATAGACTGCACCCCTTAAAATAGAGGTATTTAGACATGACTGCTGCTGTACATTTATAGTTATACGAAATATGTCCCATCAAGCTTTGTTACATTCAGGCATGAGCACTGCTGGAACTCTTGCTGCATGGAAATTAAACCAGAAAAAATAAGCGTTTCTAAGGCCTTTTCTAGCCTAAAGGGAAAGAACCAATTGTTGAATTTTTTTTACTTGCCTTGGCAAGATTACCTAATATTGACACGCAGTTGATATTACAGACTAGCTGACTATTATTTTGTTTCACAATCCAATTACATCACCCCACTGAAAGAAAACCACAGCATTGGAATGCAATCTCATGGCATGATCCACTTTGTTAATTTAACAGTCAATTGATCTCTGTTGTCCATGTCAGTATTTTCCCTACCTCCTGCATTGTGCATTTTGCTGAAGTTTTAGCTTTCAGTCTCATGGCTCCTGGCCAGCATTCCAGTGGGATTTAGTTGGATGTGCATTATCTCTCTTGCTGTTGAAAGAGGCAATAGCAGATAAAGCATTGAGAGTGAGTAGCATTTCTAAACTGTCTTCAGATTTTTGTAGATTTGGGCTATTGTTGCAAATAATAGACTCTAAATATACTGTAGGTGTTTAAGATGTATATGTTTGTAATTTTATTTATGGATGCAAAGTTATTCTATTTTGATCCACTAAGGCAGTATTAATAACTTCTCTATTTCTTCCTCTCCTTCACCATGTTCCTGCATTCGAGCTGTTAAATGTGAGGCGGAAGCATGCAGCTTGCAGAGAGGAAGACACACACCTCCTTCTCAAAAATGATACAGGAAACAGAAACGTCAAATTTGAGCTCACTGGATTCATTGAAGAAAATGAGGAAATCTACTGAGGTAAGGGCTAATTTCAAATAGGAATAGATGTGTTTTGTATAGACCACCTGCCTAATATCTTCTATGGCTGCAACTAAACTCATTATTTTTTTAGACCTTTAAGCAAAGATATAGGAACAAGAAGAGAGAGAGGAAGAAAGCAAAGGGGGATAAAATGAGTTAAAATACTAATGATGTATTTATTCTGGGTAACCAGTAGTTATTTTTAGTTTACAAAATTGGCCAAACCTGCTGTGTGAACTATGCGGCTGTTTCTAGGTAAACTGATGTGACAAAAGCCGCAGTCAGTCACTGCTTGAGTCAGTCATCACACTGTGGCACTGCGACAATCTTTTTATTTATTTATTGTTTTAAAGAGGCTGGTTTACCTTTCACGGAAACTGAAACAGTATACCACTGAACTGAAACACTGTACTCATTCTTCAGAGGAAACCTGTTTTGACGGTAAAAGACAGGACATGCCGACACAAACCATTCATTCATTCTTCTTGAATACTCTGAAATAATTCCCCTTTGTCGGTCGTGTCTGTGCGACATCATTCCTCGTTCCCTGATCGGAAGCCTCCGGTTCCGGAGTTTCCCGAGTCACCGGCGGCCAACCGCTAATGCGGATAGTTGCGCTCCTGATGGGTCGTGAGCCGCACTGGCTGCTTATAAGATGCCTATATTTGACCGTGACCTTTAAACAGAACGTATTTTAAACATCAAAAACTAAAACATTCACTATAGTTCGCGGTAAATAAATAGGTCTAAAAGAAAACAAATAATTACGATGAAATCATATGGCTAAGTGACATGTAAGGACATGTACATTTACATTTAGTCATTTAGCAGACGCTTTTATCCAAAGCGACTTACAAATGAGGACGATAGAAGCAATCAAAATCAACAAAAGAGCAATGGTACGCAAGTGCTATAACAAGTCTCGGGTGCTTTCAGATCTGTAGATCGTTTGCTTTGTTCCGAAACAGGGATTAATTGTTGCATTTTCTTCTTGGTTCGCTTTCACATGGCAACATTGCAAAGTGTACCAAACTGTGTTTATGCAAGTCACATGTGAGTAAAGCTGTCCCTCTTATTGGTCAGAGTTCACCTGTTTACGTTCCTCTGCGTCATTCATCAAGATGGATTGACAAATTCACTCCGCGAGATTATTGTGGCTTTATAGCTGTCCTGGCAAACGCAAAACGAATGTAGCCGTCATTACATCTATCTATACACTGTAAGCCCGTACAAGTTGATTGAACTTAAAAAATTTATGGAAACTCGTTGCCCTAAAAAAAGTTGAGTTTGTCTTGTTGAACAAACAAGAAATTTCAAGTTCTTTACATTGGAAAGTGTTAGTTTATTGAACTAACTATCTGTTACAATAACTAAAATTTACCAGTTAACTCAAAACATTAAATTGCACTAAAGTTAACTTTTAGTAGATCAAATTGCAATTTTAATATAACTATTTAATTGGTTTAATTTGATTTCTCTGCCGATTTATTATTCTTTAAGTTACAGCTGCACAATAAAGGACAAAAATACAAACAACAAGGATTTTGTTTTAGAATTCAGTTTATTTTAATTCATTTTACAAAATCCATTTTGACAAATTAGGTATGTTGAGATTTTATCTAATAAAACACAGAGAAAATGTATGTGTTTAATGTATTGCTCAATAATCAAGATGCATGGCATAAGTCAATCCAAAAACAAGAACAAATGGCCTGAGGGAGGTTCTCTAAACCGTCCTTCCCAAGATTACCCTCTGAGACGATTCCTTACAGGGGCTAGATGGAGGAGAAAGACAGGGGATGCTGTGCAACATCTTCGCTTTTGCGGATTCCAACTGTAACGTTTTGGTGTGACTCCTCATCATCAGAAGCCTGGACGTGAAGGAAACTAATAAAACAAATTTTAGCTAAAAACTATGTTATGACCCCTTTAGTTTACATCATTTATAACAGAAAGAAAAATCAACAATACTTACAAAGCATGCTTTGAAGAACTTCATGAAGATCTTCAAAGAAGAGTGATCAGGTATTACAGGAAACCCTCTTATGGCAACACACTTCATGTCAGTGAGGTCAGAGGTCTGAGGATGCAGAGACAACATTGTATCAATGAAAAATGAAAATCACATTTCCATCGATTATTGCTGTTTTCTGTATTACAGGAAAAGTTCACCCAAAATGAAAATTTGCTGTTAATTTACTCACCCTCAGGCCATTTAAAATGTAGGTGACTGAATCCATGGTCCTTGGTGATTCATAAAATGGAAGTGAAGGGGTTCCATTACTTTGAGAGTCAAAAAAAAAAAAAAAAGCAGATACAGAAAACACAAAATTAATACCCCTTGCTCTTGACAATATACTGAGATCTAATATGAAGCAAAACAATGAGCACATTGACTGTAAATTGACATCATTACCTGTAATCCATAGCTTTAACATAAATAAAATGTTTAGTCTAGTATGTTTTAACAAGTATCCCCTTTTGCCACAAGCAAATTGACAGCACTTACATTTCCATCTTTTCATTTCCATCATCTTTTTTAAAAAATTTTTTAGCTCAGCACTGCACTTCTTGGAAACTGTAGCGTGACAACAAAGCACATTAGACTTTTTTTTAACAAGCTGATAAAGCAAAGTGTCATTAAGATGTGAACTGTTGAGTAATCCATAAACTGCTTCTAAAAATTGCAGTAAAGTTATCCGGCATTACATGGTAGAAAAGACTTGGTATTAAATTAAATGGATTCAGTAGCTAACTAACTAACACTATGTGGACGAGAGATTACATTTCTTGGGCTAATATCCGGCACATGCACAAAGTTTTTCAATACAAGTTTGTTTGTGTAATACTTGCAAAAGTAAAGTAAAAAAAAAAAAACGATCCGTAAAAGACCGTGGCGAAAGGTTTACAATCGACATTCATGCAGTCTTAAATTATATATTTTTTATTAGCTAACTGTTATTCCTTTCATTTATTAATAATGTTTTCAGAGCAAAAGGTAAAGAAAGTTTCAACTCACCGGCAAACACTGACAGAAATGCGCGCCCTCGAGGAGTCAGTTCAAACAGCAGCTCAGACCAATCAGCTTCTTCGTGTCGCGTTCCTCATTTCGTTGCCATTGGCAACAGACTCAAATAAGCTTAGATGAGTTGATTCAACTTAAAACATTCAATAGAGTGAGGAAACTCATGTAAATCGTACACCTAACTCAAAAAAATCAGTACTACATTCAAAAATTGTAATTTTTATGTTTAGTGTACTTAATTAATTTGGGTTAATACAATTTCAGGGATAACAGTGTATATAATCATATTTACCTATTTTCACTATCTATCTATCTATCTATCTATCTATCTATCTATATATATATATATATATATATATATATATATATATATATATATATATATATATGGGCGGAGAGAGAGAGAAATTTCAAGCTCGTAGACAGGCGTGTGTTCGACCAAAGTCCCTTTCTCAGCAATGCACAGATCGATCGCTGTATTTGTTTCACAAATATTTTAAATTAAAACTTACCACTGACAGAAACAGTCGGCTCTCGTGCCTTTTACATTTAAATCTTTCTTACAAACAGTCCCGCGGGTCTTAAAGAACTTTGTTTTTCTACCTCCACAAGACACGTGCATATGTTGCCTTGTTTATCTAAAAGTGCACTTTTCTTTGTTTTAAACCTAGCCAAAAAGTCTGTGAAACACAGTAGACTTTAATTATATCTATTTTTTTGTGAAATTACTACATTTCCATGTCAATCCATGTTCATTTTTACCGTGAACAAAGCGCTGTCACTTTAATTCAGCGCGTGCAGCACAGTAAAAATAGATTCGGTGTGGAAACGATCTCTGCTCTGCTGCAGACGCACCGCTCCTGGAGCGCGCTGCCGGACCGCAACCGCGTGCAGTGTGAACGCTCTGATCCGGTAACATGGGTGCGGAAAAAAATACGCACCGCAAACGGACTGTGTCACCCCTAATGTACACTGCACGCGTCTGCGGTGCGTTACGGCTCCGACGCGGCTACCGGAGCTGATCGCGGCCACTCAGCGTTATCAATGCTTATGTTTACACCAGACATGCAGCATGTGTCAAAAGCGTCCCAGAAGCGCTCTCCGCGCCGCTTCGCTAAATATAGCCGCCTCTATTTTTGACGCACGCCGCGTCCAAACCGCACAGCAAATACAACATAAAAGTCAAAAAATCATGTCAATTTCAAAATAAACACCCTGTGCAGACTCCCAATTGTATTTCACATCACTATATTCTTGCTAGGAGGCCAGAAATAGATGACACGAGGTTCATCCTCAAAGTTGAAAAACACATTGACACCACAAATCCTTTTTACAAGGACAAAAAGAACAAGGCATGGGGTTAAATTGCAGTAGTTGTAATAGTGGAATAAACAGAATTCAACCGGACAAAACATTTAGCCAACCATGTTAGAACACAAAAAAATTCAAGAAAAACAACTTTGGACAGGCAAATCACGTAGTCTCGTGAATCCTGTCACTTCACTTCTGAAAGGCTTCTGGTGTAAGTTGGCACCGCGTGGAGGACAGAGCAAAACCTCTTCGGAGCCGTAACGCGCAGCAGACGCGTGCAGTGTACATCAGGGGTCACGCTCACATCCGCATGTAAACATGTCGTCGGCGTGGAAGTTCTTCATTGTGAGTTAAGCAGACACAAAAATCGTAATTTGTAAGCTAATACAATATTGACTGTTTTTGCTCAAGTTCGCTGCCGAAGTTTCAATAAAAGCCACAGCAGAACTGTTTTGTGTCTCCGAGCAACACGGTGTTTTGATTCTGAATGAATCCACGTTTTTGAACAAATCAAGTGAGTCAATGATTCAGTAACCCATTCATAAAGACAGAAGTCACCGTTTAGAATATTACTTGAGAAAATGTCTTAAAGTATGTGATATTTATTGTACTTAAGTATGAAAAGTAATTTTTTAAAATCTTAAACGTACTTAAGTACTGAAAGTAAAAGGACAAGTAAAAGCAAAATGGAAAAGAAGCAAATAAATATATAAAAAAATCATCATACAGCTTGAGTAGCAAGGTTGTGTTCAGTTTTAACTCTTTTTTTTCCATTTTGTATTTTTGGGTAAGAATAAGAAGCACTTCATCTGGTACTTAGTGTCTTTCATTCCATCATAAGAAAACATTTCTGGAATCTGCATCTGAAATAGCATTTAGATGTATTTACACAGTATCTCGGAGGGGACATGGATGCATTTAAACTGCAGGTACAGATGCATAAATAGGCCTAATGTTTTGTTTTTAACATAAACCGATGAATACTGATATTTGAAATAATTTAAAACATGAAAAAAAGTCTAAATGTGAAATTAAAACCGCCAGTAGGTGACAGCAAGCAACTGTTAATGAGTGAGTCATTGAGATTCAACCGATTCATTCAAACGACTGATTCATTCAGAAACAAAGCCTTTGACTGTGTGAGGAGTCCGGGCCAAGATGGCGACCGAGTAACATCCATGTGCGGAAGCTCTGCACTTGTTTTGTAATTGATAGGCCTAAGTAACTTGATATGTAAAAGGGAATATAATAATAATTTAGTTACCGATCCGAGTAAGTCTTTTGTCGTTCTTTCGTCTTTCTAACGATTTTTAAACTTTTCAACGAGCGCGATGGATGAAGATAGGCCTGTTCGAGCTGCCATGAATTCGTACGCAAAGAAATCTCTGAGTGAGGTTCAAGAGGAATGACGCAGCGAATACCTCTGGATCGAAAATTGCCCTGCCCGAAACTCCTAAACCACCTTCCAAAAAATCGAAAATACTCGACAGAGTGGCGTCAGAAAATCAGACGGTCTCCAATCTACACCTGTTGGAAGTTTTGGAGCGGGTTGAAAAAATGCAAGTGGAATTTCTGACTCGCATGCAATCCCTCGAGACAACAGTGAAAAATAATACGAATTCGTTAAACAGTGTAACTGAGGCGCTTGAGTTTATGAACAATCAAGTAGAAGAGTTTACAATCAAGTAGAAGAGGTTACAATCAAGTAGAAGAGGTTACAAGTAAGGTGAGCTCATTACAGAACAGAGTGGAATTACTGGAAAAGGAGAACTGTGAGCTGCGTGAGAAATGCGATGAACTGGATGAAGAGGAGGTGGAATCTAGCGGTGTTCAGGAGAAGATGTCAGGAAGATTCTGATCGACTTATTCAGCTTTCAGGAGTTTCTCCTGAGATAGCAGACCAACTCTTCTACACGCTCGACGTCGCACATAGACTGGGTCCTCGCGCTGAGGGAGCTCGCTTCAGCCGCCGCATCATCATGCAGGTTTCTTTCACGCAACATCCGAGATCAGATCTGGAGGTACACCAGAACCGCCGCCGTCCTCAAGGAAAGGAAAATATTTTTGTTTTCTAAGAGGCACAAAGTAGATTTCTGTAATTTTTTTTTTTTTTTTTCGGGAAAGTCACTCTACATCTAAAGACACCGAATTTTGGAGGTCACAGTGGGGCAATGAAATATGGCTATCACACCTGTCAGAAGATTCTGCTTGAGTAGGGATTATTGAAATATAATGTTAATGGTAGTATTCTGGAAACCAGCATTGACCCATGCTATCAAACAGTTTATATTTGGCAATGCACCGATACAGAAAAAAATTTGGTCGAATTTTTAATGTTTGTCCAATTTTATTTTGTAAGTGACTTCTCTTTTTGTATTAAAGATGTTTTTATTTATTTATTTATTTATTTTGATTGTTCGACCACTTAAAAGAAGATACCGGAAATTCAGAGTTGCCTATGGAAACTTTACAAAATTCTGTTCATCCGAAAGCAATGAAAACTGTACTTTATTCATCCATTGTGTCGTCTTAAGATGTAAATTTATTAGTTTGTTGTTGTTTACCGTGGCTACACATTTGTTTATATGTATATTCTTTTGTCTTTTTCTGTGTGTAATTATCTGTATTTAAAATACTGTTTAATAAAAGACGAAAAAATGTGTTGAGTGAATCACTGAATCATTTATTCAACCGATTCGTTCAAATAGCTGATTCATTCAATAAGTAAACACCATTTCTCAGAGACACAAAATAGTGCTGTGATCTTTGTTTGGAACTATTTTCGTTTGCAAAATTGAGCAAAAACAAGCAATATTATGTTTAAAATGTAAGTCACATTGCTTTACTGAACTTGTATAAAACAATTATTAAATGTGTTCATGCTGATATCTGCAGAAAAGAAGTACTCTTTGTGTGATATAGATAGATATAGAAGTTAACTATATTAAATTATATAAATATAAAAAGCATACAGAAGCATTTTTGCCGTCTACAAGAATGCCTGGAATTTTGAATTTTAATAGACTTTCAAATCAACGTGCGTGCACTCCGTGTG
This sequence comes from Spinibarbus caldwelli, assembly GCA_039654775.1. Classification (NCBI taxonomy): domain Eukaryota; kingdom Metazoa; phylum Chordata; class Actinopteri; order Cypriniformes; family Cyprinidae; genus Spinibarbus; species Spinibarbus caldwelli. Next base: position 39,067,275 of record CM077218.1, on the reverse strand, counting down.
TGATTTAGTGACATAGCCTACTTGAAAATGTCAGATCGCACATCATTACAACACCACTTACCATATTATCGCAGACGATGCTGTATCGCACACCCCAGACTCGGCTTGTGTGGAAAATGAAATCATCTGCGGTTGTGCGCGCACTTGTTTGCACATGAGCAAAGATGGTTTTTGGTAGTCTAACTTGCAAATGCCAGACAACTGATTAGTCAAACCTGCTTTCCTGCAGTCTCTGTTCTTCTGACTTCTGATGCCCCCAGACCTACAGGGTGTTTATATTACAAAGTTATATATGTGTGTGTGTATGTTAGCATACAGAAAGGTTTTAAAAGGATTTTAGTCTTGGTTACTTGCATGTTGATTATGCTACACTGACTTTTTTTCAGATATTCCTTATTCTTATTATAAATTCAAATGACTGTTATTCAGAAATTGAAAACAGGTTTGTCATAGCTGTATTGTAATCAAGTCATTTTGTTATAATGAATTGCATTTTTAATACATTTTTGAATACAAAAGTCTGTCACATCTTTGACCATGAATACCATGATTGTCATGAAGTGATTTCTGGAACATTCTGGAGCCATGTGACATGCTGCCAGCACTTCACTAATGTAACACAATAAACATTCAGCTGATTTTATTTAAATCAAGAAATGCAAGAGAGGAGAAACAAAGATAAATATATAGCACTGCAGTTCATCAGGGCATAGTGGAACTCTATATACTATATGTAAAAGAATTTAATTTCATTTGTAAAGTTGTTGCTTAGTGAATTAAAACATAAAAACAGCTAAAACCATAAATAGATTCCAATGATACATTATACATTATATTCCCATGTATGGCCCTCTGTCTCTTGCTGTGCTGTATGAACACCCACCTGTAAGCTGAAAGTGGTATCATTTCATTAAAACAGTGGTATCATTTCATTAAAAACAGTAAAAAGCTGTTAATTGGTTAAAAGCAAGTTTCTGTACTATATACTGTGAATAACTGTATTTTGATGTAATTTTTCAGTAAAAGTTTGTGGAAGTGAAAAAGTAAATTGACATTCCCTGCATAACACTTAACATTTGATTTATTTATTTTTTTTTCATTGAAATGTTTCTTAGTTTTTCTCATCATTTGTGTACATTAGGGTTTAATCTTGCATCTAATGTTGTTGAATGAACGTTTATCACATTTTAGTATCGTGTGTTATGATGAATGACATATAGGGGACACTTAGTGACCTCTATATCAGGGGTCACCAAACTTTATGCTGGAGGGCCGGTATCCTGCAGTGTTTAGATCTAACTTCCCTCAACACACCTGCCTGGAAGTTTCAAGTATACCTAGTAAGACCTTGATTAGCTGCTTCAGGTGTGTTTGATTAGGGTTGGAGCTAAACTCTGCAGGACACCGGCGCTCCAGGACCGAGTCTGGTGACCCCTGTTCTGTATATTAGTATTCCCTCCCCAGCTTGTGTAAGAGCTGTTTGTGATGAGAGTTATCCTGTTGTTCACCACCTATTTTTGGTGGTTGTCAGTGTATTACAATGGTACAAAACAGATATTGTTAATTCAAGAGTTGGCATATTAACATTATATCAATTATTAAAACAAATGTTTTTTTGTTTTGTTTTTTCTGTGAATTTCAGTCTGTAAAACCTAAAATGTTTTTACCATATTTTTTACGGTAAAGTTCTGGCAACCACATCTGCCGGTAATGACAGGATCTTTAATATCCTGTGTTCTTAAGATTCTTTTGTTTATAATCTTTCAGCTCTTAAGTCAAGTTTGAAATAGTTTAGTAATATAGCCTAACTGCTAAACATTTAAGCAAATCCTCTTGCTTAAATTTGCTTTCATCTACAGTTTTCTCCCATGCAGCGGTGAAGATTATGCAAAAAGAAGCAGTTTTGAAAGTGGTGGTTGGGCCACCACTAACACTCTTCGCTCTCCAAAAGTTGTCACGTTCTGTTTTTTACATTTGATATGGGTTAAATGGTCCTGACCTTGACTGGAGATTGTTTTTGTGGTTAAAGTTATTATCATTGTGTTAATTTTTAACTACTCATGCACTTTGTGATTTATCAAATTACAGTACAGAAGGCTCTGTCCTATCTGGCCCAAACAGGTCAAAAGAGTGTATAGATATGTCTAACATTTCTGTCTTACTGAAACAAAGCTGACTCAGATTTCTTGCATTGATTGGTCCAGACACAACACATAACACCATCATTACAGTATCAGAATTAATCAGGATGAATTTTAACTTTGTGTGCGTGACTTCATGCCATGTTATGGGCTTGTAAGTGGTTATTTGAGGTTTGTGCAGAACTGCAAACACAGAGTAGACAATGTGATGGTGAATGAGTGATCATGCACAAAAAGACACTAATGAAGAAGTCAAATGGGGGGAAAAAAATAATTAACACCAGTGGGATGGATGAGTTTCAGGTTTATGCATATCACAGTCCTCAATATTTTGCGAAGTTGACGCAAAAGGTTTAATCACTGAAAAGTTGAGGCTTTAGGTGAAATTTAGCAGTGTATAAGATAAAGTGTATATTTTAGGTCCTGTAACTGATCACCATTCCTTGAACTAGTCCTATTTAAATAGTCCTGCCTATCTATCTATCTATCTATCTATCTATCTATCTATCTATCTATCTATCTATCTAAACGTGCAGTGTTTAACGTGCAGTGTTCTTTAAACTCCAATGTATGGGCGGGCATAATGCATTGCAGATTAGGAGGAGAGGCAGTTGTACAGCCTATCCCACATTCACACTCCCCCTGTCTTGGGGAGATTTAGGGGAGACTCAGTGCCGCTGAACTCTTCATAATTTGTTTATACGCTGGACTTGTCTTTCTTTTCTGTTACATTCGCAGAGTGAACCAGCTGACCGTCTCGTTAAACACTGACGGATAAACACTTCAGTCGACACCAGGAGAGGATTCAACGGAGTAATAATATGTCTAATGAGAAGTCGAAGTTAACTTACGTGATAACTGGAGGATGCGGTTTTCTCGGGCAGCACCTGTTGAGAGTTTTGTTGGAGAAGGAAGAAAATATCATGGAGATAAGGCTTTTCGATAAAAACGTTTACCCAAGTCTACAAAGTCACAGTACAGGTAAGAAACACGTGAAACAAACTGTTCATTATAATGATTACGAGCTTGTTAGTGCCCACACCAGGGGCGTAGAATTAGGGGGACGCACATATCCAGCGACTACCAAACTGTCCCTAGCAATAATTTTATCAAACAATTAAATATATGTATATGATTTTGTAATTTCAGACGCATCTGAAACGTCATACCATTGATATTACCTAAGAAGGTAAAGTAAATACGTTAGAAAACTGCGCGCTTTCAAGGACACGTATTTAAAACATTGGCGGAGAAAGAACGCAAGGTAGTCGCACACCGGAGAAGCGCAGCGCCGCGTTTAGAATAACTCACAGGTATCGCACCCAATTCAAGACGGCAGTCCAAAAGAGTTAATATAAAAGTTCACTTCAGAAATTAACAAAGTTGCGTCCATGATTTTGAAGTACAGTGTTTGACAAAACAGAGCAAACGGAAAGAGAAAGGCATCTATGGCTATTATTAGCTCTCTAGGAACAGAAAGACAAAGGCTGTGCTGAAAGATACACAAAGCAGATACACGGGTCTGCTTTTATGTCCCCACCAATGTCAAAAGCAAACCTACGCCCACAGTGATTAGAAATTGACTTATTGTTGAACATTACGGTCGTGGTTGTGTTTTATGTAGTTATCCTGTGTACCACGATGCTAAGTGAGTCTTTTGTACAAGGTTTGATGTCACAATCAGATGATTCTTCAAAACATTTCACACTTGGACTAATTTACTTAATCTCCAAAGTACATTTACATCACAGAGGATGCTATTTTGTCATGTTTTGAATGTAATTAACTTTTCCATTACATCGTAAATTGTGTGTTGTGCTTTTGATAACTGTGTTTTTGAATTTTGACTGGAAATGACATATAGCTTATAAAATAATATATTCACTAGATTTACATTGATCATTCTTTATTTTCTAAATAATACATCGTATTTCATGTCGAGATGCTCTTTCATTTCATGGAATGACACTGTTGACGCCTTAATCAAGTGGGTGTGTTGTAAATAACGCCTCAAAACCTAGAGACATGGAATATTTTTAGAAACTTTGAGAAATCTCTCATTTATACACCATAAATAAAGATATTGTTTGTATGTACTTTCTTTAGATTATCATAGTTTTTAAAATGTATTTTTTTTTTTCGTGAGGCATGGGGAAAAATTTCCAAGTTGGTGTTAGACACAAAAGTGCCCATCATTAAAGAAACACTCTTTATTTTATTACCTAGTTCCTGAGAATTTGTCTGCATGCGTGATGTTCACAGTATAGGATGTAGTTTCTGTAAGTGTCCAGGGGAAACATCTGTTGTTTCTATGACTCCAGTAACGGGAAAGAGCATTGAAAAGACAGAGGAAATGGAAACGTTCATTCATAACCTTGGCTTTATTTGTGTATATTCGGGCTTGGTTCATTTGGTTAAGGTCAGGCCACACCAGTCCATCCAGACCAGTCTCTTCCTCTCACTGTCCTTTGCACCACCAGGATGCTTCATCCGGCTGATGTCCTGCTCCCTACAATGGGATTTTGGGATCTTATTCACTGTATTCACCAACCCTCATTGATCACATTATTATGGAGAAACTGATCTCTCATTTTCAGCAATTATGTTGCGCTTCTTAGCTGAAGCACAATGTCCTTTTACACTATATCATTATGCAACGTCAGCCAGAGGAATATATGCACGAGGGAAGTTAGACTTTGAATCTGGTTATCTGGTTCTAATTTGTGTGCCACATGTTTTTTTTTTACATTTTTTTATTCTTTTATCTAGTGGGTCTCATACAACGAGTATCCATTGTCCTGCCCTAATGTATTCTAGTCCTCACATATATTTTGCTAGTTTTTATCCCAGGGTCTAATGAGGGAAAGTTCAACTTCTGCAAAGATACTTGAAACAGACAACAGCATGTGGTCAAAGTCCAAATGGCTACAGAAAGAGGTTAGATAACTTTTTTTTTTTTTTTTTTTATATCAGAAGCGAACATTGACCTACTTGCATGGTGAGCTAGTAAGTGCTTTTTGTATGTGACTGATTTTGTGTTACTTGGAAAGCTTTGTTCATTGGCAGACTTTATTTATTACGATTATAAAGCTAAGTTAATTAACCATCACACAGATGTGAGGCATCCTGGAAACGTGCTTATTTGAACATCTGCAATGCACAGCAGCTGATAGCGGCTCATAGTTATTATTGTTTGTCTTGTGTAGTGGTTCAAAAACCTGTAATTCTGTGGAGTTGTTAAATGCATACGTTCAAAAGCAACTGGAAACTTCAGAGATCAGAAAGATGCCACAGCAGTTCTTTGCAGAGCAGTCATGAATGACCGTGTTCATTATGCGAAAAATATCTGCTAGTGAGAATGAAAACAATGCATTTTGTTTACCAGGACGAGGGTGTTGCTTCCACCAAGTTGATGGAGTTTATTGTTTGTTTCCTGTTTTAGATAATTGTGTTATTGTAATCAAAAATATCACTTATTATCCTAGAAATTATATCAGGAAGCTTCCCAAGGTGAATCATAGAGATAACAGGATGCTGTCCAAAGTGACCTTGGTTACATCCTTATTCACTGGAATACATCAAGCACATCCAAACTTTGTTGTGCTACAAGGAATACAGATGTTTGTCAGTAGACTCATCTACTATTGAAATCTTTTCATTATATAACAATAGCTTTATCAATACGCACTGGTAGTCACATCAGTTCTCAGCTGCCTGTCTGTTTGCATGACAACTACCTTATTATACATAAAAAACCCTTTATATAGATACGCCTGCATATCAGAACTCTAACAATATGCTTTTAACAATGCACTGTATCTTTCTCTTTTATTCACAGAGCATGTGAAGGTTGTGGCGGTACCAGGAGATATAACAGACTATGGGAGTGTGCATGATGCCTTTCAGGGAGCAGACCTGGTTTTCCACGCAGCTAGTTTGGTTGATGTGTGGCATAAGGTCCCAGAGAAGGCCATCTATGCTGTCAATGTACAAGGTGAGTGAAGAATAAGCTAGCATGGCTTTGTAGAAGTGATGTCAGTGTTTTGCACTTTGAAAAGGGTTTAGGAGTTACCTTCAGAATATGGTTTAGGAAATAAACTTTGAAATACAGAGTAGATAGACCATTAAACAGTTTGGGAAGTCTCTTATGCTCACCAAGTCTGTATTTATTTGATCAAAACTACAGTAAAAACTGAAATATTATTACAATTTTTAAAAACGGTTTTCTATTTCAATATATTATGAAATGTAATTTATTCCAGTGATGGCAAAGCTGAATTTTCAGCAGTCATTACTACAGTCTTCAGCGTCACATGATCCTTCAAAAATCATTCTAATATGATTTGCTGCTCAAGAAATTTCTTATTATCATCAATGTTTAATTGAAATCGTGATTTTTTTTTTTTTTTCATTTTTTTTTTTTTCAGAATTCTTTGACAAACAAAGTTCAAAGTTCTGTACTTTTTGAAAAAAAAAAGGATGAATTTCTTTTAAAGACATCTTACTGACCTCAAACGGTAGTGGGTTTTTTATTGTTAGAGTAAATGTTAGTAGGTGTTTTGTATGCTTTGGTTTCTCCCCCAGTTTTCCTTTGGTGACATTTCCAGTAACCTTAAAGTTTTACGGTCTGTTTGGTCCGGAAATGCATCATTTACTCTCACAAAGAAGGCGGGAATTCTCGTCTTTTTCTTACTGCATGTAATGAAGTGAGCATAATAGGATCAAAAATATGTTGTTTTTAACCATAGTCCACAGCTATTGTACAATAAAACCTCCAGCAACAGATCATGTGGCTTTATGAGAAATAGAGCACATACAGTTTCATCAAAAAGGTCAACTCTAGCATCACCACCTGCATGAGTAAAAACGTCTATATTACCACAGATATGATTATTTATTTATGTGTTCAGATTGCTCTCATCCCTTTCATTGTTTTACTTTCATTGTTTCAGACTGTTTGTGGTAGACCTTACTGGTTAAGGGATCCTAACATGTCTTGAGGCCCGTGTCATTATAGCATTAATAGATACAGACAAACCCATTGGATACAGATGAAAACAAGAGCAAGAGATGATGAATGTGCTTTCGTACTGGAATTTTCCTTTAGTTTGGATCCTCCCCATCATGTCATTCTTTCCTTTGGTTTCACGTTTGTACTCCACCTTACTTCTCTAGAAATCTTCTCTTTAAATACCACTGAATGATCTAGATAGTAAAAAAGCCAATGCACGCCTGGTTACCTTTGTTTTTCCACTTATCACTTGATATCTGATACTTCAGAAAGCATTTGAATAGCCAGTGGCTTTCACATTCAATCTATCTGATGCTTCCAGCTGCATTAGAGCATTACTTGGAATTTAGGCATTGTGTCATCAGTTTCAAGCTTAATGATTCTCATTAATGTCAGTTAACATCAGCACTACTAAGTTTTTAGTAGCGTTCCTGTTTTCTTCACCCTGTAGCTGTTTGTCATGTGTTTTTAATATTTATTCTTTTTGGATGTTGTTCTCCATCAGGGACGGAAAATGTAATAAACGCATGTGTGGAAATCGGTATTCAGTATTTGATCTATACAAGCTCCATGGAGGTGGTTGGTCCAAATGTAAAAGGAGATACATTCATCAGGTAAGTGTCTTTATTTTATAGCCGTTTATGTAAAAACTCCTTACAAAGTAATATGTTTTAAATTCCAAATATTCACTAAAAATAAATAGTTAAAAGTTTTTAAAGGATTTGGGTATCATGGAGGGAATGTCTGAGAGAATTGAAGGGAAGGGTTTGAACATGCTGAACACATTCTGGAATGACATAGCAGAATTCCACAGCGTACACAACATTTCATCTTGAAATATCTTTCAAGCTGAAGGATTACAGGCCACAGTCAAGATGGACATTGTCTGGGAATGCTATTCCAACTATCTCAACTTTCAATAAATGTCTTTATAGAGAGAGAGAGAGTCTATGTCTATGCTATTTTCAGGGGCGGTTCTAGACCACAGTAACTGGGGGGGGCTCTCATGCTTGTCATGTGACACAGCAGCCACAATACCACTGTATAACTGATATAGGCTTATGTCCCTACTGAAAATAAAAAATAAATAAATAAAAACAAAACCATCACAGAAAATTTTAATGGTTTACACTACAAATACCATTTAAAACCATCGACATTTAACCATTAAAAAATGGTTTTATATATTGTGTTTTAGCACATATTCCATTAGGATTTATTGGTTTTAAAAAGCCACCAATAAAAGGCAACCAGTTACCAGTAGAGACCAACAGGGTCTGTTACAGTTTCCAGTAAAACCAATACAAGCCCCATCATAACCTGTAAAACCATTACTAATTTTGTAATAGTGTCTATTGTTTTTTTTCAGCAGGGGTTTTATTTATTTATTTATTCTATATATCCCAAAAATATATTATGAAATATCTCGATTCTCAAATATGTGTAAGTAAATGCATTTTGCACCTTTATAGATTGTTATTTGATCTATAATGGGCCATGGGCAAAGTAGCCTAATACTGTAATCTATTAACACACATAAAACCCTGTCTTTTTACTTAAGTACCAGATATGGGTGTCATGCCATAAAATACTTTTAATATGACTGACTTTGTATTTAATGTGAATTTAATAAAAACATTGTAAGTTACTAATTAGCCTATAACACTTTCATTGTACAAGAAGAGAGCAAAGAACGTTTACAATATCAAAGAACATTTTCATTTCAGTCCAGCGAGTTCAAGCGCTCTCAAAAACTGCCATAATAATCTCTAAAGCTGTTTACACTGTGAAATTAATATCTTACATTCGTACTTCTTCACTTTGTTGTTTCTGATGAGAGAATTCAGTCAACCAGCGCGCGCGGTGACGAAACAGCATGTTTCAGCGATGACTCATCTGAATGCCTCTGATTGGCCCTTGCATTCATAAGCTCAACAGAATCATATGTGATTGGTTATAATGCGCAGTGCTTTAAAAATGTGCGTACCTCTGGCTCTGTGCCAGCCAGAGAACGCAGATTTGAAAATAGCCCCTGGCTATTTTCTTATTAGTCACCTGATAAGTGACACTTGTAAGTCTCAAAGCACATCTTGTGATGATGTGTCATGTTCTAATGTTGCGATTTCTGAAGTATCAGTTGCCAGCTCTTGTAAATAGTCAGCCCAGATGGAATCTGCACTCTTAAAAATAAAGGTGCTTCAAAAGGTTCTTCAAGCGATGCCATAGAAGAACCATTTTTGGTTATACAAAGAACCATCTCTTGCTTACCTTTTTATAATCTGAAGAATCTTCTTTCGCCTTTTGTCAAACAGAAAGGTTCTTGAGATGTTAAAGGTTCTTTATGGAACCATTTAGACAAAAAGGTTCTTCTACGGCATCATGAAGCACCTTTATTTTTAAGAGTGTGGTGTTTTTTTTTCCCCACATATTTTGTGCTGATTTTGAAGGCAACCCATGTATTTAGCATGTTTTGATGTTAAAATGTGGGTTTAAAAGTACAACACTGTTATTGGTTGATGAAAGCAGAATCCATTAGCCAAAAAAATGTAATAAACAAGCTTGCAAGGGGCAGATCATGTGTATGAGTTTGTGAATGCTCTGTTGTGGTTTGGCCTAGACATCAAGCAAAGAAAAATGTGTCACTCAGTCTTATCAGTGACCCAAATGACAACTTTAGGATGACTTTTAAGTAGTTTCACATCTGATGGTGCAACAAAGGCTTTTAACTGAAGTAGTCTTGCCTAGAACTTTAATTAAAAAAGCACACAGAGCAAAGTCTTGAAAGCTTTCCATACTGCCACGTGCTAGAAACATTAACATTTTCCTGGGAGAGTGACTAACACACACACACACACACACACACACACACACACACACACAGATTTTTATTCCTCTCAGATATGAGTAATAAAAGTAGATGGAAAGATGGATTTTCCAATATGGAAACACACAAACAAACATGCACACATTCACATGAGAATGTAATTATTTAAAAAGCATCAGTATTATTTCATCTCTCTCTCCCTCTTTCTTTTTCCTTTTCTTCACATTTTTATCAAGTTCTTGTGGAGTGTTTTGGTATTTAATATTGTTGCTAAACATTGGTTGCTTGCCATTGGTAATGCCTTTCTAAGGTCATGATAATAAAAACAGTTTTTGCTGGAAAGTGTGTGCTCCCATAGCCAACTATTAAAAAAACAAAACAAAAAAAAACTTCACAACCTCTTTGGAAATGTGTTATAATATCTGCTTCTTTTACATTATATTAAATGCTACAGTAAAATGAAACTGAATATTTCTATAAATAATTCTATAAATAATTGTCATTAATAACAAAACCCAACTCAAACCCAAAGTTATATCTTAATTTAACCAATAATCATACATACTATATCCAATATTTTACCTAACATTTTAGATTTTACACTCACTCTGCAAGGATAGACAGGGATAGGTGTCAACTTTGTTTGAATCTGTTATGTTTCAGCCATTGTTTGGATATAGTGTCACTCTGTGCATGCATTTCACATTTCTTCTGTGCAAGCTGTATGAATGGATCTGTGTCCAGCATTATGGCATTACAGGTCTGAATTTGGGTATAATTTGACAGCACTGGTCGGGTCGGGCACATGATTTCAGTTAAGGACCTGGTTTAGGCTTCAAGGCTTATTGCTTAACTATCATTTCATTTTGCTCAGATTTTAACTCTTGGTGTTGTTCTTCCTTGACACAGAGGGAATGAGGATACTCCATATAATATATTCCATGAGATGCCCTACCCTAAGACCAAAGCTGCAGCTGAGAAAATGGTGCTGGGAGCCAATGGCACAAAGGTACCACACAATCCAGTGGAGTACAACAATCAAGCATTGATTTAGAATGGGCTCTGACTTTCCCTTTTTAGCATGTTTAATTATAGAGAAAAAGCACAATTTTCATTTACAAACACACAGAGTTTGATTAATAAATTGAAGCAGCTTTCTCTTTTTTTTTTTTTTTTTTTAGCCATTAATAAAGCTGTTTTCTATCTTTAATTCACATGTAGGAAGTTAGATGATTAAGTTACTGTTCTTCTAAACTCATCATTTGTTTTTAAGACTACATTCAGGCAATGCATACTACATGTTTGCATTTTTTCCAGTCTAGCAAGTTTAACTTTAAGTTTAAAGCGGTGGTTGACTGTTTTTTTCTAGGCTTGATTGTGTTTATGGGGTGCAGTCTAACGTATTAATGCCTCGTTTTTTAAAAAACGCATTATTTTTCACATAATTTACCTTTATTCCACACCGCTCTGTCCCTTCTCCTCTAAACACGCTGATCATTTCCTGCTTTTATGAAGCCCCTCCCTCAGAAATACACAATGGGCTCTGATTGGTTAGCTGGCCCATTGTGTTGTGATTGGCTAAACCACCTCTAGAGCGAGTCTGAATGTCCCGCCCCTCAGCTCAGCTGCATGTGCTCCGGTTGTATTGTAAGCAATGGCGTCGTCTATATTGCTTATCAGTTTTGAGACGCAGAGGATATTAGTGAAGAGGATTGCGCAGACCCTGGGGTGCAGAGCATGTGGAGAGCAGGGCGACGCGAGCAACAGTATTAAAGGGATAGTTCACCCAAAAATGAAAATTTGATGTTTATCTGCTTACCCCCAGGGTATCCAAGATGTAGGTGACTTTGTTTCTTCAGTAGAACACAAACAAAGATTTTTAACTCAAACCGTTGCAGTCTGTCAGTCCTATAATGCCAGTCAATGGGCACATAATCTTTGAGAGAAAAAATACATGCACACACAATTCCAAATTAAACCTTGCTGCTCGTGACGATACATTTATGTCCTAAGACACGAAACGATCGGTTTGTGCGAGAAACTGAACAGCATTTATATCATTTTTTTTTTTTTTTTTTTTACCTCTGATACAGGCAATGTCCAACTCTCCTGAGCTCATCCACAACATCTGGTGCGTGACGCGTCAACAGCTCTGGAACATAGAGATATATATACATAGATATGTACGTCGATCTCTACATATCGCAGCCCATAGAAACAGTCGCTAATGAGGCATCTATGTATATATTTCTATGTGCCAGAGTCACGCGCCGGATGTTGTGACAGTTGGACATTGAGGTTTATCAGAGGTAAAAAAATGATATAAAAACTGTTCAGTTTCTCTCACAAACCGATCGTTTCGTGTCTTAGGACGTCAATGTATCGTCACGTGCTGCAAGGATTAATTTGAATTTGTCTGTGCATGTTTTTTTTCTCTCAAAGATTCTGTGCCCAATGACTGGCATTATATGACTGACAGACTACAACGGTTTGAGTTAAAAACCTTTGTTTGTGTTCTACTGAAGAAACAAAGTCACCTACATCTTGGATGACCTTGGGGTAAGCAGATAAACATCAAATTTTCATTTTGGGGTGAACTATCCCTTTAAGAACTGCTTCTAGAACATTGGTTTTGAAACTTGTGAATCCATTAGAATCTTTAGAAGACAGAATCGCGATTCATATATATGGTCTGTGTACTTGGTGGCCAACGGATTTTCCTTTTGAAATTAGAAAACCAAAATCGGGAATCCAGCGTTCACTCGTTTTTTGATTATTGAAAGTAGAAAAATGAGAAAACAGCTCCTTTTTCGTTTTTTTAATTTTTTTTCCAAGAAATTCAGCTTAATTTTTCGTTTTTTGGTTTTTCGTTCAGGGGCAGAAAAATGTATAAACAGCTTGAATATTCGATTTCTACATGTGGGCGGGAATTAAACGCCCCTTTCTGCTGATTGGTCAGCCGAAGATCAAGCCGTACCGTCATCAGTTCTTCCGCGGTTTCGCGAGGCAGAAATAATAGTCCTCCACTGCTGCAGGTGTATGGATTCTTGATGCGTTTATTGCAACTACATTCCATCTTTTTTTCTCATCAAACAACTAGATTAATGAATAGCTCGACACAACTTGTACCGGGGCAGAAATTAGACAGCGCTTTCTTCTATGTAGACATACAGTTTATGGTGTAGACCAGCGGTTCTCAAAGTGTCAGAGGGTCCGCGAAAAAAAATAAAATAAAAAATGCTATAGCCTACCATATTTTCCAGACTGTAAAGTCACGTATTTGATACATGTCAAATAATCTAAATGTAGACTTCTAGTAGGTACATCAAGTAGGCTCTTGCTGTGTATTGGTTCATGTTTGTGGCGTGCGCCAGAAAGATGCTCAATTAGACCGAGACGCGCTGCAGCACATTTTGCTGTTCACTTTATTTTTCAAAGGCATTACATTTTGTTGTCATTTTGAACGTACACAAATAAAAATCTACTTTTTTACCATACGACCATGAATGACAGTGTTATTTCTCCTGCTGAGGAAAAAATCCAAGTGACATCAAATAGGCCTACTCAATATTAATTAAATAAACTCAGCAGAAGCAAAGTTATGACTGCATATTTGCTGTACACTTCAAAACTGGTCTGCGCTTGATTGTAGTTTTGTTTGTCTGCTGTTTAGTTTACTGAGTTTATTTAACCCATCGCAACTTATTAGAACTGTGTAAACTATACTTGGTAAAGTTGGTTTTATATTCGCCCATTTGGACTATTGCAATTATTTACTTTGTTAACCGCACTACATTGATCATTCAGCGGACATTCGCAAGTAAGTATGACATTAAAACAATACTTGGCCATTTTGATCGATTGTGAAAAAAAAAATGTAGGTTGAGAATGATGTCGCTGATTAGAATTTGCAAAAAAAAAAAAAAAAAAACTTAATTGCACATCTAATTAGAAAGATATTGAACGCGGAAATGTATGAATGTTGTGAATGTGCGAATATAAATCCAACTTTACCCAAGTGTAAACAGTAGGGGTGATCACCTTGTTATTCTAAAGGCTTATTACCTTCCTTTTTCGAACACACACACACACACACACACACAAAATGTCCTGCTCTCACTTGGCTGAGAATGGCAAAGATGGTGACTTTATAAAACTGAAATGAAATGATACATTAAAATGAAATGATACATTATAAAACTCAAAAGAGTAGGCCTATGTATTTTATCTCTGTTGTTCTGACTATTGTACAATCGGAGAACGACACAGTTATAGGAAGGAAAGGGGAGTGATGTGTGGCCAAGTATGGTGACCCACACTCGGAATTTGTGCTCTGCATTTAACCCATTCAAGTGCACACACACAGTAGTGAACATGCACCTGGAGCAGTGGGCAGCCAATGCTGCGGCGCCCGGGAGCAGTTGGGCTCAAGGGTCTCACCTCAGTCGTGGTATTGAGGGTGGAGAGAGTGCTGATTATTTACTCCCCTCCCACCGACAATCCCTGCCGGACCCGAGACTCGAACCCACGACCGTTGGGTTACAAATCCGACTCTCTATCCATTAGGCCACGACCGATTATAGCCTAATCGGCCTGTTATATAAGTCAATGCATTGTTCTTTCCTTATTGTATTAGTGTTTAAAATATTTTATTTAAAAGTAATTAATTAATTAAACAAACAAATTTACTGGGCGACCAGGGTAGGCTATGACAGCCGTCATATCATACATGCCCAGCTGATGCAAATCATAGAATTTATATCTACACAGAAGAATGGATTGTATTGAGCTATTCATTTGTCTGGTTGTTTGATGAGAAAAAGATGAAATGTAGTTGCAATAAACACATCAAGAATCCGTACACATGCAGCAGTGGAGGACTATTATTCTGCCTCACGGAACTGCGGAAGATCTTCGGCAGACCAATCAGCAGAAAGGGGCGTTTAATTCCCCCCCACGTGTAGAAATGGAATATTCAAGCTGTTTATACATTTTTCTACCCCTGATCGAAAAACGTCTCCGGTTACTATCGTAACCTCGGTTCCCTGAGAGCGGGAACGAGACATCACGGAGAAATTCTCCGTTATGGGAACTCCTTCCCTTCAACCTTTCCTGAAGTCCTATTGGCTCACGCCAGTCCAAATGACTGGCCAATTGTCGCGAAGTATGCAAATCGCATGCAAATACTGACGAGCTCGAGAGGCAGTATAAAATGCGGTGCCCGCGACAATTACGTCAGAATTGGATACTGAACGCCGCTTAGCTGGTCGAGCAGCGAGCACGGCGACCTCCGTGATGTCTCGTTCCTGCTCTCAGGGAACCGAGGTTACGATAGTAACCGGAGACGTTCCCTCTTGAGCTTTCACGAGACATCACGGAGAAATTCTCCGTTATGGGAACGATATTCAATCCCGCCGTGAGAGAGGCTACGAGCAGCCTGTACAAGTTACACACTCAGCGAAGATAGAATACACACATACAATTCCCACTAATAGCGACGCTTGAAGGCGGGCTTGCAGCTGATAGGTGGAGGTAAGCCAATGAGCGTCTAAACCCCAGGTATACGAAATTTGCATATCTGGTCAGTAATAACGTACGCTGCGCTGAGAAAAGGGCAGAACAGACACAATAACTGTACTGTAAGATAACTGTTTAAGCAGCATAAAGCATAACATGATAATGGTAGCACTTAGTGAATCACACAGGAATAACAGGAAGCTGCACTGAGTACAGGGCAGACAACAACAACAATCGCATAGAGGGCTGCGCAGAGTAATTACTGTGCGAGGGAGCAACATACATGAATAGAGGTAGCAAAATATGAATCAGTCACTCACCGACAGCACTTGGGAGGCTAAGGACTGAACGTCCAGCTTGTAAAACCTGGCAAAGGTATTCTGAGAAGACCAGCCGGCTGCAAAGCATATATCCTGAATAGACATACCTCTCGACCAGGCCCAGGAGGAGGCGATAGCCCTTGTTGAGTGGGCCCTAATGTTGTTGAGTGGGCCCTAATGTGCAAAGGGCATTCCAAACCTCGGCTCGTATAAGCTGCCTTGATAGCGTCCACAATCTAGTGGGAAAGCCTCTGTTTTGACACGGCCCGGCCCTTCGCACAACCACCGTAGCACACGAAAAGCTGGTCAGATTGCCGAAAGCTAGCCGAACGGTCAATGTAAATCCTCAAAGCCCTGACGGGGCACACCGAAGTCTGAGCGTCCGCATCACGCGAGGTCGATGACTCAGAAGACAGGGCAGACAACGACACAGTCTGGGTTCTGAAGGGGGTAGATAGCGATTTAGGCACGTAGCCCGGTCTCGGCCGGAGAGTGACGCTGCAGTCACCGGGTCCGAAGCGAATACAGTCGCTGTCCACAGAAAACACATGTAAATCCCCTATGCGCTTAGCCGAAGCGAGGGCAAGAAGAAGTGCAGTTTTGAGAGATAGCTCCTTCAAATCAACGGATGTTAAAGGCTCGAAAGGTGGCTGTGAAAGAGCTCTTAACACCACCTCTAGGTCCCAGGGCGGGACTGAAGGCGGACGCGGGGGATGCAATCTCCTCGCTCCCTTGAGAAAACTCACCACCAGCGCGTGCCTGCCGATCGATTGCCCGCCCAGCGGGGAACGAAACGAGGCAATAGCTGCCACATAGACTTTCAGTGTTGATGGTAGAGAACCACTATCCAGTCTGTACTGTAGAAAACGCAGAACATCCGACACAGAGCAAGTAGCCGGGTCGATATGAACATCACTGCACCATTTCACAAACACTCCCCATTTCAGAGCATACAAACGCCTCATAGAGGGTGCCCGCGCCTCCGAGAGTGTGTCGAGCACACGAGAATGCAGGGTGCTCAGCTCCTCTGATATCCCGAAGCAGCCACACATGAAGGCTCCACAACTGCGGGTTCGGGTGCCACATCGAGCCGCTCACCTGAGATAGCAGGTCCTTCCTTATGGGGATCAGCCAGGGCGGTGCCACCAGCAGCTCTGTCAGGTCCGGGAACCAAGGCTGGTTCGGCCAGTTCGGGGCGATGAGTATCACCAAAGCCCCCTCCTCCCTGATCTTGCATAACACTAGTGGCAATATCTTGATTGGAGGAAACGCATACAGCCTGGCTGCTGGCCAGTGCGATGTCAGAGCGTCCCCCTTCAGCGGGGAGTGAGACAGGGAGAAGAACAGCAGGCAGTGCGCATTCTCGCTCGTGGCGAACAAATCCACCTCCGCTCTCCCATAGCGAGTCCAAATCATACGAACCGACTTGGGGTGCAACCTCCACTCTCCTTGGGGAATCCCCTTCCTCGAAAGCATGTCCGCCCCGCGGTTCAGGAGACCAGGGATGTGCGCTGCTTTGATGGAGAGAAAGTGGCGGTCCGCCCATAGCAGGAGATTCGCTGCCTGCTCGTACAGAGCCCTGGAGCATACGCCTCCTTGGTGATTTATGTACGAGACCACGGACATGTTGTCGGTGCGAATCAGTACATGTCGCTGTTCCAGCTGCGGCTGAAAATCTGTTAGAGCTAAGAACACCGCTTCCAGCTCCAAGCGGTTTATGTGCCACCGGCTCTGAGGTTCTGACCACAGCCCCGAAGCCGGCCTGCCTTCGCACACTGCTCCCCAGCCGCGAGTTGATGCGTCCGTCGTGACCACGACACGCGACGTCACCAAACCCAGAGGAACTCCCCGGCTGAAGAGCTCCGGGTTGCGCCACGGCCTCATAGCTTCGATGCATCCGCGAGAGATCGCGATGCGCAAACGGCCCGAAGTCCACGCCGTCCATGGGACTCGAGATTTCAGCCATAACTGCAACGGGCGCATGTGTAGTAAGCCCAGATGACATACCGCTGAAGCAGACGCCATGAGTCCCAGCAGCCTCTGAAATTCCTTCAAGTGAACAGAGCTGCCCAGTCTGAAATGGCACAGGGAAGACAAAATGGCCGCCGAGCGCTCCTGAGAGAGGCGGGCTCGCATCTCCACCGAGTCGAAGCACACCCCCAGATATGTTATAGACTGACTCAGGGCGAGAATGCTCTTCTGCATGTTGACACATAGCCCTAGGGACTCTAAGTGACGAACCAGCATGTCTATATGGCTGAGTAGCGTGTCCCGTGACTGAGCTAGAATCAGCCAATCGTCCAGATAGTTGAGAACGCGCATCCCGCTCGCTCTGAGGGGGGAAAGTGCTGCATCCATGCACTTCGAAAAAGTGCGTGGGGCCAAAGCCAGCCCGAAGGGGAGAACAGAGTATTGTTACGCTGTACCCTCGAAAGCAAACCTCAGAAAGCGTCTATGATGCGGTGCTATCTGAATGTGAAAGTACGCGTCCTTTAAGTCCACGGACGCAAACCAGTCCCCGGGGCGAATTTGCCCCAGGATCTGTTTCAGCGTTATCATCCTGAACGGACGCTTGCAAAGTGCTCTGTTGATGGGCCTGAGATCTAGAATCGGGCAGAGTCCCCCGTCTCTTTTGGGTACCACGAAATAGCGGCTGTAGAAACCGCTCTCCAGCTCGCTCGGCGGGACTCGCTCTACCGCTCCTTTCTCGAGCAGACCGCATACCTCTTGTCTCAGAACCAGGGCATTTCGAGGCAATGTTAGCGACTGCACCACGCCGTTGAAACGGGGCGGTCTGCGTCTGAATTGAAGAGTATATCCGTGCTCTATCACACCGAGTAGCCAACGCGAGATTCCCGGAATAACTTCCCACGCGCTCAGGAACTGACATAGCGGCTTTAGCGGCTTGGTCGTTGGATGCGCCGGCGAGTGATGCGCGGCTATAACCTGTGTGGGTGGCAGCTCTGCACCGCTCTGAGGTGGGGCAAGCGGCACCGCATTGACTGAGTGAGGAGGAAAGAGCTCTTTTTGTGAGAATGTGTGCATTTTTATTGAATGAACATCCAACACACAAACATTTGAACACATGAACTTTTGGCGCTTTGGAGCCGGGCCGCTCGCGCACTCTCCTCCTCTCTTCAGGCCATCAGAACGACGGCTTAGCAGCCGGCGGCGGGCGAGAGTCACGTCGCGGGCTCCTCCGCTGGCCATGGCGCTTCCTCCCGGGACCCCACGCCTTCCTCCGGACATCTGGCTCCTGGCGAGGAGCAGCAGCAGTCACCGCCGCGGTCGCTGGCCTGGGGTTATCCCTCCGTTGGGAAGAGCCAGGTGCCGACGAGGACCTGGATCTCGCCGTCTGCTGCTGGAAAGCGCGCCTCGGCATGACGTGACTCATGGCTTTGGCGTGCTTTTGAGCCTCCGCGAAGCACTCAATAATGGACTCCACGGCGTCACCAAAGAGGCCGGAGGAAGTCACAGGAGCGTTCAGCAGCACCTTACGGTCAGCATCCTTGAGGTCAGCTAGGTTTAGCCATAGGTGCCTCTGAAGGACGACCATAAAACCCATGGCCTTACCCACGGCCTGGGCTGCTCGCTTTGTCGCCATCAGCGCGAAGTCTGTCGCCGCACGCAGATCCTTAATAGCCTCCAAAGTGAGAGCTCCACCCTCCGCCGCCTGCAGGAGCTTCGCCTGAAAAACCTGC
This sequence comes from Spinibarbus caldwelli, assembly GCA_039654775.1. Lineage (NCBI taxonomy): Eukaryota > Metazoa > Chordata > Actinopteri > Cypriniformes > Cyprinidae > Spinibarbus > Spinibarbus caldwelli. Next base: position 39,047,761 of record CM077218.1, on the reverse strand, counting down.
AGCACCGCCATGGCGTGCAGCGCGGAAGCCGCCTCACCATCAGAGGCATATGGTCCTGCATGGCTTTGAGGGAAGGCTGATGTCCGAGCCTAGGGTCTTGGCTGCTGCAGGACACAGGTGTGCAGCGACGGTCTCCTCGACAGGGGGAGAGTGCACGTACCCGTGGGCCTCCGCCCCATCCACGTGGGAAAAGATGGCCTGTGTGGCAGAGTGGACGCGTGCCGATTGGGGCGCAGACCACGTTTTCACCAGCTGCTCGTGTACGTCGGGGAAGAAGGGGACGACGCCCTCGAGTCAGCTTTCCGGGTGGACCTGAAATACCAGGAGTCGAGCTTACTCTTGGCAGGCTCTTCTGAAGGACTCCAGGTAAGCGCCAAGTCCTGGACAGCCTTTGACAGAACCCTCATGAGCTCCTCTTGGAGGTCTGGGGGCCCTGTGCTGTCCGTTTGATCGGGCTCCGACCCTGCCCAATCCTCCCTCTCCGAGGCCGAAATAGACATCGAGTCATCCCCCTCCTCTTGGCCAAAGGACACAAACTCCTCGATGTTGGAAGGAGGGCGGAAGCAGTCCTCGGGGAAGGCGCTCCCGCCACCGGTAGAGGGGGGGCCCATCAGCGGCACTGGGCCTCATCCCAAATAGGCCGCGAGCCATATCGCGGTGGGTCCGGAGCATGCGGGCCGGCAGGTCCACGCAATGTCTGCAGTCAGACTCGTCCAGCGCCGCCTCGGCGTGGGCCAGGCCCAGGCAGGCGACGCAGTGATTGTGTTGATCCGGCGGCTCTATTGGTCCCACGCAGATCTTGCAAACTGTAGCCATAATGAATTCAGCAGGTGAAGTAGAAGATTCTGACGTAATTGTCGCGGGCACTGCATTTTATACTGCCTCTCGAGCTCGTCAGTATTTGCATGCGATTTGCATACTTTGCAACAATTGGCCAGTCATTTGGACTGGCGTGAGCCAATAGGACTTCAGGAAAGGTTGAAGGGAAGGAGTTCCCATAATGGAGAATTTCTCCGTGATGTCTCGTGAAAGCTCGAGAGGGAATGAAAAATTAAGCTGAATTCTTGGTTTTCGTTTCTTGGAAAAAAACGAAAGGAGCTGTTTTCTCAAAAGGAGCTGTTTTCTCATTTTTCTACATTCAATATTAAAACAAAAAACGAGTGAACGCTCGATTCCCGATTTTGGTTTTCTAATTTCAAAAGGAAAATCTGTTGGCCGCCAAGTACACGGGCCATATATGAATAGATTTTTACATGCACCCGTAGTTTTCTCTTCCTCTTCTCTAAAGCAGCGCAGCATGGCCCCGCCCCCTTTGCTGTGTGTTCCCGGGGGCGGGGTTTATGTAAAATTCTGGGTTCTTGACGTAACGGACCCGGGCAGTAACTCGTTGCAGTCTCTTACCAGTCGTTTTTGTAGGCATTAAACTGCCAGAATTTTAAAAGAGCTTCGTAACTTTGCAGATATTGTTTATGCTCAAACAGCAACATTACACACTAACTAACGTTAAAAAAGGGAAATCGCAATCAACCACCCCTTTAATAAAATCTGCTGACATTTTGATGAAATTGGAACTCATGCTTCTTGTTTCATTTGTTCTAGTTGCTATTTTCCAACTTTGCACAATACTGCACCCACCCAAACCCAAGGGAAATGAGCCTCACATAGCACTCAAGTTGGAAGCCTTAAATTATTGTGTATGGTTGGTTATAGTTACACCTTTGCTCTTTTTGTTTCAGCAAGCCATGTATTTATTGCCGTTTCCCAGTAAATACTATAAATCTTCATAACGTTGTTGATGTATCTTGTGCATCTGAGTGAACTGTGATGTAATAGAAAGACAGTCTCTTTGCTTTTCTGCTGATGTCAATTATTGATTTCTTTCTCTCGCCTTTGTCCCACTCTCCACGAGTAGGTAAAGGGAGGGAACACTCTCTACACATGCTCACTACGGCCAACAGGAATCTATGGGGAACAGCATCAGCTCATGAAGGACTTCTATCTGAATGGGGTGCGGACAGGTGGTTGGGTGATCAGAGGAGTTCCACGGAACACAGAGCATGGAAGGGTCTATGCAGGTAAACATCAGAGTCCTGGTGACAGCAGAACACAGTGACCATGGCAACAGTGGAACTCAGAACAATGGCTTCGTTTTTTGGTAGAATTTCAATTGATTTGATGTCAGTTTATCCTGTAGGGGAATTACAGTTAAACCCCTTAGAGAAATCAATATGCTCACTGAAGACCAGGAGTCAAATTTGGAGTTCAATCAGTTGAAAGAGAGTTTACTGAAGACAGAATTCTCAACACTTCCAAAGGCCATAGAAAATGAATGAGACTTAGAATATAGAAACACTAGTACTTATGGTCATATGGATGATCAGATGATGTAACTTGTACAGATTCTGATAGGTTAACAGTACAGACAACTCTTGCCAAACATGGTATTCTGTCCCCAACACAAGTTAAAGACATTATCTTTGGCATCCCTTGTTCTAGATACGTACATGCAACTTTGGTAAGGGTCATAGGTGAGTCATAAATTCCTAGAAGGACTCTTCTCATGCTGTTGAAGTCTGCTGGAGAGTATTCCTTTGGCATGGTCACGTCTCTCAATACAACAAACAATTAGATAAAACATTACTATCTCTTCCTTCCAAGGTTGAGCTACAGCACATTACTGGAACAGAACAATACATTCATGTAGAGAAAACCTGATCTTATCTGAGATCCAAGAATTTCTAAGAAATTTCTTTTGATTCAATTTAACATATAGTAACCAATGGAACTGTAAAGCAAGCATGTATAGGTGTAGTTGGATACATGGTGCATTATTGACCTTCATGACCCTATAGGCACACTTGCCTTTACATGTCTTATAAAACTATCACCAGAACAGTAAAGTAAAATGAATAAGAACAAAGTTTGAATAAGAACAATTTAAAATTTTCTATAAAAATATAAACATTTGATTATATATGAATTATATATGAATGACATTGCTTGTAATATAAATACCAGAATACATACATTAGTTTTAATTACTGTGATTATATTACATTTAATACACTATGATTACATATTAATTATATGCTAGAAGAGGATGGGATTGGAAATCCACTCCTTCAATCCACTCCTTTTTCTCAGAATCTGAAAAAAATCTGTCTGTCACAGGACAGATCTTAGTCTAAGACAGAGGTTTTTAAACATTTTGATACCACAGACCCCTAATTATAATGATCTCCATGCAAGGGCCCCCTTCCTATAAAGGTAGCCCTATATTTCTTTTATATAAAGAGATTTGCAATGTGAAAAAATAAACATTATAAAACAATATCTAGAAAATATATAGTAATATTTAACTTTTTATTAGATTATTTTAGTTGTATAAACCTCAAGCATAAACCATAAGTAAACCATGACTGTCAATAGAATCAGTTAATTGTGATTAATCTCATTTTTGTCCGGTCTTTAGAAAGAATAATAATAATTTAATTTTAATTTAATTCAATTCAATTCTGTGGTCCCCCTAGTACTCTTGGCTTTATTAAAAGGAAAAAACAGCTGTTTGTATATTTATGTGATGGCTTTAAAATTGCTATAATTAAGTTGCATAAGACTCAGCCCTGTAATTTTTAAATGACCTTGAATGTGTTTTTGTGAATGCAGGGAACGTGGCATGGATGCACTTGCTAGCAGCACGTGCTCTGCGGGAACATCCCGATAGGCTGGGTGGGGAATTTTATTTCTGCTATGACGACTCTCCATACAAGAGCTACGATGACTTCAACATGCAGTTCTTATCGGCCTTCAACTTTCGCTCGTTGCACGTGCCAGTGTGGGTGCTGTGGTTCATAGCATGGATGAATGACCTGATACGCTGGCTCCTGAAGCCGTTCTACAACTACACCCCACTGCTCAATGGATACACACTCGCTGTGGCCTGCACACCCTTCACTGTCTGCACAGACAAGGCGTTTCGTCACTTTCAGTACCGACCACTCTACAGCTGGGAGGAGTGCCTGGCCCGCACACAGAGCTGGGTCAACACCTTCCCTTTAGAAACCTGCACTAAGGACACCTAACAGCTGCTTCAGTGTCAGGAGGACAGTTTTCATAAACACATCTGTGTCCAAAAATGAAAGATGAGAGGTTTTGTGACTGTGTGTCAAGCATGTGTCATGACTTTTCACCTGATGATGAACATTTGGACAATGTATTACAGTATTCGGTATGTGTTTTCACATACCGAATATAATCACAGTTGATATGATCACAGTGATCTAGTAGATGAATAAAAATATTTTAATTATTGATGTAACAATAACAGCTGGGAGCATAGTCTTTACATTACATACAAGCACTTTCATGCAAAATGCACAAGTGAGGCTAGTTTGATAGTAATCCTGCAATACAAAGCATATTGTATTCTGTTAATCCTGTAGCTGAATTTACTTTATCAGTTATAAAGTGTTATGTAATCCACCACATATAGGTGTATATTTATACTTTTTTTGTCCAAATCATTTCAATGATTTCATAATATCACTGTTAAACAAGACAATTATGTGCTAATGAGCACAAGCTTTTAAGTTAATTGTTTATTAAAATATTTAATAGTTTGTATATAACATTGCAAATTTTTCTGTTAAAAGAATTGCAAAACAAATTAAACTATTATACAAGTATTAAGCTTTTTGAACTTTATGCACATATAGTGCGGGGAAAATGTATAGTTTTCAGTACATTAGATCTTCTTTCTGCCTACCATTAGATTACTTAAATGCAGAAGTGGACAAAGTACACAACTTTATTAGTTGAGTGAAAGTACAGATACTGCTAATATCCGTCAAATATTACTCCATTACAAGTGAAAGTTGTAAAGACAGAATTTTACTTAGGTAAAAGTACAGAAGTGCTTGCTTTTAAAAAGTACTGCTGGGGACATGGCTGTCAATAGAATTAAATAATTGTGATAAATCTCATGATTTCCGACTAGTTTTTAAACAGCAAAAGGAAACCTCATTTGGCTACTTTTTAAATTTATTAATTTGTTGTTGTTGTGATTATTGGTTCTATTTAGATAATAATGTGTCAATTTATTTACATTTTACACTACTTTTACACTCAAAAGTTTTGCCTCCTAGCAATTTTGGGTTTATTTAATAAGAAAATTTGCAGTACATAAAACTTTGATTTATCGGTGCTTTTTATATATTTAATAACTTTAAAGTTGCTAAAATTAAGCTGCTAAGTCCCTTGTGTGTAACGTAATTGCAGTTTTGCTCTCTGAACCACAATCTTAAAAAATTGTTACAGTGACTCACAAAAACCATCTCTGCCTGGACAAGAATGAGACCAGATTTTCCAAATCAGCTTCTATATATAGAGGTATCATAACAACCTTTCTACATTATGGAAGATTCTATCTGTTTAAAGATGAAAGTTTGAAATGCATAGTGCTCAAGATCAAATGTATCTTTTGCTTATTTAGTTGGAAAATACATTTTATTTTTGTTTTTTGTTTTTTTTTCTGTGTGTTCCACAGAAGAAAGAAGCTCATGCAGGTCTGCTATAACATGAGGGAGAAAAAAATCATCACAGTATTTTCATTTTTGTGTGGACTATTCCTTTGAATGTAGTTAGAAACTTTAAAGGGGCATATAAAAATCGAAACTTTGAAGGATCAGAAAAAACAAGGGTGTTCCCAACTGGCTTCAATTTATGGGCATTCCCTTAAAATGAGCTGTACTGAGACTAATGGGAGTTCCTCTGTCAGAGCTTCCATAGTGATTCTCACAATATTTATTCTTCTATAATGGATGAGTGGAATTTAACAGTTTAACATAACACTAACTGTCTGCCTGTGGTTTAACCTCGAGTGAAATATTGAAATTAGTTTGTTACAGATACAAACTGTATGTCCACTGCGACATCTAGTGGTTAATATGACACATGACCTATCCGAGTAATTCACTCTGGCGTTTACATATCATCAAACGAGGCAACATTTCACCCAGTTCCCACACCAACATCATTTAAATCTTGATTATATAAAACTGTATTCAATCAAAAAGTTAAGACCATCGCTGTTAACAGCTCTAAACAGATTTTTATTTATTTATTTTAAATTAAATTCCTGGTTACATGTTTAGTTATTCGGTTAGATTTATCTTTAGAATTACCTGCCTATTTTCTTGGCATGATAATTGGCTACATTTATAGACATACATGCATTTTATGTCAAATCTAGATGAATTTGCTTTATTGGCCTCCATGAATAATACATTTAAGGTAATTTTGGAGTGGCATTCTTAACGACCTATTCTCTAACTTTTTTATTGTTTTGTAATTGTAATCTCTAAATTGCCTTTATCATCAGATTCCAACTTTTCTTTACACCTTATCTGTAAACATAACTGCTCAGTAAAAAAAAAAAAAAAAAAAAAAAAAAAAAAGGTTTTGTATTCATATAATCTGTAACTGATTTTGTCTTTGGTCCCTTTTGTAGCTAACCAAAAGTACAATTAACATTTAGTGTGTGTATGTATGTATGTATATATATATATATATATATATATATATATATAATATATGTGTATGTATATATATATATATATATATATATGTGTATGTATATGTATGCATACGTATGTTTATTTGTTTTATGTTCAGTTATGTTTATTTGTTATTTAAATTCTTATTTAATGCTTAAAACAATATAGCCTACAGACAATAAATAAGTAAAATAAAAAAGAGAGAACAGACAAAAGAAAAAAAGAGAGGAGGATTTTTTTAAATACAAGTCAAGTCAAGTCAAGTCGAGCTTTATTGTCATTCTGCTACATGTGTGGACATATAGTGGAACGAAATGTCGTGTCTCGCAGGACCACGGTGCTACATACTAGTTAAACATAAGATAAACATACAACAATGCAAGTATAGGAAAAAACAATAGAGCTATACAACAGTTAACTATCTGACTATACATATACTTATATACTTACATATACATATACAGTGATATAAATTAAAAATACTCACGGGTTTTGAGAACTACAAGTCGTTAAAACTGGAGAGGAACTGAAAATAAATAATTTAGCTTTTTTTTATTAAATCATTTCAGCGCGAGTGACCTGGCTGGGCGTCGTTGCGTCAGTGGACGCTGCGTGGCGGGAGCGCGCACGTCGCTGTCACTCAGAGTTGGTTGTAGGAAATGCGGACACGGCGAAATGTCAGCAGGGCCGTGTTTATCTCTTCCAGCGATGCTGCCCGGTTCACGTTTCAAGAAGGTTTCCTAACTTTTTAAAACGCCCCGCACAAGTGTACTCAATGCCAGCAGAGCTACGGATCTGTTTTCGCGCGGATGAGCGGGCACGCAGTGCGGAGCGGCAGTGTTTAGCTAACACCGTTAGCCCAGCAGCACACTCAGACCCCCCGCACTCTCGGGTTTATCATTAGGACTCTTCGATCGGCCCAGCGGCCTGCCTCGCTCCCGCCTTTAACGTTACATCCGTTCACCGGCGGCGGCGGCGGGGGGGTCACGGTAACCGGAGCAGACAGGAGCCCCCCCGGGACAGACAGCTGCGGGTGAGTCTGAATAATGAAGATCTTCTCTTTTATCTCTTCCCAGAGGGAACAGATGTGTCAGAACAGATGAACACGATTAATAGCACTGTTTTCCAGCGCCGTAAACCGGGAAGTTGAGCTGATCGGCCGCACTGGATAACGTTACCGCAGACATGATGAGCTAACGTTAGCAGGCCAATTTCAGCTGCTAACAATGAGTACATTGCAATTAAAAACTTATCAGTTCCAAACACATCTTGTGTACCGTGGAATGAATGGTGATTTTTAGCAATATAAAGGCCGTTTGTGTTGTTGAGGGGCTGTTGCATGACAGACAGCACGATTAGCAGCTTTAGGTTAAACTTGGCAGTCACAAATCCAGCGACTCCTGCGGGTTAAGCTGGTCTCAGGCGCCGTCTGCTGCCCACTTCATGACCTTGTGGGCTTTATGACTGTAGTCTTGTGTTTAAAATTGTAGTGTGTTTTGTGTAGATGTTGGCCTGTTTAAATGGAGGTTTCGCGGTATCCGGTACCGTATTATTGTGTCCGGTCACCTCACATGTGGTTAATCACAATATAACTGACAGCTCACAGGTTTAAACCACTGCCTTTTTTAAAAACGGGCACTCAAAGTGCACACGTGTGGGTTGTTTACTACTCATTCGTCCTCTTGTTTCAGATATTATTAGGCTTGGATACCCGGAACGAGCACAGTTCTTGTGTATGGGTGGAGTCCCACAAAGTAGCATTGTCCGATTCATGAACGAATCGTTCTTCTGAATAGAATCTTTATAGTGAATCGATTGAACCGGTATGAACGATTCATTCTCGATTTGGGATTTTTACTCGGTCAGTTTACTGACTGGTCGAATTGACCGCAAGAGTATTTGGGGAAGAATAAAATACATTAAGAATCATATAGCATGAATGTTACAGATATATGACCATTTTATCATCACATACAAATTGGTTTTGATAAAAACCGTTTTATTAAAATGCACAAAACATTTTCAGGCAGGATGTAAATTAGTACTGTTTTATGCAAATGATCATTTATAATTAGATACCGATGAACTTTGGTCTTTTTGAGCTGACTTCATGAGCATAATTAATTACACTGTATCAAATGAATCACTGAATCGCACCTGTTTGGAAAAAGAAAAGATTTGTGAAAATGAGTAAGACTTCCTATCTCTACCACAAAAACCTCCTGATGAGGTTTGCATTGAGGTTATTAATTAGCTGGTTGTGAGATAATGCTTTGTAACATGTTACGTTATAATAGTCATCTGACTTCTGTGAATGTTTCATCAGCTTTTTGAAGACAGCCCACAGTCTGACCATCACACGTGGGCTGTGTGTCCAAACCTAGTGAGCTGTCTGCCTAGACAGCATTTGGGCTTCAAAGGTGTGTTTGAATGTTCAGCCACAGTGCTTCTGTCAAGGAACCACTTCCTTTTCACCTCCTGTTAGCATCTGTACTCGGACACATTTATATATAGATCATGCGGAAGTCTAGGAGGCAGATCTTAATGTAAGAGGAAATACTGGTACCTTGTTCCTATACACCTAAACTGGGCCTGTATTACTAGTGCAGGCTAAATCTCTGTAGTTTGTCTGCATCTTTATAGTTCACTATATATAAGACTCTGTGAAACAGCTGACCATTGTCTTTACTTAATAATGTAAAGGTCCTCTGAATGTCTCTTACTCTTCAGGATATGGTTAAATACAGTGCATCGTGTCACATGTTGTTACATTTTATGTATTTTAATTCTTAAATTATGTGTAGTAGACTAATGAATCTTCTTGTTAACATTGTTTATGTGGTGTAACTTTTGTACAAATAGCTGTATACAGGTGCATCTCAATAAATTAGAATGTCGTGGAAAAGTTCATTTATTTCAGTAATTCAACTCAAATTGTGAAACTCGTGTATTAAATAAATTCAGTGCATACAGACTGAAGTAGTTTAAGTCTTTGGTTCTTTTAATTGTGATGATTTTGGCTCACATTTAACAAAAACCCACCAATTCACTATCTCAACAAATTAGAATATGGTGACATGCCAATCAGCTAATCAACTCAAAACACCTGCAAAGGTTTCCTGAGCCTTCAAAATGGTCTCTCGGTTTGGTTCACTAGGCTACACAATCATGGGGAAGACTGCTGATCTGACAGTTGTCCAGAAGACAATCATTGACACCCTTTACAAGGAGGGTAAGCCACAAACATTCGTTGCCAAAGAAGCTGGCTGTTCACAGAGTGCTGTATCCAAGCATGTTAACAGAAAGTTGAGTGGAAGGAAAAAGTGTGGAAGAAAAAGATGCACAACCAACCGAGAGAACCGCAGCCTTATGAGGATTGTCAAGCAAAATCGATTCAAGAATTTGGGTGAACTTCACAAGGAATGGACTGAGGCTGGGGTCAAGGCATCAAGAGCCACCACACACAGACATGTCAAGGAATTTGGCTACAGTTGTCGTGTTCCTCTTGTTAAGCCACTCCTGAACCACAGACAACGAAAGAGGCGTCTTACCTGGGCTAAGGAGAAGAAGAACTGGACTGTTGCCCAGTGGTCCAAAGTCCTCTTTTCAGATGAGAGCAAGTTTTGTATTTCATTTGGAAACCAAGGTCCTAGAGTCTGGAGGAAGGGTGGAGAAGCTCATAGCCCAAGTTGCTTGAAGTCCAGTGTTAAGTTTCCACAGTCTGTGATGATTTGGGGTGCAATGTCATCTGCTGGTGTTGGTCCATTGTGTTTTTTGAAAACCAAAGTCACTGCACCCGTTTACCAAGAAATTTTGGAGCATTTCATGCTTCCTTCTGGTGACCAGCTTTTTAAAGATGCTGATTTCATTTTCCAGCAGGATTTGGCACCTGCCCACACTACCAAAAGCACCAAAAGTTGGTTAAATGACCATGGTGTTAGTGTGCTTGACTTCATCTTCTGCTGTGTTGTATTTTTTATGGTTATTTGCTACTTTTGTTATAGCAGCCTGTATGTTTAGAAGTACATTTATTTGAGGTGGGTCATATTTTGTTTGATCTTCATGAATTCAGAATCTATAAATATCACTTTTAATTTCAAAGTTGTTAAAGTGTACTGTTTAAAGGTAGACTACCAATCAATAGTTTGGGGTTATTCAGATAAAAAAAAAAAAATATATAATATATATATATATATTAGTGCTGTCAATCGATTAAAAAATTTAATCGCGTTAATCACAGTCATGGACTGTGATTAATCATGATTAATCGCAAATTTAAAATACTAGGATTTACCTGTAAATGTGTTGACATGAAATGCATGACAAACTAGTTTAAGGAAACAGAACCTTTCACATCTCCGCCAGGTATGAGACATAATCCTTATTATTCTTTTATCATTATTCTTTTGTTTTTATTCAGCCATCATCAACCTTTATACTGGAAATAAAACGTTTACCAAGCCACATCGCTTCAATCCCAGTATACATTTACCCAACTATTATCAAAAGCATTTCTAAATAAATACTACAACAACATTTTCTTGCGACCTTACGTTAAGTATTATGACAAAATGCATTATGAAGAAGAATTGGACCTGTTCTGCAGGTGCATTAGAGCTAATATTAGCATCATGCTTCATAAGACAATTTATGAGATTAATAGTACACTTTTACTCAGAACTCACTTCAAACCACCATCGAGTGTTTGTAATAACTTTCTTTTGCAATCACGTGTGGAATTTGGTCGTTTACTGCTGTTAAAATATGCTATTTACAGCCTTTTATATCCCTGCACAAATTAGCATTTCAGATGTACACATTCATCTTAAGAACCTCACATACAAATATCCTATCGTAATCGTGTGTTTATTGTCTTATATAATCTATAGAGGGTGTTGTCATGTTTATTTCTGCTGTGTAAAAGCCTTAACATGTATGCTCTGCTGAAACTCACATTGTTTGTGATATTACAACCGCCTCTCCGTTCTTAAGTTGCCAGGTATACATTCCAAGTATAATACACATTAGTAAAAGGATCTATTTAAAAAAACCCGCGGCTCTGTAATTTTTCCCGCGACTGCATTTTCAAAATAGCCCACTTGTGCGAGAAAACCGTGACCCTGGCAACACTGGTTCGCTGTACCCTCATCACACAATAACCTTCCGCGCTGCAATGACGGGAAGAAGTTGGGGTCAAACATTATCACATGATTAATTTGCGTTAAAAAAAAAATATATATATATATATATTAACGCGTTAAAATTTTTAGATTAATTACATGCGTTAACGCGTTAACGTTGACACCCCTAATATATATATATATATATATATATATATATAATATATAATATAGGGTAATTCCGTGTCAACTCAACCAGAGGTCCCCGGCTCAAATTTTTGATTTTGCTAATATTTTTTCTGAAGAAAGATAGACATGTATAGTGATGAAAGCCAAAATATTAAATTTCATGGGTGAATATTTAATAATGCAGCAAAGATGACTAAAGTCAACAGATTTTACTAACAGACCTACCAATCTCTGTGTAAAATTAACATTATGATGCTGCCATCTTTCTGAAGTAATTTTTACCCCCTTGTAATTTAACTCTGAATCTCAGGTGAAAAATTGCCATTTTGACACCCCCCCCCCCCCCTACAAAATAGTGGATTACTCAGTAAATATTCATCCATGACATTTAAAATTTTGGCTTTCATCAATATATATGTCTATCTTTCTTCAGAAAAAATATTAGAAAAATCAAAAATTTGAGCCGGGGAATTTTTTGAAATTTGGTTAATTTGACATGACATGGAATGACCCTATATTTATTAATTCAAATAAACTAGTAGATACTAAGTTAATACTCAGCAAGCTGCATTGGAAGTGAAAAAGTGGCAGTGAAGACTTTATAATATTACAGAAGATTTATTTTAAAGGATAATTTGCATTTTAAAATATAATATAAAAGTTATTTTTAATTGTGACACTTTCACAATATTACTGTTTTTACTGTATTATTGATCACTAGCCTTGTTGAGTACAAGAGAATTCTTTCAAAAAGATTTGAAAATCTTTCAGACCCAAACTTTTGAACAACAGTGTGTATTCTGGGTTAAAAACACATTGTAGCTCTCTCTAAGATCTACAAGTTAAGGATGCTGTCATTACTACAGTAAATATTTAAACTCCTGTCGCAGTATGCATGAGAAAACAAGAAATGTGTGTACAATTACCCCAAACGCTTCCATTGCAAGTGCATTTCTTTTACGCATTTTTTTAAAATTAACAATTGAAAAAATAACTATTTAAAAATAATATTCCTGAAATATTAAACTTTTATCTCATTTGTAATATGAATAATATGAGGAATTATAATAAATATAGAATCTACTGTGTTCCACACAGTCTTCACAATACCTTGCAAATGACAAATGAATTTTGTCTTTGTTTGGGATGATAGCTGCTCTCCAAACAGTATTTTTATTTTTTTCTTGTCGTTTTGTTTGGGATTCGATTTATGAATAGCCTCTCACCTCATGCATCTCTTCCCACACAGAATTGCCATACTTTTTTTTTTTTTAATGAAATATTACATTTCAGTGTAGTTTCTCCCCTCATTTATTTTAATTGAAAGGACAGTTAGAAGTGTGACTTCCGATAATTGTGACAAAGAGACAGTCAAAGTGCTCAGAGATTGTTTTAGGCAACGCCTTTTTAGTTCAACGCCTTTTAGGCATGTATGTTATTATTTTCGGGTGAAACAACTGAGAAAAATGTTTCTTTGGAGAGTTGTGATGCGAGACATGGTTGTGGAATTTCACAAGAGGATTTATTTGGTACAAAAAAATTCTACAATAATTTCTTTATTGTCCTTCCAACTGTGATAGTATTAGTTACATCTAAACACCTGCTTCATTGCAAACCAATTATGAAATGGGTTCGTGCTTTTAATGATATTACAGTGTTTGTTTTGATTCTTGTCTTATAAGGAATAATTACTGACTCTGGTCTTGTTTCTCTTTTGATCAGCTGTATCAGTGAGGAGCAGCAATGGCTGAAATCACCGCCCTCACTCCCTCCCCTCCCAGTATGGCCGACCAATCAGGGCCTGCTTCCTCCAGCCCACAGCCTCTCCCCTCAGAAACTCCCATCCCAAAATCATCTCTCTACGGGGACCGAGCTGTGATGGGAAACCCAACATTACAGGCGAGCGGGAAAAACTCCTCTTCTTGGGAGAGCACACCTGGCCAAAACAGTGCTGCTCTGTCTTCAACAGCAACAGAGAGCACCGCTGGTCCGCCGGTAGAGGTACTAGCTGCTACAGATGGAGAGACTAATGGGAAAAATGATTTAGATGGCCAAACGGAGCGGCACACTGAAGCACAGGAGCAACAGATGTCGGCGTCACCTGAACTTAATCCCAGCCCTAATCTCTATCCCAACGTTCAAGTTAACCAGACTTCCAGTCTTGCTCCCTCTGTGGACATTTCTCCTCAGTTTACACCTCCTGTTCCCGTCTCCAACCCGGCCCCCTCTTCACAAGACTCCAGGGAAACAGAAGCACAAACAGTCCCCCAGCCCGAGCCCGCCCAGAACCCCGAACCCAACACTCCCAGCACCGCCAATATGACCCCTGAGCCCCCCTGCACACCCTCCAAGACTGAACCCCCAGCCGTACTGGTGCAGGAGTCCAGTGGGTCCTTGGTTCTGCCCTCCGCTTACTCGCGACCAGCCCCGGACACGCTCAGCTACCTGGAGTCGGCCAGCCTAATGTCGGGCACGCTGGAGTCTCTGTCGGGCCTCGGCGAGGACGGCAGCTCGGTGGGGTCAGACTCGGAGATCAACGGTCCAGTGAGACGTACTGATAAATACGGCTTCCTAGGAGGAGCGCAGTACAGTGAGAGCAGGTGGGTGTGGGTGTGTGTGTGTGTGTGTGTGTGTGTGTGTGTGAGCTGAATGACACAAAACCACATTAGCACATGCTATTTTTATTGTTTCCTTATAAGCACTTAGAGCGAAGTGAAATCACATTAGTTTATAAGAACATTTGACATATTTCAGCATGTGTGTTACCAGAGTATATATTTATCCTGCAGGCATATTAAAAATTTTCTGCATTTGCATTTTGACTAATACATGCTACTTAAAACTTAATTCTTCTGAGATTAATGTAATATTTGAATATAATTTTGATTAAAATTAATGTTACATATCAAATTATATTTCAAGTCAACATGAAGTCCTTCATAAACCATTTTACTTTCATAATCTGATGTGTTTTTAAATGTATCAGGATATTTATCGGAATATAGCAATGATTTTAATGTTGTTTTACAGTATTTGACCATTATGCATCCTAAAAACCAGACTAGTTTTGTGATTCTTTCCTTGTTTTACAACTCTCATTTCTAGTTTAAACTTCAGTATCAAGAATAGTTTTAATGCCCGTTTTTTCAAGAACAGCAACTGTAACGCTAACTATAAACATAACTATATTAGCATGCACATTAATGCACAACAGCATTCTGTTTATTATTAGTACATGCTGCAGTTATGTTGTTTGCCACTATAAACGCTCGTGCTCTTTAACATGAGATGGATTCTGATTGGTCAATGTTTTTATTGCTCATCAGCTGGAAAAAGTAGTTCTGTGTTCTAATAAACATCAATCCTCTGTCGTTATCGTTTTCATGGTGGTGTGAACTTTCCTTTCTCATTAAATTAGACTATTATTATATTAATTAAACTTTATAGTTATAGTTCTTCCTTGGTTGTGAACTGGCTTTAAGAATGAATTCATTTTTATGAATCAGTTCAAACTGTTAGTTACAAAGATTCAAATTAAAACTATACTTCATTTTCATGATTCACCATCACTACAAATATTCAGAGAAATGTTTTTTCTATTATAAAAATAATATTTATTGAATGTTTTAGTAAAATAAAGTAGGTAAATATTGATATTTATTGTACAAAGTTTATTAATTACAATTTAATAGTGTTAATTTTGAGCAAAACATTTGAGGAACAAGCATTGATTGTTTTAAACTAGTGTTTTAGTGTTTATAAGCCATTTTTGAGTACATAAACATACTGTATACACTGTAAAAGCGAACAGTGAAATGAATTAAATGAAATTAATTTCACTCAAATTATAATGAAAGTTCATTGGACTTAATTGAAATAAGTTCTGTAAACTCAAAATGTCTTTGTAGTAAGGTGAACTTAAAATTATTGCGTTTTCTAGTTCCCAGCATGCTTTGCATCAGACAACAAGGAAAATAAATGTAGAAATTGTGATATTTTTGTGTGTTTTTGCACAAGATTAACATAGAGAGACATAACTTAGTGCTTCAATGTTGTGTTATGTTAGGATTTACATAGGTTTCTGTTATGTTGGTTTTGTAGTGTTACCGTTGTGGTGAAGAGTAGAGCCTGTGGTTAGGTTGAGGATGAACAGCAAAACTTCAAGACTATATATATTGCATGTTTTTGACTACTTACATGTAAGTGTTGTCGTGAGTCTATTAGATAACTACATTAGCATGTGCCAGTGTGCTGTTGCTAACTAGTACAAAACTATAAAGATCTGAATGGATGTTTTGTTGATGAAAGCAAGTTGTATATAAGTATCATTGTGATAAGTGGGGTGGGATTATTGAAGCGAGGCTTGGCTTGGCTCCCATTCCTCTCAGCCCCGCCCCACTTGTCATAAAAATTTTAAGCTCTACTAACTTAAAAAAAAAAAAAAAGGTTTGTTTACTCAAATGTTTTGAGGCAATAAATTTCCTCAAATGTTTTGAGTATTCTTAACTTATCAGGTTTTACAGTGTATGTCAGAAAAGTTTGAGAGATTTTGTTTAAATCACCCATCCCCATAAAGATTAAGAAACTATTTGATTGACTGTAATTGGTTCTTTTTTTTATATTATTGAAATTTTATATGTATAATTAAAATTGAAACAGATATTTTGTATTATTTCATTATTACATTCTGGGGTATAGCTCTAGTTCATTACTTGGTTTGATAAATCAGAGTAAGCATTTATAATGGATGTGAATGGAAGGGTAATTGGCAGCACCTGATGTGAAGTGTGCTGCTGGGATACTAATAATTCACGCCTCCAACCGAGAGCAGGATGAGCATTTGGTGCATTTTTCCTGTGTTCATCTCTCTTGCTCCCTCTCTGTGTCCTTCATGTGTTTGTTGTGAGTGACTCAGATCGTGCTGAGAGGGCTCGTCTGAGTCAGAGTGCACTGACTGTCTCACTTTTTGTCTCTCTCTTCCCCCGACTGTCTCCGCTTTATCTCTAGTACTGACTAATTCTACTAAAATGGGCACTAACACTGTTGTTTACATTTGAACGTTTCCTTTTTTTAATTCCTGTTCAGCATTAACTTAAACAGCATTAACCACCACATGCTTTTTCATCTATTTAAAAATGGTCAATGTGGGTTAGTCTTAAATTAGACTTTCTCATATGGTCAGCGTGCTGTCTGTCAGATTTAGTTTTCTGCTATTTTTGTTTGTAAGCCATTGTGTCAATCAGACAGGTTCACAAGTATACCTGATGTGGCATCTGGTGAGGTTTCAAGGCTGAACAAATCTCAAAGACTATGTGCTAAAAGTCTCATTTGCTACAGAGTCATTTAAAAAATATGAATTATTTTCTGTTTAATAAAATATACCATTTCTTACTTGCTTGTTCAAACTGGTATAGAAATCAGATTTGTTACTTCATATCAGAAGATCAATATCTTTTTTACTACTAATCTATATAGTAAATAATAAAATGATTAATTTTATTAACAATATTAATACATTTGTTATATCTAAATAGTGTAGCTATGTTCAAAGACATTATTTTCTGCTTGTAAGCTACTGACTTGTTCACAGCATTTTCAGATTTCTACTTTAGAATTCAAGAGAATGCTGACATTAACTTTTAAATCAAGACATTTTTTATTTTGTCTAAAAGTTTCCCGTACACGGAATAGTGTAAATATTGATTCTGTTCTGTGTGTCTAACCATCTTTACCAGACTGAAATAGGGATATTGACTTAATCATTGGTGTGAGTTTGAGGCAGGACTATCTTTTTTTTTTTTTTTTTTTTTTTTTTGGACCAATGATAGACTAGAGTTTCTGTTGTTATGAAACATTATTATTTTTACAATTCTGTTTGGTGGCGAAGAAGCTGCACACTTTTCCTTTAAGTAGGACTGAAATCCGAGTCTCAGACTTGGCCTCTGTTGTCAGTCACTTCTAGTCTGGTATCATTACTACTGTGCAGAGATATGCTTGTTCATTTGGAAGACATCATTTCTTTACAAAATTACAAAAACTCTGGCATTTTTAGTTCACCAATAACAGAAGATTTCAGGGTTTCTGATTAGTTTCAAGAGATTCAAAAGCAGTAATTGTCTGTATTTTAGATTCAATATAAACCCTCTCAGGATTTGAGCCTTTTTGTCAGAAACTCAACATTATCTCAGGGCTTGAGTGGGTGCTTAGGTTTATTTGTTCTGTGTGGTTTGTGTTTGTGAATCCCTCTCTGTCTTGTAGTGAGGCGGAGATCGCTGTGGCCGTGGCGAGGCAGAGAGAGATGAAATGGTTGGACATGTTCAGAAACTGGGACAAATGGGTATCTCGACGCTTTCAAAAGGTCTGTTTCTTACTTAAAGGGTCACGGAAGGCATTCCTGACTAGGTACAGAAAATACTGTGCCTGTGAATGTTTATAGTTGCCGAGTTATGTTTTCTTTCTGATGCAGGTGAAAATGCGCTGCAGGAAAGGAGTCCCCTCCTCACTCAGAGCTAAAGCCTGGCAGCTGCTCTCCAACAGCCAGGAGCTCCTTGACTCCAATGCTGGAAAGTTTGATGTACGGTCAGGTTTGATACGTCTTCTGTGAAAACAGTCATGGTGCTAAATCAACTACTCCCAAATTCATATGCTGTTGCCGTAAAGACCACTAACATCACTTAGAAAAATAGGCATAAAATCTTGAGCCCTGTCTTACTTTTTAAATGTACTTAGCATGTCTTGTAAATCTCAGTTCATCTGCTCAACACACTCTTCCTTTCTTATATTACACTTTTTTATATTTTTCACTTTTCTTGTCTCTCAGGAGTTGGAGCGTGAGCAGGGAGATCCGAAGTGGTTGGACATCATAGAGAAGGACTTGCACAGACAGTTCCCATTCCACGAGATGTTTGCTGCTCGGGGAGGACATGGGTAAATACAGATGAGGGTTTTATCAAGGGGAAGGGTGTTGTAAGGCTTTTCTTTAGAGCATTACACAATCTAGGAAACTGAAGGAGGGGATTTTTTTTCCTTTTGTTTTTTTAGTCTATCAGTCTGTATTCACTGCATAATGTGCATATTGATACCAGCTTTGACCCTCAGTTTTATACTTCCCCTCACCTTTACCCACCTTTACCTAATATCTAAGCAGATAATGTCTCACCCAATTCAAACATTATACTTTAAAAATGTAATTATTAATAGTATTATTTATATACAGTGCTGCTTGAAAGTTTGTGAACCCTTTAGAATTTTCTATATTTCTGCATAAATATGACCCAAAACATCATCAGATTTTCATATAAGTCCTGAAAGTAGACAAAGAGAACCGAATCAAACAAGTGAGAGAAAAATATTTTCTTTGTCATTTATTTATTGAGAAAAATGATCCATTGTTACATATCTGTGCGTTGCAAAAGTATGTGAATCTTTGCTTTCAGTATCTGGTGTGACCCCCTTTTGCTGCAGTAACTGAAGGTAGTTTTTTGTAAATGCTTATCAGTTCTGCACAATAACATGTAGGAGTTTTAGCCCATTCCTTATTGCAGAACCACTTAAACTCTGTGATGTTGGTGAGTTTCCTCCTATGAACTGCTTGCTTAGGTGCTTCCACAACATTTTAATTGTTTTAAGGACTGGACTTTGACTCAGCCATTCCAAAACATTAACTTTGTTCTTCTTTAACCATTCTTTGGTAGAATGACTTGTGTGCTTGGGGTTGTTGTCTTGTTGCATGATCTACGTTCTCTTGAGACTGTTCTTAAACAGATGTCCTGATGTTTTCCTTTAGAATTTGCTGGTATAATTCAGAATTCATTGTTCCATCAATGATGGCAGGCTGTCCTGGCCAAGATGCAGCAAAACAGGCCCAAGCCATGATACTACCACCACTATGTTTCACAGATGGGATAAGATTCTTAAGCTGGAATACAGTGTGTGTTTTTTTTTCCAAACATAATAGCTTCTAATTTAAACCAATAAGTTCTATTTTGGCTTCATCTATCCATTAAACCTTTCTCCAATAGTCCTCTGGCTTGTCCACATGATCTTTAGCAAGCAGTTTTCTTTTTGGAGAACAATGGCTTTCTTCTTGCAACTCTGCCATGCACACCGTGGTTGCTCAGTGTTCTCCTGATGGTGGGCTCAAGAACATTAACACTAGCCAATGTGAGAAAGGCCTTTAGTTGCTTAGAAGTTACCCTGGGAACTTTTGCAAACCTCGCAGACTATTTCACGTTCTGATTTGGAGTGATCTTTGTTGGTCGACCACTTCTCGAGAAGGTAACAATGATCTTGAATTTCCTCCATTTGTACACAATCTGTCTGACTGTGGATTTGTGGAGTCCAAACTCTTTAGAGATGGTTTTGTAACCTTTTCGAGCCTGATGAGCAACATCAACTCTTTTTCCAAGGTCCTCAGTAATCTCCTTTGTTCGTGACATGATTCACTTCCACAAACATGATCAGTTCTTTGAATAAAACAGGTCACGTACTGACTTTCGATAGTCATTGCACTGACTGAAAACACCTCTGCACAGATAGACTCTAATTTTACCTTTAAATTAACTGCTAATCCAAGAGATTCACATACTTTTGCCACTCACAGATTTGCAATATTGGATCTTTTTCCTGAATAAATAAATGAGAAAGGAAATATTTTTGTCTCATTTGTTTAATTGGGTTCTCTTTGTCTACTTTCAGGACTTGTGCGAAAATCTGATGATTTTTTGTTTCATATTTATGCAGAAATATGGAAAATTCTAAAGGGTTCATAAACTTTCAAGCAGCACTGTATACATACCACAAAAATAAATATAAGCAGTTCTTATTGTCCGAAATTTCATTAATTAGTTCCATCATTTTTTTTTGCCTAATATGTGTGTGTGTGTGTGTGTTCAGGCAACAGGACCTGTACCGTATACTGAAGGCCTACACAATCTATCGGCCAGATGAGGGCTACTGTCAGGCTCAGGCACCAGTGGCAGCAGTGCTGCTCATGCACATGCCTGCTGAGGTAAGACGGAGCTGAACAAAGCTAAAAAGCTGTCTGTGTTGCTCCACTAGGCTGTTTTTCTTTAAAAAGAGCAACAGGGTGAAAAAAATGTGACTTAGAGGAATATCACAGGATATGAAGCCATCACCATCTTCACTGTCATTTTCTTCTAGCAAGCCTTCTGGTGTCTTGTGCAAATCTGTGAGAAATACTTGCCTGGCTACTACAGTGCTGGGTTGGTGAGTACTCCAACTCAAAAAGACTTTTACTAGGACCAGAGAGGAGAGTGTTGTTATTTATTTATTTTTTTTTAACTCTTCTTCTGTCTCTCAGGAAGCTATCCAGCTGGACGGAGAAATTTTTTTCTCTCTTCTGAGGAGAGTTTGTCCCATGGCTTACCGTCACCTGAAGAAATTTAAGATCGACCCCATCTTGTACATGACAGAGTGGTTTATGTGCATTTTCTCCCGTACGCTGCCTTGGTCTTGTGTCCTGCGTGTCTGGGACATGTTCTTCTGTGAAGGTCAGTCATATACAATAGAGAATAAAAGCACCTGTGATAAGTGATGCTTATTGTATCGAGTTAAAAATAGTTCTGTTTGTGCTTAAATTCAACATGACTTCAAATTTGAATCTTTTTAATTTCTTAATACACTACTATTCTAAAACTTAGGGTTGGTGAAATTTATCAATGGTTTTGAAAGAAATCTCTCATGCTTACCAAGGCTGCATTTGTTTGATTTGAAAATACTGTGAAATGTTATTACAATTTAAAATGACTATTTTCTATTTGAATGTGTTTTAAAATTATTTTTTTCCTATAAATTAATTTATTAAAATTATTAGTTCCTGTGATCCAAAGCTGAATTTTCAGGAGTCATTACTCCAGTCATCAGTGTCACATGATCCTTCAGAAATCACTCTAATATGCTGATTTTCTACACAATAAACATTTATTGTTATTGTTATCAATCTTGAAAACAGTTGTGCTGCTTAATATTTTTGTGGAAACAAGATTTTTCCAAGATTCTATGAAAAGAAGTAGAAAATAAACAAAGAAAAGATATTTCAGAACCAAATTTAATTGAAATAGAAATCTTTTGTGATATTTATAAATGAACTTTTAAGCTCTGACACATACTTCTGACACATACTTCCACTACATGGAAGAATTTGCATACTTTTTTTGGTATATGTTGTTCTTTGACGTTAAAGTTGTATTTTTTTATTTTTTGTCAGGAGTGAAGATTGTGTTCAGGGTGGGTCTGGTGCTCCTCAAGCAGATGTTGGGGTCTGTGGATAAGCTCCGTGAGCTGCAGGGCATGTACGAGACCATGGAGCGACTGAGAAACATCCCTCCTGAAGCTATCAGGGAGGAAGTTCTGGTGCAAGAGGTACGCACACAATCGCACTTTATGAGAACAGGCAATAGAGAAGTACCATTAGAGTTTGCCAGATCCGTTCTCATACTCTCTGCTCTGCTTTCAGGTGATCTCTCTGTCTGTGACTGAGGCCTTTATCGAGAGGGAGTGCGGTATTCAGGTGCGCAAGTGGCGGGAATCTCGTGGAGAGTTGACTCACCAACCTGGTCGGCGTTTACACGGCACACGGGCCATCTTTGAGCAGAAACACCGGGCTGCTGCGATCAGCTCTGGCGGCAGCCTGTCGTTCCTGGGTGGTCACATCCCTCCCCCTGGACCCTTACGTGTGTCATCAAGCCTCCTGTCACTTCCTGGCCTTAGAAAGTCCAAGATGCCGTTTCACTCACAGAATAAGAAGGGCTCCACTTCTGGCAGCTTTGGCCAGGATATCGTCCCACTGCAGCCCTTTGGGGGCGGCACCAGTGCAGTGGCCTCAAAACCTCCTGTCCCATCTGCCTCTAACGCTGGAGCCAGTGGGCGGCCCCCAGTGCCGCATGGGCCCAGCCCGCTAGCTACAACATCATCTACTACCACGCCACCGGCTCCAACTGCACACGCCTCCAGCACGCAGATGCTCCAGCCGTCGCCTAAAGTTATCTCTGAACACATCACCCCCACAATCCCATCACCCACCGCAAACAACGCCCCATTACCACCTTGCCCGGAAACAGCAGTGGAGGAAGATGGAAAAAAGAAAAAGAAAACCAAGGAGGACAAGAAGCGAGAGAAAGAGGAGGAGAAGCAAAAATCACGAGAGAAGAAAGAGAAGGAGAAAACTGAGAAAGAACGGCTGAAGAAGGAGAAAGCCGAAAAAGAGAAGAAAAAGGAGAAGGGGGGAAAGAAAAAAGACAAAGGGGGAGGAGGAGAGACTGAGGAGAAGAACGGAGCCGCAGCAGCAAAAGATTTGGCCTAATTCCTGCCCCGTCATTCCTTCAGCAAGAATAAAAGCATGAGAATAGTGGAAAAAAGAGGATAAGGAATCAAAGCGGCTGCAGACTGGTGAAAAGAGTGAGAGAGACAGAGAGCGAGAGCGAATCGCCTGGAATGTCCATTTCATCTCAAGTACTCATTTCACAAGGATAACTGGATCACTGCACCTGCCCCACGACTCTCATCATCTCGTCTGCACTGTGCTTTCACCCAGTGCCGAAACAGGAAGCAGTTATTCCTCGGCCTTTTGTTTGTTTGTTTGTTTGTTTGTTTTTTTGAAGGTGGATGTCTGATTGATGAGATCAGCTGTATAATTAGTAGTCAATTCTAGTATACTGGGTGCCATGGTGTACATAGACCTCTAGCGCCATTTGTGCCAGTCCAGCCCCACAATCCCGCTCTGTCCTTCACCCGAGAGTTGTCTCAACCAGAATTCCTGAATAAAACTGTACTGTGATGAGAAAAGCGCGGCGGTGACTAGTAATAACTTATCTCTGAGTGCTCTGGAGGACCTATTTATTCATTGTACTGTTGATTGTTTGTGTGTGTTTGTGTGTTCTTGTATGTCTGTGCCTTGGCATTGTAGTGAATCGTGTCACAGTCTCATGCTGCAGACCGGTCTCTCAAAGGAGCTCGTCTTTCCAGGCGTGCTCTCGTTAGAGGAATTGATAAGTGTTGGGGGGAGTGGAGGAGCTAAATTGAACTGAGTGGAAAGGTACGTTCTCCTTTAAAACAGTGGAAAGAGCCACTTTTAACTGTTTAAAATAAAAAAGGTTTGAATATCCAAGTTAACATAATTACTAAAAGGAAATTAAAACTGTTTATGATTAGTGTACCTGTCTATCTCCGCTCAAAGACTCTCAATCCGTCATTACATCAGCCTCACCAAAAATTTCCTTCCGAATAGCTTATTTGATTTCTTTCCGTTTCAAACAAATTGCATTACATAAACGTTAAATTCTGCCAAGCGTGTCAGTCACTCCAGATATCTGTGTGGTTTGATGTTAATTATCTCGATGTTGATATGGATGTAGAGTTCAGACTAGAATTTTAATAAATTTATGCACTGAGGCCTGTTGATTTTCACCACTAACCTTGAACTGTTCGTTAATGTAGGGCACTCTAATCCAGCTCACATGACTCCTGAAGGCTGCGCCTTGTTGGACGGGAAGGGTTTGGTGCAGCATTGTAGCATTAACCTTTGACCTTTGAAGCTCTTGGCTTGAGGCTATAATGTTTTGATGTATAAACTATTAATTTAATTCGATGAAACCATATACTATCTATTACAGCTATTATTAGTCTCTTTTTTGGATTAGATTTTTTATTTTTCTATGCAAGTATGCAGAGGCCTGGTAGACTGGAATGGCAGTGAGCTTGGTTTTTGGAGAGCGATTTATTTAATCACAGGATTTATTTTTCTTTTATTTTTTAAGCGCTGAAAATTATTTTTGCACATTTTTCTCCCAACATCCTGGAGAACAAAAACAAGCAGTTGTTATTTATTTTAGTCATTTTATAATCACTAGCTTGTCTAATATTACTGCAGTATTTGTGTTATGGGAGATAGTGATTTCATACTGATTATTATTTCATTCTGATCTTTTTTTTAATATTATTATTATTATGTGTCCCAACAAAGGGGGAAGTGATCCCAAAGAGTTGTGAGAGAAAAGGAATGGATCAGTAAAATATGTGCTAGGCATTTATGTGTTAATAAAACATGTAGAATATAATCCTTAACACAACCTTCACCCAAACAGTGTTACTCTTGAAGTGAAGTAAACACTGGCGAATTGAACTGTACCGTAATCCACTGACCCCTCAGTATTATGAATTATTCTGATACATTCACCAGGTGACTGGACCATATTTACTAGACTTCTACTCGATATATATTATTTTCTGTCAAGACAGAAGAGACCTGAAGTGGTTTCTAGGTTGCAATATGCTAGCCAAATACCTGTGTTTACTGGACTTGTTCAGTCTCAACTGCAGGGGGTCAAACCTCCGCCTCACCTGTCAGTGGTGCCCTTACTGACCTCAGCGGTCGTTGCTTCCTCTAAAGGCACTACTGTTCAAATGGAAAGCAAGCAAATTATGTCTATGCAAATTTAATGTTCCTAACTCTCCGCACAATGTTATGTTGTGGCCACCAGGGGGCTCAGACTACCTTCAGTGTTGACAGCAGCACTGGAACTGTTGAAGGAAAGGTGGAGTGAGATGGAGTCTTATTATCCTGAAGAACTGCTCTTAGTTCCAAGCACTAGCCTAAACCTGGTTTTGCGTCTGTCAGGCCACCTTCACTAACACCATCTTGTCTGTATTGCCGACTAAGTGCACGACAGGTGGATTTAAAATGGTTTGGACGCTGTACTCACCAGTAATTAATGCAAGGCCATCCAGTGTTGGATTACTTACACTCTTGAGACAGCTGGTACTGGGTGTAAAGTAATTTGACTTGTCTATGGATTTCTGCATTGGACTGTTGTAAAATTGATTTTAAATCATTTTAATTTTCATTTTAATGTGTTTAGGTTAGTTCTCTCATCCTGTCCTTTGTATGTCTCATGCTTGTTTTTATGTTTACATCAAACCATTTACAGTTGAGGATGAAATATATTCATAGATGAAGACAGTTGTTCTAAAACTGCAGAAGAGGAAGTTCACAGTGTATTTAATAATTACAGTTGTGATGAATAATAAACCATAATATATTAAAATCTCTCTCAAGAGTGTGTTTCTTTCTGTTAATGTAATTAACAGAATTATTTTATTCTTGAAAACATGATATTCTATCATCATTTAAAACTCGTATTTTTTCTTCTTTTTCTATGTAACGATTTATAGAAGAATGTCGAAGAAGGGTTGTGCTGATTGATTGTGCATCACAACTCTTAACCAATAAATAAATATACTAGATAGCGTAATAAAGCAAGTCAGTTTTTGGTTTGAGACCTTTAATATCTGCATCAATTTGACGTTTAGTTTGACCTCTTAATTATTAATTTAAATAGTTAATAAAAGTATAAAAACAATTGTATTGGATTACATGTTAAACCAGAAATTCGCAGTTTTAAACAAGCCTCTTTTTTGGTCAGATTGGAACATTTTTTCTCTATTTATAATTAGAAAACGAGCAACTAATGCTGAACATATTAAAAACCTTTTGGACTGATATGGAAGCGAATTGTGACGGGGCAGATATGCTATTATTGCAGTTGTAGTACTATCATTGTCCAACAGATAGCATGCTCTCAGTATGTTCTCATATACTGCTGGTCACCCTTGTGATTTACTGCACCATAGACCTGCAGTTTTATGTAATCCAATTGATATTATCGTCTCTATGCTCTGTAATTACAGAAGAGACAGTTTCATCCTGCCTATCACACAGCCAGTAGACACAGCATTACAAAAAGATGTTTTATTCACAGTTTGTGTCTTTTTATTGGTTACAGAAGAGTTTCTGACAGAGCAAAGCAGGCCCAGATGCAGAAAGCAATAGGGTAGATTAAAAAAAAAAAAAACATGGACAGAGAAATAGTGAAGAGGAGGGGAGAGAGGGAGTGAAGAGGATATGTTTTCTTTCAGTCCCCACTCTCCTCTCTTCCTTGGATGGTCTGTCTCTCTTACTCCCTCCATGATAAGCTCGGCATCACTTTTAGGAGGCCAAGCTCCTTTGTACAAAACTCTCATTTTCTCTTTCTTTTTAGTCAACTATCAGGGGAAAGAACAAGAATGATGACTGGTTCCTCTATTATAGAGTGAAAACACTCCATCTTGCCTCTTTTTCCCTCAGAATGAGCACTCTTCCACACTTATCTAGAGAGAGATTTCAGCCAAAAGCTATAGATGCCTTCAGCCTTCAAGACAGCAGCAGAAGATGCAGCAACTTTCATGCATGAGAGGTGGTCGTGGGTAATGAGTGAGAAACAGAGAGAAAGAGAGAGTATGTGAGAGATACAGAAATGTTCATTTTATTGAAAACAATCCCATATCCCCACTTGATGGACACCGTGGTCATGAGCCTCTCTACCCTCCTCCCAATTCAGCCTCAGCGAGACAAGTCTTTGGAGAGATGGAGGGAGTAAGTGCTTGAGAGTAACAAAGATGATGGAAAGGAAGAAAGGGAGGAAGAAACACAAAGTAAGAGAAGGAAGACAGAGAACAGACTGGGAGAGTTAAGCAGTGAGGGATGCACGTTCATCTCTTAATTTTCTGTCTTGTCTCCACGACCATTTACTCCTCCTTCTCCTCTCCGTGTGTGATGACATAGCAGATGTTCTTGTAGTCAACATTGCCAGCAACATCTGGGGGGAAGGCGGCCCACAGATTCTTCATCTAATGGATGAAGAACAACAAAGAATTCGGATTAAATAAACATTAAACAATTAACATTTAAGAGACTCAGTCTAATCCAGAAAAATAGATTAAAGTTGCAATGAAACGGAAATAGTGACTTTTTTTTTTTTTTTAGCATTGTGACATACACGCAAATGAAATGGGTAACTGAAGAAGAACAAAAAAGTAGGGCGGGACTTAATTCTGTTGATCGGTTGTTGATTGGATGGAAGCAGATCTGAATGCGAGCTTGAGGTTGATTGTAACAAAGAGGTTGATTGGACTCAATGATTGGAAAAGTCTGTATTTTCACTGTAAGGTCGAGTTATGACATTTTGATAAATATTACGAGCTCAAAAAAAAAAACGTATGCATGGATGAATCGTTCACAAAAAGATTAATAACATGTATTTAGAACGCAGATATAGTGAACTGCCATCTCATGCTGATTTAAAACTATGAAGAGTAAGATCTGATCTCACCTCCTCTGCAGAGAACCTGTCGCACTGAGTGGTCAGAAGCTCCTCAAGGCTGGAAAGAGAGAGAACGAATATCAGTCAGGCATGGAAACATTGATTTTTTTTGGCACATGGAAATCAAGAGTGAGTTAATATATGCTTACAATTGCTTCTTGATGAAGCCAGTGCCCTCTGGGTCCAGCACCTTGAAGGCAGACACAATGACGTCTTCGGGGTCAGCACCTTTTAGAGACACGGAGAGCGAGTTACACTGACTGAATACAACAAGGATTGGAAAACAGCCAGACTTTTGCATACCCTTCAGCTTCTCTCCGAACATGGTGAGGAAAACGGTGAAGTTGATTGGGCCGCTGGCTTCCTTGATCATGGCCTCCAGCTCCTCATTCTTCACGTTCAGCTGGCCTATAGAGAGACAAGGATGGTCAGCACACATTCATGGATATATTTACAAAGGACACAAGACACAAACTCACCCATTGAGGCCAACACGTCCCTAAGGTCGTCTTTGCTGATGATACCGTCTCTGTTCTGGTCAATGATTGTGAAAGCCTATTCGTGGAGGACAGAAAAAAGCACATTGTTACAGGAGTTGGTGGAAAATGAGGCTGCTCACAGTTGCAAACCAATGACTAAAGAGTCAGTTTAACAAGAAATCTTGAAACCCTTGTAGCTTTTTTCTCTTCCCTGACAGTAGTAAAATGTCTTTCTCAGTCACATGAAACTCAAGAAGGGGCTTGAATAGCAGCAGCTGCTAACTCCCACTTGGCCCCCACAGACACCCCCGCTGATCCTTCTTTCCATCAGGGAGACGTGTTAAGTCAATCCCAACTGTAATGTCAGACATTCCTGAAGAGGCACTTGAGAAGGCTGTATCATTTATTAATAAACCATTCAAACCACTTCACTTCCTTACTTAGCTCAGTCTCACACTAGTCTGACGCTAATTCCAGTCACCTCACCCGTTTAGCATGTGCGTATACATACTTTTTTACTTAGTGTCTGAGATAATGAAATTAATTTAGATTAATCACAGAGTTTAAGAGCTATAAGTATAGTCAACTACTGGTAGATCTGATTTTTTTTTTCTGGTATTTCTTTTGTGCGTTATTTATCATTTCAAGGTCCATTCAGAAATCTAATTTACATAAAATGTTACTTTTCTGCAACTACTTCAAGGGCCCTTAAACATAATCCTCATTAACTATGTTTTTCTTTCCACTTTCCTTTTTTTATTTTATCTTTTATCTTTTTTTTTTTATTTTATCTTGTACATCATATGTTACACATGATTTCTTTCTGTCCCTCTGGCATGCACTATGATCTTCAGCTGCCATCCCATTGGGATCAGGAGTTCAGGAGTGTCTGACAGATGGGAGGGCAGAGAAGAGGAAGGTCGTTGCATTTTTTTGGATATTAGCAGACAAGACAAAAATAATATATTATGTCGATCTGTTGACTCAGTCCATTTGCTGTACTGACCATCAAACAAGCCTTAATACAAATATGTTTTAACCTGATACCAGAATTTGATCATATTAGAATTAGATCTCCGTCTCAGAAGCAACATCTATGATAAGTCGCAGTGATAATTTTTTGCACTGAACTGATATCTGGTTACTTTAACCCCCAGAAATCTCATTTGGACTTTAATAATACATAATAAAGTGAAAGAATGTAACTAAAACATATTTACAATATATAATGTCATAAAAATATGGAGTCTACTTGTATTAATTATAAGATCTGAAAAAATATTTACCTCTTTGTACTCCTGAATCTGGCTCTGCTCAAACATGGAGAACACGTTGGAGGAACCCTCTCCTCCTCCTGCCCTCCTCTTGGCCTTCTTGGGTGACTAGAAAGAAAAATACTTTTTTTAACAGTCAGCACAGCTGAACAGTGCATATTTCCTCTGTGTTGTTGACAATAGTACATAATGACATAATCTGAAAAACAGAAAATCAGGCACTGACATTGCAGTGCCACACAGAGCTTAGAGAAACAAGACTCATTCATAAGACATTTTAACATATTTATTGTTAACAAAACCCCGTTCTGCCATATTCTAATGAAACATATTTTTACATGTGATATACATCCAAATAATGATCTTTGCATATTTCTATGATTAATAAAACCGTATTCAGGAACTTTACATTCGTACATGATGCTTTCTGATAAAATTTTCAATATTCTATATATTCTTAGTTTAATTTACATAAAATTACAAAAAAATCCCGTATTTCATGGGAAGTGACAGCAAAACCACTCAATTTGGCAGTTTAAAACTGCTGGTCCTGGTTCCAACAACACAGGCTCAGAAAGAACAGCTTCAGAAAAAATGCCCAGTTTATCATATCCTGTTAAATGCATTATAAGTCCACAGTTCAATTATCCATGAATCAGATGCTGATTCAAAAAGCAAGCTCTCTTCCATTCAACCCTGTTGAAACTGAGGCATTATGTCCTTGGTTCCTATGTGTCCACCTAGATGGTGTGGCCAGGTAACATCTAAGGTTCAGGTTACTCACCATGCTGAGACGGTATGTGTGAAGTCTAAGAAGCTCAAGAAGTGAAGACTGAAGCCGCGTGGTGACTTGTTCCTGGAGGGCTTATATACTGTGAAGGCCCCTTGCTAATTATAGATCCAACCTTAAGTGTGGCTCGGGAAAAAGACAGAGGGAAGAAATAGAGACAGGGAAAACTATGAAAGGGGAGAGAGATGAGGTAGGGGTAAAGCGATGAAGGAACACAGGGTGGGATGCACTATCATCTTACAGTGCTCAGAAATAGCTATTAGAGTCTTGGAATGGGATGAATCTGATACTGATGGCAGCAGTCTGCGTGTCTCACATAGACTAATAAGGACATGGAGATGTAAAGGCCTGTTTGAGCTATGCACAATTGCATAACTCAAGCAATTTGAAATTAATTGGCTGTAATCAGGCTATAATCAGACTTACGCCAATGTTTAGATTAGTGGCGGATCAATATTTGGTTTAAGTGTTACATCTGAATCCTGGGGTTGGAATGGGGGAGGTTGCAATAATAGATACTGATTGATGTAAATCCAGAGATTTTGTGAGCCAATGATTATCTTGTTCATATATAAGTGCACGCCCCCATCTGAAATATAAGAGGCCGATGTAACATCTTAACCCTTGCCATCTTGTCACCTCTTTCCAAATCAGCCCTAATCAAAAATAGGTTTTAATACCTTTCCAAGTATAGTGATGCCATTAGATTTGGGTCCAAGTCCCCCCACCTCACCCTGCCACATGGCCATGCCCAAATTCAGCACTCTCTCTCCCCCTGGAGCTCTTTGACCTCGCTCGGTCACTCTGCAGTCACTCTGAGGGGCAGTTTGTGAAGCTGCTCTGTGTATGCACACATAATTATCATCTTTTCTTTCAGTTTGAGATGATCAGCACCACAATGCAGCCCAGTGAGGGGTTGGTATGGGACACGCACGAAGGGAAATCTGAGGCTTAATACAGGTTCTTTTGGAAAGGCGGGGGTAATGGACAGCTGAGAGTGACCAAAATAGCAAAACAAATTTGTCTGCTCCTTGAGCTCTCCTTTTCTTCTCTGTTTAATCCATCAGTCACTTCCTCATCCACTTCTAGCAACGCCACAGTTTGTTTTGCGTTCCTTTCCTCCTTTAGGCTCATTTGATACCTTGTGAGTCTGTCCTATACGTGTTTTGTTCCCCTTTCTAGATCTTGCCCAGTTCTTTCATTGTTCGTTTCAGCAATCTTTTCCTATAGAATAGCTTAACTGCAATTATTTATAGAGTGGCATTTTTTATGGAGAGCTTAAAAGGGTAATAGTAAGTTGTAAAAGAAAATGCTTATACAGTATACATTACATTTTATTTTCTTGCATTTCCTGTAAATTACTAATAAATGTATGCATAATAATGTATTCATTAGTAATAATTTAATGTTAAGGTTACATTGATAACTCTTGCAGTCATTGAAAAAGCAGCTGAATGACTAGTCGGGTTCTCAAATTAGATATAGTATAGCATATGCTATTTTAATACACCCCTCCTATAACTATATATGGTGGAACAGCATTCAAAGCCACAGCCATATCACCCTGCAGCCCAAGACTGGTTGCCCACTGAAGCTAAGCAGGGTTGAGTCTGGTCAGTACCTGGATGGGAGACCTTCTGGGAAAACTAGGTTGCTGTTGGAAGAGGTGTTAGTGAGGCCAGCAGGGGGTGCTCACCCTGTGGTCTGTGTGGGTCCTAATGCCCCAGTATAGTGATGGGGGACACTATACTGTCAACAAGCACCGTCTTTCGGATGAGACGTTAAACCGAGGTCCTGACTCCCTGTGGTCATTAAAAATCCCATGGCACTTCTCGTAAAGAGTAGGGGTGTAACCTGGCCAAATTCCCACCACTGGCCCTTGTCAATCATGGCCTCCTAATAATCCCCATCTACTTGATTGGCTCTATCTCTCTCTCTCCTCTCCACCTGTGTGTGGTGAGCGCACTGGCGCCGTTGTCCTGTGGCTGCCGTTGCATCATCCAGGTGGATGCTGCACACTGGTGGTGGTTGAGGAGAGACCCCCCACATGATTGTAAAGCGCTTTGGGTGTACAGCAATACACATAAAAGTGCTATATAAATGCATCATTCATTCATTCAAAGTGTGTATGAGAGAGATTAACAGGGAGGGGAAGGAGAGTCTGGGTCAGAGGAAGCGTTGGCCTTAATATGAGATATTTCATGTCATAATAGAATGATTTTCTTAAACACAATACAAGTTCATTATAGATCCTTTTCAAGTATGTCTGACCGATGTCTGATCAGGCTGTGTATACATCTGTGATTTAGTATCTTCACAGGGTGGCCTGTGTCAGGCCACTGTGTCAGTCATCTTTGTTTTGTTTATGGACTGTCAAAGTGTACGTCTATACGTACAGTACATGTTACGTGTAACTTGATCTACTGACATGTATCGTGAAAGCTGTTTATCACAGCAGAGACGTCTGGAATCTGGATGAGGTGAAAAAGGCCACATCGTCGCTGTAGGGGTTTGACATACCTGAAGTCTGCAGAGCGCAGATATCATGGTTGAAATGAGGAGCTTCATGTTGCATCCAACACTTAAGGCGTTTTTAGGCTTTTGTTGTCAGAGCTCTGATATATATCACAGAATCCCTATAAAATTTCATAACATGATTTCATGAATCAATACACTAACCAAAATATCTACCTATACTGAATTTTTGCGTTACATCTGCTCACAACATTTAAAGATGAAACTGTCCACATTAAAATAAATAAATAAAATAACATCAAGATCTTAATAGAACAGGACTTTATTAGGACTTTTATTCTAATTTGATTGATACAATAATATCATAGTTCACCATAAAAGTTGAATAAATTACAATAAAATATATACCAACATTGAATAAACCAAACAACCCTACTGATTTAAAAATTTTTCTTACTGATGCTGTGCAATATGCAGTGCTGAAATACAGACTCAAAATGTAAGTTAGTAAATTAAACTTAGCATTAAATTAAACTTATTTTTACAAAATTGATATTCGAGGATAAATACTAGATAAAACAATCAAATTGATCCCTAAACAAATTAGCATGAAAATTCATCAAATCAAATGTATTACAACAAAATTTATCTATATTGAATTAAGACAATGCACTGAGCATGGTGGTCATAGAAACTGTGAATATATAAAACATTTATACAATAAAAACATGTCCAACATTACTGATATCATCTATATATAATTACATATAGAACATTAAATAATAAAATTACTAGTGACCCCTGTACCTGAAGCAAGGCTGAATAAAGGTAGTAGTACTGTTGGTGAAATGCATTGCCCTCTGGTGACCTACATTATAAAGAGCTGCACCTCTGAAATGCTTAATGCATATAAACTTGACAGTTTATTTTGATGCTTACTGATATGACTGTAATATAACAAAAAGTTGCTTCTAATGTTTAACATTCCAAATTTGTTGAGTACACTAGAAACCAAAAGAAAAAAGGCACATCTACATCCCCAAAGAACTGAGGTGTTGTGAAAGAGGAAGAACATAAAGGGCGTGTATTTCAGTTTGTTTATGAAACCTCCTGAACTGTGTGAAACAAGTTCTGTAAGGCTGAACTAAACAGTCACTCCTGTCGCCCTCTTCACAAGATCACATTATTGATTAGGCTCTCTCAGTGCATATTTTAAAAGATGTAACAATAAATTAAATATTAATTATTATAATGCATTTACAGCTCTACAACTAACGTGTTGTCTCTAATCAAACCTCATTTGACAGTATCTGAAGTACTTTGGATCCAATATGAACTTTTGCCATCGTAAATGTCTGCACATAGTTAGTTTAACAGTGGGGGTAAAGCTACCGGTGGTTTGGGTCTGTTTTATGACAGTTCAAGCGAGAAGGAACTAGGCTGAGAGACCACAGAGAGGAAATGAGAAATGTTTTATCAAAAAACACCACAAGATCAGTGTCAGACAGTGCTAATCTGCATGCTTTCATAAAATTAAAAAGACAGCAGGATTCTACTAGTACTGCATCTTAATACATTCATCAATCTATTGTTTTAGAACAAGATTTACTATTTAGACGACAACATGAACAAATGCATATATGTAATATATGCATTCATATATATGTATATATCAGATGCTGCTCTAGCCAAGATCAATGAGGTCCTCCTCGACATGTCCCACTTCCCCGCACTTCTTCTTCAGCCAGTCAGCTCTTAGTTGCTTAATCTCATTTCCATAGTACTCGTGCAGTTTACTAAACTCTTCCAAAGGATCAAAGTTCACAACGGGCCACTCCCCATAAGATGGTGCCGGACCATTTAAGGGTGTGACATGGGCATTTCTCTTGGGCCAGAGCTTTGGAGATCGCTTATTGGTAGTCTTGAATTGAGTAGGAGGGGCATGAAGACTATAGCTGATGGGTCTGTTTGGCATAGATGGAGGTGGTACAGAACTGGTGCTGTAGCTCCGTCCATCTCTGGGTACTATGGAAGTCCCATGTACGAAATAGGGTTGTCCTGAGTTCCAGGAAGCCATTATCTTATTGGGTGTAGAAGTTACTGCTGAGGTCTGGATGGAATCACAAAGGCCTTTGTCTCTTCTAGCTTCTGTTTTGTTGAGAGCATGAAAAAATGCAATCAGACATGTTAATGTCTTCAAGCCAGTAGACACAGATAAAACACATACAGAAAAACGCACCTTCGTAGCGTCTCTCCAGGTCTCTGACTATCATGGAAAGGTAGATGTGACTAGCGCAGAACAGCGCACCGATCCAGCTCTCCTGGCTGAGATGGTCATCAGCGGCTAGTCTATATGTGCGGAGGCCTGGTCCAGTGAACACCAAAGAGAAACAGAATTGACCATCCGTCTCACACGCCTGCACCATGCAGCCCTCCAGAACAATCACACCCAACAGGCTACGGTCGCCTGGACGCTCCTGATAAAACAGCAGATTCCCCTTCAACACAAACCAGCGGCGCAGGTACGTGGTGTTCCTCTCTCTCTGCGGAAAAGAAATGTGGTAATAGATCGAGCACAGATAGGACGAGGAAGTCATTGCAATTATGGTTCATTTAAAGAAAGAGAAAATTATTCTAGAGTCTACAGGACAGATAAAAGCTGGAGATGTGATTTTTTTTTTTTTGTAATGCAAAAGGACTGATATATTCTGAACCTGAATTAGTGTCACTAATTAGGAAATAGGCCAATGGCATGCTTTTAATAAGTTTAAGTATGTGTATTAAATTAGTGTAACAGCCCTGTTTCTCCCGTGGTACAATTTATGGATAGAGAGGGTGGTTTATTTTTAGTTTGTTCTGAAATATTGAACAGATTATTATTAGAGATCATTTAAAATAACTATTTAAATACCAAACCATATAGTCCTGCTTGCCACTGTTATCATTACATTTACCATTTATTTGGTACAGTAACCTAAAATTGCACATTTTCCTGTTTGATTTGAGCAGGTAAATAGCATATTGAAACAAAAAATGAACATATAAATCTATTTGTTTTTGCGTAAAGAGCTCCATACAAGGAATCTTAAGGTAAAGTCTGTAAGGCAGCATGAGGAAGATAAGATATCTTAGATATAATGTACTTCACTTTCCTAAGCCAGGCTTGCACAGTAAACAAATCTGACAGCCGAGGCAGTTTTACTCGAAACACTCTCTTAAACTGGTTAGAGGAGATCTGAGCCTGGTTTCTCCCAAGTGTTGTTGTTTGTTTGTTTTCCTTCTTCTTTTCCATTTCTGTCACCGATGGAGTTTTGGTTCCTTGTCACTGCTTACTATTGTCCTCTGGCATTATATCGACACACTATTTTACTGTTTAACACTGTAAAGCTGCTTTGACACAATCTGTATTGTATAAAACGCTATATAAATAAAGGTGACTTGACTTAGATACATTCAGCTTTTTCAAACAAGCATTCTAGATTAATTTGATAATACCTGGGTAAATTGATAAATTCAGGTCCTTACCTTTTTGTAAAGATATCCCTCTTTATCGACAGGTGAAGTGCAGGACAGGTAATGGGTTACAATCTTCTCATGGATCTTCATTACAACGCCACCTGGCGCGAGCTTTACATCAACACAAATTACAACAACCCATGGATGACTCTAATTTGCCATCGTCATTCATCCTTTTTTTTTTTTTTTTTTTTTTTTCAAAAAACCAAACAAAAACACCCGTGCATCTAATTCTAAGCAAGTATGAAATTATACGTGAATAACTTGTCTATCCGGTTCACGCGGTGTCTGTCAGTGTGCTAGACAGTACATGTTGCAACGTAAATAGTATGTGTCCTTGAATCAGCTATGTGCGCTTTTTAAAGGGTTAAACAAGGAAAGAGGGTTAAACAAGGAAAGAGTGGCATAGAATTGTGACCTGAACAGTGACAGACCGACTCAGGCGCAGGTGCAGCAACTTACTTTTGGCAATGTCTTTCGGTTGATTTATCGCGGATATCCATGCAACCTTAGTGGCAAAACATCATCCAGGCCAAGCTCCTCAATCCCGGAGAATCGTATAAAGAGCAGAATGATATTATAAGTGTCGTATTACCAGCGCGCGCCCTCACGCCGGTCTCTCAAGTGTTGAAATATAAATAACGCGACCCACTTCCTGGTAACAAAAGCCGATGCCTATTCTCTCTAGACTTCATGATCAAACACCAGCGACATATGTGCGCTTTCACAGCCCCGACAAACAGGCTATTAATGAATTTATCTATAGACAAAAAAAAATGAGGGAAATAAACACTTATGAATGAATAAAAAAGACACTCTGCATATATTATCGATTCGTGTTTCTAATTCAGGCTGTCATCAAATATTTACTAGATACATTATATCAGAACAGTTCGTTTGCATATGGTGGCTTTTGCAGTTTCTGCTGTTCTGCTTCTCAAATATATCTTTCTGTATTTAGTTTTCATAGAGACGCATTGTATTTAGAATTAAGAGGTTTTTCTGCATCCAAGTGAGATGTTCCCAGAAAGCACAAAAGCCAGTGTTAACTGTAACATCAGATACTCATCTGAAAATAACAGAACAATCATTTGGAAACATAAATCGGAAGGGTTTTGTAAAATGTCCATGTGATGGACGTGAGGTCACACTCACCGAAGTGTTTTTTTTTTTTATTGAACTTTCAAAATTACAAAATTCAACAGCGATTTCTTCTCATATTTCTCATAGTTACACATTTCGTAAGTACAAACTGAGACAATTTGTAATAAAATAAAAAAAATGATAAATTAATAATAACACTGATCTCAGCGGGCGTCGTTACTCCGGTTCACCTGCAGGCGGCGATAGAGACTCGGACAGAACCGCGCGACTGACGGTGTTCCGGTTTAGTGTGCTTGAATGGCGCAGCGGGGAGAGTAACATCCAGGTAACTAAATATTTTATCCTGGGTTCATTCATTATTGGTATTGTTTTACATCTGACCAGTCTGTTAAGCCTCTGTGTTGGTCGAGCATCGTTTTATTTTATATACGGTGTTTGTATACGTTAGCTATCTGGCACACTTTGACGTAAGTTAGACGCTCGCAGAGTTAGCTCGCGCATTGCACAGCAGTGGTGTAAATACTGAACAATTAAATGTGATACTTGACGAAATTCTGCTTTTATTAGGCTATTATATATTATTACATTTTGTAGGTGTCCATAAAGTATAAGTCTAAGTATAATATCTCATTTTAGGTCGAGTTTATACTGTGTAGGCATGCAGTTATGTGCCCTCTAGTCAACTGCTATTAGTTTGGTTTCATACGAAGTCTCACTAATTAGCTTTAAATCTTAAACCACTCCATATGCACAGGCTTCATGAATTCAATCTGTTATTGAGCCTCAAGAGTGATAGTCCACTTTAGACACTCTACTAACAGTAAGTAACTTTGCAACGAAATGTCAACTAGCAGTAATTAGAGTATTAGTAGACTGTCTGCTTAATATCTTCTGACACTTTATTTTGATGGGTCAGCAACATACGACATACTGACTATAAGAAGAAACTTTGCAAGTATATGTCAACTTATTCAACTAAACCTAACAGTCTACTCTGAGAGTTAGTAGACATGTAGTTGCAAAGTTACTTTTAGTTAGTAGAATGTCTAAAGTGGACTATCAAAATTAAGTGTAACCAGCTTTCACAGTCTATACTAGATGAGTACACTATACACACACAACAAAACTCATGTAGTCAAATGTCTCATGCCTCTTTTAGCATGTCGAAAAGGAAAGTGACGTTTGAGGATGGAGATGGGGAGATTACTTTGGAAGATGTTCCGAAGAAGAAGGTCAGTTCCATATAACTCTTTAATGTTGTCAAAGTGTTCTGTTGCACCATGCATATTGTTATTCTGTTGTAATAGATTGTGC
This sequence comes from Spinibarbus caldwelli, assembly GCA_039654775.1. NCBI lineage: Eukaryota > Metazoa > Chordata > Actinopteri > Cypriniformes > Cyprinidae > Spinibarbus > Spinibarbus caldwelli. The sequence continues at coordinate 39,008,789 of CM077218.1, read as the reverse complement.
AGTTTTGTGAAATCTCATGCTCTGTTCTGCTCTATCCAATGTCTTTTTACAGATTGTTGATGGTGTGAGTGGCCCAGGATCCAGATTTAAGGAGAAACACTCTTTGGACAGTGATGAGGAAGATGAAGGAGAGGCGGGAGAAAATAGCAGCAAATATGACATCCTTGCCAGTGATGATGTGGAAGGTCTGTGAATAATAATTTGGCCTCATGCAGATAATGAAATAAATGTTATGCACATTGCAGAATGTTTTTTTCACTCTTCATCTAGACCTTTGAAGCACCTTCTATTTAAAAGGCTGAGAAAAGACAAAGTATTTTGAAAACATCATTCCTTGTATTTATGATTTACATTATTTAAAATATTACTTATCTTAGGCTTTCTTTGTGTTTACAGGTCAGGAAATGGCAACCATTGACTATGACGAGGGTGTACGCATCACCCCTTTTAATCTCGTCGAGGAAATGCAGGAGGGACACTTTGATTCAGAGGGAAACTATTTTGTCAACAAAGAGAAAGATATCAGAGACAACTGGCTGGACAATATCGACTGGGTACATTGTATTGCATGAATTTTGAGAAATAGTTGATAATCTAAATTTAAGCTTGAAGTTCAAATATCTGAGATGTTTTCCTCTACCAAATGAGACCCTGGACCACACAAAGGGTCAATTTTTTGAAATTGAGATTTATACATCATCAAGAATAAATAAGCTTTCCATTGATGTATAATTTGTTAGGACAGGACAATATTTGGCCGAGATACAACTATTTGAAAATCTGAGGGTGCAAAAAAAAATCTAGATATTGAGAAAATCGCCTTTAAAGTTGTCAAAATGAAGTCCTTAGCAATGCATATTACTAATCAAAAATTAAGTTTTGATATATTTACGGTAGGAAACTTGCAAAATATCTTCATGGAACATGATCTTTACTTAATATCCCAATGGTTTGTGGCATAAAAGAAAAATCAATCATTTTGACCCATACAATGTATTGTTGGCTATTGCTACAAATATACCCGTGCTACTTATGACTGGTTTTGTGGTCCAGGGTCACAAATCATTAATCACACTGTATCTCTTCACACAGGTGAAGATAAAAGAGCAGCCTGTGAAAAAGAAGAAAGGCCTTGCAGCTAAGCGGAAGAGAAGAATTGGTGATGAAGACGAAGCAGAAGAGGAAATAAAACGTGAGGAGCAGCGGAAAGACAGTGAGGAAGATGAGGAGGAAGAGGAGGAGAAAGGACCTGCAGAAGACCCTCTAGCTACGTACAGCCATCATCAGCTCACAGAAGCCGTCATTGAGCTGATGCAGCCTGGAGAAACAGTGGCTGCTGCTCTGAGAAGACTTGGTGGTCTTGGAGGACAGAAGAAGAAACGGAGACTGAGAGAAGGGGAAGAGGAGAAAAAAGAGACTTCGGACAGAGACGCTGATAAACTGGACAAACTGACAGCATTGGCAGATAGACTGGTGGGGATTGGAGAATTTGAAATTTATCAGCAGACTTATGAAAAACTGGCCTACAAGCTGAAGGGGATGACTCGAGGAAAGGCAGCCAAAATACTAGAGGATGATGACGAGGAAAAAGATGATCTAGACATGTTCGCTGAGGAGTTTGATGAGAAGCATGATGAGGATAAAGACAACAGCAGAGGTAAGTGAATGGACGAGGATGTGTTTTTAAAGGTGGCATGATTAGGTGCAATTTAAATATGAACTTTTATTTGTAGTAGTGTAGCAACTTTTTGGAACGAGTCCTGAAAATTTTATTTCCAGTCATCTTTTATGATTATTTGATTCATGGCTGACCCCTTAGTAATAGCAGTCATGTGTTTTGTGTTTCTCTCTAGTCAGTGATGAGGTCTTGTGGGAGTACAAATGGGACAATGAGAAAAACTCTGAGCTCTACGGGCCCTTCAGCAGCCAACAGATGCAGGTAAGACATTAGCGGTGCTTTAATATGAAACTTTAATTTGCAGAAGTAATTGACAGATTATTTCTTATATTAAATTGGTTTAAAAAATGTAAACACTGATAGATTCATTATTGCTGTTTTTATTTATTTTTATTTTTTGGATTGGTCTGACTTAGAGGCATTGACTTAACCAGTGGCGATTAATAGTAGATGGGGACGAGTCATTTGGGAACCAGTTTAAAAACATTTTTGCATTTATGTTTGGTGCTTCTAGGGGCAAAAAATGACATACATCACCATTGAGTAAATGTTTATCCCCTTTATTTGATGTTGATGTTTTTTATTTTTATTTTTTTTGTGTGAACGTTTAAGTATTATTAACAAAAGTAGTGTATTAAGTATGGCTGTATCTTTTATTCCAGGACTGGGTGGATGAAGGCTACTTCAAGGATGGAGTATACTGTAGGAGGATTGACCAAGAAGGTGCCCCGTTCTACAACTCAAAGAGAATAGACTTTGAACTTTATTCATGATCTGTTGATGAATCATTTTACTGGTTTTATTTGATTTCTTCTGCCCATCTGAGAGGGCTTCTCTGAATAATTGTTTACTCTTTAGTAATTGTCTTTGTCTTATGTACACACAAACACTATTATGTGCACCTGTGTTTGATACATGATGTGTTTTAAAATAAAGACTTTATGGCTGGATCCAACCTGGTGTTCTGGCTAATGTTACAACTATTCTGACTCGTGCAGGTTTACTGGATACACAATTTAAAAGAGTGCCGCTATTTTGCTACAAGCAAGATTCAATATTCAAACCGCGGGGCTCTATACAAACCAATGAAAGCTTTGAAGTTCACACGGGGACAAAGACGGCTGTTCGCGGCCACGCTATTGGTTGCCTTTCTCCCTCCTGAAACCCAATTGGTCAGTACGCTGACGCCGAAGAGTTCTAATTGGCTCTAAATCTTAGATTTACCCGAGAGGCGGGCCATTCTCATACTTTGCGAGCTTCTGATTGGCTCTTCGTCAGACCGGGAACACGCTCGCAGCGAGTGATAGGTCTGAACAGAAACTCTGGCGCAGTCGGGCATGGAAATGTCACACAAACATCGGTGTTTTAGAAACAACGCCTGAAGGAGATGCTTTCACAGCCTCACCGCACGTTTCCCCTCAGACGATTTTAGGTTAGTGTGCATTTTAGTCTATAATTTTCATCAGTGTCTGAAGTGCAAGAGAGTAAAATACCCTTTTAATGCAGTGTATTTGACGGGTTTGTGCGTAGATAGCAGCATAGCCCAGTTAGCCGCAATTTACGTCGACGACGTACACAACACCACACCAGTGTCTGGAAACGTAACGTTACATTTCTAATAGAGCGGCTGCTGGGCGACATAATTAATGACTGTAACTCCTGAAGGATTAATACGCTTTCATCTTTTATGTTTTGAGATTTTAGCTGGGAATCTGCTTGACTGCGGTTACGGTTTGTTTTTCCGCCGAAGTGTATGTCTGAGATGTGAGACCGCCGTTGTTTGATCTCTTCTCGGTACAGTAGCGCTGAATGTCGAGGCTATAACCCATTAAAACGATGAGAAAACTTGTAATACTTCTGTTAAAAACATCTAATTCCGTACTAAGTTTGATCTCCAAGAAAAATATTAGAAAACAAATTCAACGCAGTGCTGACTGTATGTGAGCTCAACGGTACGATGTGTAACAGTGTGCAAGTTAATCCTCCTTTTCGCCTCTTTTAGTAAATATCCTGAAAACAGAAGCGCATTTAATCAAACACAGACACTATTATACTCTCACTGAACACAGCATCGGTGTGAGAGAACTAATTAAAGGGATTAGATTTCTTTATTGTTATTATATTTTTTGCTAGGCGTTTTTGTTGTTGATTTGTCCTTTAGCTCAGTAAAAGAGTAAGCCTTACACCTGTTAATACATCATTCAGTGGTCGTGAACGAGAAGATTTGATGAGAGAGATATACACACACACACAAAAGCACATGACAATATTATTACAGTACAGTTACAGTACTACCTACTTCTCACACAGGTACCAAATGGAAACATGATCAAGACGTTATTTAGAAAAATTTATTTTCAGAATCAGTCATCGTTTCTTCACCTTCATGTCATTCCAAACCTGTCTGATATTATTTCATAATCGGAGATCTTTTGAGAAATGTCTTGGTGGGCCACGGTGGTGTTTGGTTGCCACAGTATTCTTCAAAGTACTGTCTCTTATGTTCCACTGAAGAAAGACAGTCATACAGGTTTGGAACGATATGAGAATGAAAATGATGACACAGTTTGCATTTTTGAGTCCCTTTAATAATTCATTTTATCACTATCTCTGTAATTATTCGATCAAGATTTGTGTTTTTGGTAGACTAGGAAATATTGAAGAGCAGATGCTAAAGAATTGTCAAACAGACATTTATTATAGCTTTTTAACTTAAAAGTTCACTTTTTTCAAGTTAATATGTTGATTAGTACAGTACTCTTATATAATTTGACACTAAACTGCTTTGCTTATGCATACCTTGTCTTTACTATGCACTTCAGATTCAACCCTCTGCATGTAGCATATTATTGCATGGAATAGTCAATGTTTGTGCCTGTTCCTAATAGGGGTATGCAGTTAATGTGACAATTACTGCATAAAGGTTATTTATTTACTCATTTTCATATTTAAATTGCAAGCTATGATTTTGTTTAATTTACTAAGGATGAACAAAAGAATAGGAAAACTATTCTTTTGTTCATCCTTAGTAAATTCTAGTGAAGTTGTTAACCAGTGACCTGCTTGTTCCATGGTTTTGATGTTTTAGAAATAAGGGCATTAAACAGAAAGAGTGGTCTGCATTTTAGGATTAGAAAAGAGAATCAACGATGAGGCTCAGTCATCACAGTCCCAACACTTGAGCTCATCATCATGCAAGACGAAAACAGCATGTTTTTGTCATCCCTCAGCACTTCTTTCACTGTTCTCCTTGGTCACTGCATCAGAATTATCTGACTACTTCTTTATCAAGACACAAGTCACAACTGTCAGAGCAAGCGATGGTTTTCTCAATGAAGCTCGAGAAGCAGAGTTCCAGATGTCAAAATAAGACTTTATTGTACAGAGCGACAAAGCCGAGATGATAGTCTCCGTCCACCCAAGCACCTATATTTATACCTTATTCTTATCAGTCTTTTTTAACCAAAACTTGGTAATCTGTATTTTTTATCGGTGTCGCTTATCTAGTTTGCCACAATTAATTAATGGTCCTCCTGGCTCATTTTTTAACTGTGGAATCTGGTCAGATTGGCCATTTTTAAAATAACTTTTATTCTGCCGCCTTCTATTGGTTGGAGGTGTTCACATAGGACATACATCAAGCTTATTTGTGTTGTAACTGTCATATTGTGGAAATCACCCAAAGTTCATTGGTTGACTTCGCTGGTACCACCCAGTGGGAAAACACTTTTGAAGGGATTGCCTATTGAAGGGCCCCTAAAACTCACAGTCTGTAAGACAACCAGTATTGGAATAATCATATTGATTACTTTTATAACCATACATCATATTTTTGAGTAAAATAGCTTAATATATAGTAAGATAACACAATATAATTTAAGTCACAAGCTGACACAAGTTAGACATAGTCAAAATAGGTTGCTCACAGCATACAGTTTGCACAACCATCTGATGCATTACTCGTCATAATCATGAGGTGTTACTGTATAAGTGTCATATGAAGGTGTCAGGGAGGGAAGACCGACGCAATGGAACAAACAGTGGCACACCTTTGTGAGCCATTCAGAGAAAAAAATGCAAAAGGGGAGAAAAGTGTAGACAGTGAGTTGTAAAACCAAAAGGGGAGTTGTTTGGGTTTTGCACTGTCTAATCATTTAGTTCTGTGTCACATTTAGACACACTGGTTCTGTGATCACGTGACTCCAGTTACACTTGTTTTCTACATGGTGAAAGTAGGAGGAAAATTCCTCATTTCCCAAACTTACCTAGTTTACCTGTAAGTCATTTATGTTGCTTAATAACTAGATGTATTTGGAATTACACAAAAGCAAAAAGTTAACCAAGATATGAGAAATGTGGGGGAAACCTATCTTCACGGTTAATTAAATAATTTCACGGTTAAAAGTCCTTTAGGATTGTACTTGTCAGACTGTACAAACATGATGATCATGTCATACTGTGGGATCTCCGTTGTCATTAATGTCAGACTGTACGACAGTCGAGACGAGTTAAAAACGAGTGTGCGCAAGAAAACTTGTCCGAAGTTTTACATTATCAACCCATACACGTCCAGTGACTGCGAACTGTATTGCACGCTGGACCGAAATGTTGGCTATCATGAAAAGTATAAGAAGGGTGGCAATACCGGCATATTTAAGAAGAATAGCAGCTCTACACACCCACATGAAAATAGCGGCGCAACCAGTGTTTATATAGAAAAGGCAACATATCAGATGAATTCCGTGAGCGGAGGATGGGAGCGCCAGAGTTTATGGCTGATAGAATAATTCTCTAGCATTAATTCTGCTCATAGCTTGTCTTGAAAAACGGAGATGGTTTGACGTTCGTCGTAGGAGAAGTCACACTGCAGGACTGTGCGGCAAATCTTCTGACACTGCCAGAATTTCGTCGGAGCTGAAATTTGATCGCAACAGCCATTAATCGGCTGTCGGTGAACATGTCAAACTAGCGATCAAAGACTACAGATTTTAGCCTAGGATTATAGGAATCTTTTAGGATTTTCAAAATTTGTCCCAGATGACCAAATCGTGGCCAAAATCGCACAGTGTGAGCTGGGCTTTAGGACTGCAACAACTAATCGATTATTATCGATAATGAAAATAATCAACAATGATGCTCATTATCGATTAGTCGGATCTGTCCACAGTGCACGTCCGACTTCAGCCGGCAGCGTCAAATTGCAGCACTGAATAGCGCATTTCTATTGCCAAAATACATCTAAAATAGTGGAGGAAACAGAATGAGATGCTGCGGGAGAAGTACGTGATCCAAGCTGCCCAAAACATGAGAAATCTTTATTTTAAGCTTTAAGTTAATGCATTAGTGTAATGGCTTGCTCCTGTCAGGCGCTTTGATGCGTGTGCGTCCTCAGCCCAAAAACGTTCAGTTTACGGTCATATCCTTATCACGCGAGCATTTCCATTTTTGCATAAAGGCCCGTCCTGACAGTCTGGGTTAAGTTTAAATCTTTACTGAATGAGCACCGGCGTGGCGGACGCGTGAACGCGCGTCAGAGAGGGAGACAATCAATATTCAGTGCAAAAACATTCATTGTGCTGAAATATGTTGTTGAACGTCAAATTAATGTTTAAAAGTCATCTTGTAGTGCACGTATTTTATGAGAGTAGGAACTGTAAAGGGATATCCACGTATAGTTGTCTGAATATAAATATCAGACGCTTCGTAGCCGCCTTTTACAGGATAAAGAAATTACAGTAAACGTGACTGTGATCAAAGTGAACGTGTGTTCCTGCAGAACATTACTCTTATCTATTGGTTAACACTGAGTTTGTTTTTATTCGCCTTTATTATCTTTATTATTATCTTAATTTTTGATGAAGAGATTTAAACTATAGGCCTATATACATTGCTTAACAAATTTATTAAAACTAATTTATTTAAGGTTTATAACAAATTATGTAAGGTTTGTGCCACTGCTGCTCTGAACTAACAGTATTGGTGTTTACTAAAATCATTTTTAGCTATTTGTATTGGTTAGTCCTCCAATATGCGTAAGCTCTTTAGTAACAGTAGGCTATTTCTAATGCTATAATATAATTATTGCTGTTATCTATGAAAGATCTATTAAAGTTTTTTTTATTTTTTTTTTATTTTTTTCAGATACCCAGTTACAGTCAAAAAGTACATAAATAATGCCAGCAAGAATGCAAGCTGTTATGAAAGGCAGGAGGCCATTTTTCATTATGTGAATAAATACTATTTGTTTCAGTTTGTTATTTGCCCAATAAATGACAATAATATTTTTAGATTTAAACAATTCTCTGACAGATTCCTAAAATATTTGTTTTCTCTTTATTAAATAATTTTTTAAGCACTGTATGTTTTCATAGCATTCAGTTGGCACGTTTGTTTGAAGGACATTGCAGAATGTGTTTTTTGTTAATAGAATTAAAAAAAAGAAAAGAAAATTTAGTAAAAAAAAAAAAAAACGATTAATCGAAAAAATAATCGGCCAACTAATCGATTATCAAAATAATCATTAGTTGTAGCCCTATAATTATCCTAGCCATAATCCTAAATTGCTCAGCAATAACTACACACTAGTGAAGCTTTGCATGGGTTGTGACTTGTTATCAGTAACTACAAGATTTTAGTAGTTTTATATTATACAGTCAGTCAGAGTTATTTTGTTCAAAATACTTCACAGGATAAGTAGTTTCTCCATTTGGATACACCTTTTTACCTTTTATCTTTTTTTCTGATTTTCAAATATTCTTTTGCTTCAAAATCGAATGGTAATCTTCAAGGTCTTGTGTAATTAATATATTTTTTAATTGTTTTTTTTTTTAAACTAATTTTAAAATACTTCCAAAATCTATGTCTTCATCCACTTCTCTCTTTTTCTTGTTTTCAGACAAGCTCTGGAGTTAAAGCTGAGATGGAGGAGCAAATTTCAGAGTGAGTGATGCTGCATCAGACAAAAAATTTAAGATCTGTAATTTTAGCCAGCAAACATGCTTGAAGTGTCTTTTTGTTTCTTTATTTTAGAGATGAAAACCACAAACTGGTATCACCCTGTGTGAGCTCACAGTTAGGAGATGGCAGCCCTGCAAAGGAGCAAAGCCACAGCCAAAAGCCAGTGGAGTGCCCTTCAGCAATAAAAAGATGGGAGTTTGGCCCACTTCTACAGTCATTCAAATCCAAGATGGCTAGCTTTACTGAGATTGTCATGAGCCCTGTTCGGCTTTTTAAGCCCAGTGACTCTCTGTCCTTGATCGCACTTCCTAATCAGCATGAAAAGTTGATAGAGTCAAATGGTGAAAATTCAACCCGGACTGAGGAAGCTGAGACTGACAAATGTAGAAATGGATTGTTTCCAAAAAGGCCTTCTTCAGAAAAGGTGCAGTGCAGCACTGCTCCAAAACGCCACAGAGTTGCACAGAGACTGAATTTTAGTACAATTTCAACAAGAAATAACCACGAACCAGTATTGCATCATATTCAAAGGCACAGTGAGGTGTCATCAAATGAAGAAAATCAGATAGACCGTCCTTCAAGCCAGTCACAAGCCGTCCTTCAGGATGGGATGCATGATGTCAGTCCTTGTAAAGCACAGAGCCCTTTCTTCAGGACTAAACCAAATCTGTCCACAGACAAACTTTTGAATTCTGAAAGTGCCATGAGTGTGTCCAGTCAGGCCATAGTTCAGACGGATGCGCTGATTGTTCTGCATCGTTTGTCAGGTGAGAGACAGACCCGGAGCACTGACACAGCCTGTGGACATAATCGTAAGTCCTACTTTTCAGAAGAGGAATCAAACCTGTTGAAACCAGTGTCTAACAGTAGCGCAAACAAGCCTGATCCTGGAGTCTCCTCTTTTAGCACTTCATCTGATTTTGATTTGAAAGATAAAGGCACAAGCACAGTTGGCAGCGAAGAATCCTTTTCACGTATGGCCACCAGGAAAAGTCCTAGAAAGAAATATCTGTCAGGGTTGGCTGGACCTACCTCCACTGAACTGGCCACTTTTGTGACCGGATCAAAGACTCTGGATGTGGAGATGAAGGAATCGCCCTCTGAAAACAGCATGGAGTGGACACACCGCTCGGCTGAAGTATCAGACCCTCCAAAGACCATTTCTTTCAGAGAAGCGAGGCCAAAGAGATGCAGAGAAGCTCCTCGGATAAGGAAAGACTCGCAGGCAAGAGGGAAATGTGATTTGCAGAATGCAAAAGAGGGAAGACCCACGAGGAATAAAAAAGTAAAGAACAATGACATCGCTTTGGAAATAAACCAGGAGGAAGAAACATTTGTTCTGGTTAGGAAAAAGAGGAAAGGGGTTTCTATAATGCAACCACTCCAAGACTCAAATGTGCCTGTCAGTACTAGTAATGCTGCAGATGTTAAGATGAAAAATTCTGTTGAGACCTCAGATAAAATGAGACGGGACAAAACAAGAAAAAATTTAAAATATAGAACTTTACTGACCTCTAACAATGAAGATGATGCCACTGATATTACATCCTCTCAAAATGGTACACAGAATGTCCTGATTGACAATACCATGAATGGTTCATCAGAACCTCCAGTTTTTCAGTATCCTCTGCAGTCACTGGAGTCTGAGAAGACCATTGAAACTCGAAAAACAAGACAGCATCTTAAAATTACAGGCGATGCTTTGCTGAAGAGAAACATTCGTCCACACAAGCAGAAGTTTGAGGACTTCAGCGTGACTTCCGTGGTTGATCCAGCAGGACCAAGTAAACCTTCAAAAAGAACACTACTGCGCAGCAAAAAATCTACTATTGCAGCTGAGGAGCACGAGACATGTATTTCTGGACTGAAAGCAAGAGAAGAAATAAAGGAACTTCTGTCACCTGGTTCGACAGCTCCAGTGCATTCAGAAAGAAAACTAAGCAGACCCACAAAGAATGTAATCCGATCAAGAAGAAAAGATGGTTCCGTTGTAAAAAGGAGAGGTGCTATTGGAGGTAACAGTGAAGCGGAGAGCCAAGAAAAAACGACGGAAGCCGTTCCAGTTGTATCGTTGTCAGGTAGCGGTCCCAACCGCCTCCTGCGCAGCTACTCCTGCCCTGAAATCCCATCCCTAGTATTCAGTGACTGTCATTTCTCCCGGTCCCACACGCATGACAACAGCACTACCTCACCCAGCAGAAAGAGCTCACCCGCTCCACTTCCCATCCACCTTCACTCTCCGTCCAAGCGCACTCGCCGGCACACCGTCTGCAGTGTGGAGATTGAGCGCGAAATTGCCCCTTTGTGTCTCCGTAAGGAGGTGTACCCTGCTAGTCGGGGTGGCCCTTTGTGCCCCTCTTCCCCTTATTCTCCCTCCACCTCCCTCACAGTCCTTGCCTCGTGTTTTTTGTCCAGTCCTTTAGCGTTCTTGTCTAAAGGCTCAAGCCAAGGGCGTAGTCATGCTAGCGACACCAGCACTGGCAGTGTTTCAGCTGCCTCCAGTTTTGTCGCATCATCATCATCACCGTCCTCCTTCAGTCCCCCCTTTTCTTCCACCCTCACGTCCTGTAATGCTTTAACCGGCCCTTCCTCTGTCACTCCCAGCCCTGAGACACCTTCCACCTCTGTGTCATCACTCTGCAGGTAATTTAACAGATTCCCAGCCTCCCTATCTGAGTATGCTTGCTTTTTATTACCTGTTATTGTAAAATCTATCATGTTGATGATCTCAGACGTTTTTCCATAAGAAGATGTTAATAAAGATGCAAGTCAGTAGTTAAAATCCTACTTTTTCTTTCCTCAAGTGCGTTTTCACAAAGCTCTTTGGAAGGAGACAGTCGGGTGCTTCAGATGGAGTGTGAGGAGTTGATAGATGAAGAGCGATCCAACTTTGACCTTAAACTCTCTGCAGCCATCTCAGAGGAGAAAGCATTATCAGACTCTGAAATCAAGGTGTGAGTTTTCTCTTAATGTTGGTTTGTGGTCTAAAATGTATAATTTTTCTTAATCCTAATTGCATTTTTGCTCTCTGTGTAAACAGACAGAGATCAAGGATGGTCAGCGCGGAAAGGTGTCCTCTATTCGTATCCGTAAAAAGATTCCAAAACCTCAGAATAATCTCACCCCTATGGGCCTTCCTAAGGTCATCAGGTGTGTATGTGAAGAGAAAGTTATAGGCTTGGTCATAACTATTTGTGTGTCTGTACTTCATCACAGCAAAGATACATTTCTTGTTTTGTGTTTTACAGAGTAAAGAAGAAGGATTTCAGCTTGGAGGAAATCTACACAAACAAAAACTTCAGCAAACCTCCTGATGGGTGAGACATTTTCCAAATAATTTGTTTTCTGGATAATTGAGTTGTTCACGCATTTATCAATTGGTTCTCTATATATTTGGTAATCAAACTGACAGAAGATTGAATATAAAATGAAGTGATTGGCACTCCTTTCAGACTGGTTGCATTTATTGATTTTATGATCATATCTTTATTTGTCACTATTTTAACTCACCTTTAGGATTTCTAGTACTCGCAGACATTGGGGCATATTGGGGGCAGACAGAACATCCCAATAGCCCAGTGGCTTTTTAGTGCGGCTCTAAAGCTATAAATGTGTTCTTATACTGCCAAAGTAAAGATTTTGACTAGACACATATCACCAGTGACTTAATGTCTACCAGCTACAGTCTTAAATTCAATTGACATTAATATGTAGTATATTAAAGTGATAGTTCACTCAAATATTAAAATTGTATTATCATTTACTCATACCCCCGGTTTCACAAACAAGGCTTAAGCTAGTCCCAGACTAAAATGCATGTTTGGAGCTGTCTTACCTGAAAATATCTTGCTCTGACATATCTTAAAATATGTCAGTGTCATTGTTCTGTGTCAAGATGCATACCTACACACTTTTCTTCGAAGGCATTTTTGTAAAAGTTGCTTAAATGTCTTAATTTAACTAAGGCCTAGTCCTGGCTTAAGCTAAGCCCTGTTTGTGAAACCGAACCATATTGTTTTAAACCCATGGGACTTTGGTTAATCTTGGGAAAAAACAAGCAAAGATATTTTTTTAATTTTTAAACCTGATAGGTTTCTGTCCATTGAAGACAGAAAGTCCATTGAAAGTTCAGATTAACCAAAACATAGAAAATCCGAACAGGTCAAAAAGACATAGTAAAACAAAACCATATGTGTTTATATGTGAATAAAAGCCTAAATTAAATCTGTTCAACATATAAAGCATGCATATCTCTTTACAAGTCTTTGATTAATCGCACAATGGATTATATGGATTCATTTTATGGATCTTCTAAGTTTTTGTTACCTGGACTTTCAGTTGTGGGACAGAAATCTCTCAGGTTTCATTAAAATATCATATTCTGTTTTTCAAATCTTTTGGGTTTGGAACAACATGAAGGTGAGTAAATGATGATGAAATTTTCATATTTTGGCGAGCTATCCTTTTAAGACTTGAATTTATGTTGAGAGCATGTGGTTAGCTTTTGAGATTTTAGTGCGGTGTTTTATTCTTTCCCTTTTAAACTTTGATCAATAAAGCAACTTTTGCAAACTCTTTCAGGCGTTTGGAAACCATATTTGAGGTGCCTCTTAACCGTCGAGATGGCTCTCAGGCTGTCGTGGGCCAAAAAAAGGTGAAGCGCTTTGTCGAATTCCCTGAACTGGGTGTTTCCAGGAAGTCCAAGAAACCTCTGGTCGGTGTAATGGCGGGGGGTGGAGCCCAAAGGAGCGCTGGGATCTGTAGAACCAGACGAGGTGTGGGGGTCTCTTCCAAAGTGGAGGATGGCCTCACCTTGCAGCAGCTGGAGTCCCTCCTTTGCTCCAAGCTTGAGGAGTTAGACACCTGGATGGCACTTCAGCAGGTTGCGGGCTGAGGCAGAGGTCTTGGTTGTTTTGTACCAAACAGTGGGCTTTGTATGTATTATGTTAAAATTTACTGTAAATTCAACAAAACAACAATAAATAGACTTGCAGAGCTGTAAAATGTTTGATTACTGATGTACTGTAAAGAATACATCACATTCTTTATATATTTTGCAAGGTAATGTTTATTTTGTAGATTTGGCTGATTTAACAAGAAACAACTCCATTCTGTTTTGTCCTTTTATAACCATTCAAAGAAAGCACTTGTTTACATGAATCTGTGGCATATGTCTAAGATATCTCCAATTCCTGCTCACCACATCTTCGTATCAGAAAGTGTTTCAAATGAAGAGTCATAAACCTTTCCTCGCTCAGTGTATTCCTCTTTTAAAACATTTAAGCTTCTTTGGTTCAAATGAATGCCTTTTTAATACACTCTCAGGATGGCCTGTAGGTTTCATTATAAAGGAGACGCCACAAAGGACTTTGAAGTGACAACATTGAACAGCAAGTTACCAGTGAGACAAAAGTTTGCATTGTTAATTTTTAGATTATGCTTGATGCTTCTCATCTAGAAGCATAAAGGATTTAAAGGTTTCAGTGCATTCTGTGCTTTTACTCAGGTACTCTAACTATAGTCCATTCACATAATTTAGGCTTTTGATCATCTTTGATGTAGAGATTTATAATACTGCTTGTGGTGTTTGAACTCGTTGAATGGTTTGTGTGTAAACTTGTATAGAAGTCTGCGTTCTGTATTTCTAATAGAATACAATTGAACTGTGTTTTGTATTTTGGTGTTTTGTCGAGTTGTTTGTAAGAAGTTCACAATGAGCAGGTACATTTTGACTGTTACACATTTTATTACAAAGTCTGAAATACATGCAGTGTATAAAACATCAAAAGCACAATGTAATGAAACTTATTTACAAGAACAGAATGTTAATAATGTAACCACATCCATATCTCAACATTTGACTGAGTGTCTCAATGCTTCATTTCCAATTTAAGAGCATAAATAAAATCAGCTTGTTGAAGTGTAAAAGTAGCTTCTGTCTGGACAGTGCTGATGGTTTTATGCATGGCTCCATCTCATGCATATAACAAATTCCTGAAAGTTTCTGTATTTTTAACCGCACTGGTTTAATTGCATTGATTTAAGTATGTCACTAATGTAATCCAGTATGTTTTACTACTACCAAAAGGCATACAAGTTATGTTTAGTCCTTTGTGCAAACTGTTGAATCCTCTTATGTTGTAAGTAGAAAGTTGTGGACCTTTGATCCAAACGAAAGACAAGCACCTTTCAAAACAGAGAATTTAAATCATGACCATTAATGTCCAAACTATTGTCATCAAGTTAAATTTCTGGATGGTCTAGATGCAGTGTCCAATGTGAGCACTGAAAGAGTCTGTTTCTGCACTCCAACAGTTCATTTGCTTTGGTTGCTTATTTAACTGTAGAAAAGTTTCTTCAGTGTCAGTCTATGAAGGTTACAACAAAGGATAGAAATCCCAGAAGCAATGGAAAGACGAGAATTAAAACCACCCAGGCTACAATGGACCCAATTCCCCATTTGCACGCCTTTTCAGAGTATTTCTTAACCATCTCTCGTGTTTCTGGACAATCTTCATTTTGAAGTCTTTTTCTCGTCTCTCGGGCCTGGAAAAAAAAAAATGAGGAAAGATGTTAGAATAGATTTCCATTTTTTTTAGATTCTTAGATTATATTAGTGCATGCATACGTTTCTTTCATCACTGACTGCAGTTATTAAGTTTCATGGTTCTCTTTTGTTTCATTGTGTCTCATCTTTGCCAACAGTATCTGTGTTACTGGCAACAGATCTCAGCTGAGTGTCTTTGAATAGCTGTACAGTATATGAGAACAATCCGAAAATGTTAATAATTAAATAAGATCATCAGTCATTAAAATAGGCCAACTTGAGGAAGCCAGTTGGAGCATTTATTTTCATTTCACGTCTTGTTTGTCTACTCTTGAATCTTTTACTGAGACTGCATGGGTGGGTTACTAAATCATTTAAGTTTAAAAATAAGTTTAAACAGAGCTTAGTGATACTCATTACAATACTAGTGCTGTAATGCAATCAATCAGCACTGATATTTCAATAATACTGTACTAATAATTATTAGTTACCTTGACAGAGTACTTGAGGGACATAATTCCAAAGCAGGAGAGGCCACATATAATGCTGCAAATGGCTAGTTTACGATGGTCTGTGTCCTTACAGATGTCATGACAGGTGATGCTGTGCGAGTCAGCCCTCGGCTCAGGCCATTCAAGTAAAGCATCCTCAACTTTCACTTCTTTTAGTTCGTTTGCGCACATCTCTGTTCAAATTAACAAATAACAAAGTATAAATATAAGGGAGTCAGCATGAAAGTAAAGGCACATTACTGTATTTTGATGATTTTGTAGTGTACTTTATATTACAATGGTTACAGTGTAGTTCAAGTTCTGTCTGAATCAAAACACCAAACAGTGATTTATAGCAAGCTGGTTTAACTGGTTCTTGACAGTGATTTTCTGCTTTCAGTTTTAATAGGGGGCTATTTAAAAATATATATATATATATATTTATAAAAGACAAACACCAAAAGTGAGAGGGAGAATAAAAGTATATTAGAACAATTTTTCAACTTTTTCCAAAGCATTTAAGGTGAAGACCGTTTCTATTATCTCTTATTGTGCTGGGGCTTGAAAAACAGGTATGGACAGAGACATAGTCATGGTATGACAGTAACTGGCATCAATATTACAAGAGAGTGTTGATAGATCTCACTTGCTAGTTTTGGTTAGGCTGTCATGATAAATCGAAAAAGCTGTGTAAAGTCTGCCTCCAAAAAGATGACAATCTTTCTGAAGGTAGCAGCAATGAAAAACATGACAGTTGAAACACAGTTATTGAAACGAAAGCTCTCAGTACTTACAGACTCACTCAGAGTTGATCTTGAGGGAAGAAGGGTCCAAAATTCCTCAGGATATCCAAAGGTATTTAATAACCAAATAAGTTTGGTGTTTTTGCTTGGGTAGAAACTGACTGGTGATCAATACTCTGCTAATTACTATTTCAGTTTATGTAAAAGTTCTGGTGTCCTTTTGTCAAAGATGTCACAACTTGATTCGAGACGACTTCCCATCCAAACTTCCTCTTATTGTCAATTATGTATGTGAACTATATAGAACAGCTTCTTTAGCTCCAGTTTCGACCTTAGAGGAGGCAGAGTGTGAAAGAAATGTTTTGAACCGCTTAGCTACAACAGTGACAGAATGAAACACCACACCTCCACTTTTTGCTCCCTCCCACTGTCTTATTCACTTCCCCTCAGCTCGAGGTACTTCCACTCACATTCTTTAGCTCTTACGTTTATCGGTCTGTTTACCACACCTTGGTGCCCCTGTGAATCATGAGTAGCTTCTGCAGACTTTGTAACAGAGAATCTTTGACTTCATGTCTGCTATTACTCATTCTGTCTATCATTGTTTCTTTCTCTTTCTATTTACGCAATCAGAGCCTCACAAGAATCAATTTCCTGACATGTAAGCTGAGGCCCCTGCAGGGCTTGTAGATTGCATGAGTTTGATCTCTTAATTGGACAGAAATGTTGGACAGCTGCATGATTTTCAGCCTGTCATGTTTCATGAACGTACTTTGACAGATTAAATACTGTTTCTGGGGGGAGAATTCACAGCTGCAGGAATTTATCAAAGTCGCTTTAAGGTATTCTATAGTCTTTGAATTTATACAGAACAAAAATTAAACAAAATGTAATATTTACAAACAAAATAAAACAAATGGTTGTGTATGATGTAACCACACAAATAAGGAAATTAAGTAAATTAATTAATAAAACTATGAGCAAAGAATCTTCTCACTCTTTTTTTTAAATTGAACATAAACAAAAAATAAATACATTTACAACTCAAAACAGATTATAACAACAAAACTAGGTATAGCTTTGATATAAACAATATACAAAGATGTTGAAAAATAACCAAAAAAAAAAACAAAACATTAAGCCAGGGGAAATATATAAATTACAGTAAATTAAATTTGAGAAGAAAAAGAAGAAGAAGAAAAAAAAAAGAAGGTAAATCCCACCCTCCCAACAGCTAGTCAATAGCACATTATAAAGAAGAATAAATATTATACTTTTTATACATAAATGTAAATTTTTGTCTGTTAAACCTCTGTTTCTTATTTTTTGTAAAGACCTGAAATGTTATTTGGATACTATTTCCTCTTCCAGCAATGTCAAAGCCTTAAAATCTGCGCACAAAGTATAATATTTATTCTTCTTTATAATGTGCTATTGACTAGCTGTTGGGAGGGTGGGATTTACCTTCTTTTTTTTTCTTCTTCTTAATTTATAAACACAATTTTAGTCCCCACAGGTATTTTATTTGGAATAATCAAGATATTCGATACACAAATAAAACTATTTTCTTTTCAGATTGGTTTAATAATAATAATAATAATAATAATAATAATAATTCTTTTGGTTTCTCAACTTTTAAATTCAAATGGTCTCTTGCTTTCTTATTCAGAATTCTTAACCAAATATGGTGTACCTGTCACCCCTCGAGAATCTTCTCACTCCTTTTATTATTTTGTTAATTTTGTTTAGAATCTTCTCACTCGTTTTGCATGGTTTTGATTGTGCTACGTAAAATCCCATGAGCCAATCAGAAGCCGCGCATGCTCATGACGCAGCGATACAGTCTAAACACGGAAGCGTGAACGTGGGACGCGTGGGTGAGGTGGGCGATTCCTGTAAAATCTACTGAAACTCCTTCTCGTAATACACAGCGTATTCAACATTATTGTATTCAACAATATATTTTGTTAGATAATATGCATGAGGTGCAATGTGTGAAACTGCTGTTACATTTGAGTGTGAAAATTCAAAGTAAAAGACCTGAAGTTATTGATTTTGGTTTTTCATTTGGCTAAGTGGCTCGTTTGTGTTGAATACATGGCAGATGGCAGAGATGGAGGACTGTGAAGGGGTGATTGCCACAGAGCGCTACGGCTCACAGGAGTCGTGGAAATACCTGTTGAAGGATGGGAGGATGAAGAGACAGAAGGATGCAGTGGACGGCAGACTGGCGGGAAATTCAATCTCTGGCGTGTTTAAAGTGCGTGACTGACACAGAAAAACACGAAAGTCTTTCAGATCCTTTATACAAAGTCTCTGAGACATCACTAACTGCTCTCTCCTGTCCTCCAGAGTGTTTTCCTGCCCCAGGGGTATCCTGAGAGTGTCAGTGAGGATTACTTACAGTATCAGCTCTGGGACACTGTGCAGGTACAAGTGCCATAGATCTGACACTCGTGCAGTGCTGAAGTTTCTTTGATTTCTTTTGTTTGGGAAAATTCATTAGCCAAACATAAAGATTTTTGAAAAAATGAATAATATTAAGCCTTAATATTGGCAGAAACAGAAGAAATACCCCACAATTCATTCATTGCTCAATAAGACTTAATATTTATTTTATTCAATTTTATTTATTTATTTTACCTCGAAATAAAAACTTGGAGGTGGTAAGATTTTTTCTGCATTTATTTGATCAAAAACACAGAAATAATTATAAAATATTCTGAAATACAGTGTTCTGTTTGAATAAATCTTCAAATGTGATTAATTACCTTAAGTATCTCAGATTCTTCAGAAATCATTCTAATATGCTGATTTGGTGTTTGGGAAAGATTTATTATTATTATTATCAATGTTGAAACAGTTGTGCTGCTTAATATATTTGTGGAAACAGTAATATGTTTTTTTTTTATTCTTTGACAAATAGAAAGTTCAAAGGAGCAACATTTATTTGGAATACAGTACTTGATATTTTGAATGATCTTTCAAGCAATAATAAAAAAAAAGGAATATAAAATGGTAACAATAAAAATGTCTTTACTGTCACTTTTGATCAATTTAATCCATCTTTAAAAGTAATAATTTCTTTATTTAAATTTTTTTTTTACTGACCCAAATACAGATAATTGCATTTTTTTTTTCAAAAATCATGTTTTTTTATTATGTTATCATGTTTTTAATTTGTTTTATTGTGTTAGTTAGCTGTTTTTAAAGTTTTTTTTTTTTTTTTTTAATCTGGTCAAAATAACCCATCTGCAGTTTGATTGAGATTAATTGGAATTCACAATGAAAAATATGATTTTTGAGAATTGTTAAAAACAGAGTTATCTGTTTTTGCAAATGAACTGTTCATATATATATATATATATATATATATATATATATATATCATAGCACGTCTTTTGTTTTCCAAGGCATTTTCCAGCTCTCTGTCTGGCACACTCGCCACTCAGGCTTCACTGAGGGGTGTTGGGGTTGGAAATCAAGAAGCAACAGTTGCAGCAGCTACAATAACGTGGCTGCTTAGGGGTATGTTCACAAATTACTTATGTTCATTTTTGAATGCATGCTTTTCCAACCATTTTCTCCCTCTTTTTTTCAGATGGAACTGGGATGCTGGGAAGAATTCTTTTTGCTTGGCTCAAAGGGTAATATTTGACCAGCTATTCAGATTGTGAAGATGTTTTGTTTTATAGTACTTAATTGTGACCCTGTATTTCAGGAACAAGTTAGATTCTGAAGCCAAAAAATGGAGGTACCGTATGCTAATGAACTGAATGTTTTAGTTTGAATAAACTTTTTAATGTAATGCTTTTCATAAATAGTTGACATAATGCTTTATTTGTCTTTCAGGCTGTTCGCTGACATTCTCAATGATATGGCAATGTTCATGGAGATTGCAGCCCCTCATTTCCCTCCTTTTTTCACTCTAATCATCTGCATTGCTGGGATATTTAAGGTAAAACATTAACTGCATCTTCCTCTAAACCTTAAATATGTTTGACAGTAAATATCTAGACATATTCCTTTATTTCAATCATTCCAGTCCATTGTAGGAGTCGCTGGTGGAGCAACAAGAGCTGCCTTAACTGTCCATCAAGCTCGCAGAAACAACATGGCTGACATCTCCGCCAAAGATGGGAGCCAGGTTTTTATTCACTTTCTCTCATTTACTTCATGATAGTTTTTCTTTCTTGATTTTTCCCATCAAAATTCCCTCGCAGTGTAGGAAATTGAGGTCAATATGTGTCAGTGGATTCATGTATCAGTGTATCATTTCTCTGCTATTTTGTCCTGACAAGGAAACCCTGGTGAACCTGGCAGGACTGCTGGTCAGCCTGGCACTCATCCCGCTTGTAACAGATAACCCATTGTGAGTACACCCTGATGTGTAAGCCACGATCTACATGTAGTGTGTAGCAGATACTGATAGAGATTTGTGCTTTCATTCAGGTTGACGTTCATCCTGTTCTTCCTGTTCACTGTTCTCCACCTGTTTGCCAATTACAAAGCTGTTCGTTCTGTTGTTATGGAAACCCTTAATGAGGCTCGCTTGTCCATAGTCCTCCATCGGTACCTGCTTCATGGTCAGCTGCTCAGTCCAGTAGAGGCCAATCGGAAGGAGCCTGTGTTCTTGTGTATGGCCTTAAAACCTGATCACTTTTAAATGCTTTCTTGTTCATTTGATATGATTCATTATGCATCTAATAAGGAAAATTCTATTCCTCTTCGCAGCGCTTGGAAGGACAGTTCCCATAAAGTTGGGTGTGAGGCTTGGAGACATTGTTCAAGAGTCGGTTTATATTCATTTACTAATTACAAATATATTGTTTTTGTGAAAACAGTATTGACTGTTAAAATGATTTGTTATTGACTTAAAGGCCAGGAGAACTGCAGCTGGCATTGAAGAACAACAGCAAACCGTATCTCATTGGAATCAAAAATGGTACAAAAACCTACCAAATTCTGCTATATAAACAGAGGTCAGACATAATAACATGATCTGAAATGGCATTAGGGAATTTATGCTTAACTACGACTCAGCCAGAACAGCAATGACATGTACTATGGGATGCATTTTTTTCCAGGTACTGTCTGTGTGTGTCTGGGAAGTGATGCTTCTGTGCGTGATGAAATCATGGCAGCATGTCAGGCCTTGTGTCTTCGTGCTGTGCTGCACGATGATTCCTCTCTGAGCGGTGCGCTCAAGCAGCTCTCAAACACTACGGGTAAGCACTTGTTCAGTTGTGATAAAAGATAGATCTTCATTTCATATTTATCTTAAGATGTGTAGTACTGGTTACGCTTGCTGATCAAGGGAGGGTAGCCTCTTTTCTTTAGATCGTAAATCAGATTAGACACCAAATTAAAATGTACACAGATGAAAGCAAGGCTGACATATTGTTGGCTGAACAATCGGTATGTTGTTAAATCTATTGAATACAATATACAATCTATTGAACGCCCAGTACTTCTGTTCTTTACAGCCTCATTTTCATTTCTTTCAAAAATTAAATATGGTGCCACCCTAAGGTCAATGACGCTGTTTTATTTTCCAGACCCATGGGAGTTAGTATCACAGAGTCATAAGATGATTAATCAAATTTTCCACACATTCCTAAAAGGTAAATTTGTAATGCATGTTGTAATAAAATTTTGCATTGAGAGACCCCCCCCCCTTTTTGTAACCTTTTTTTTGTTTTTGTTTATCTTTATCAGAGCTGGACCAAGCAAAGTGGCAAACAGACCGGACACTATTGGACTGGAATGAGTGGCGTGTGGAATGGAACAAAAAGAGAAGCTGAAGCAAATTATGAAAGAAATGGAGGATGGATGTTTTGGTTTTGACTGATATTCACTTTGAAACATCTGTCAGTTTTAAATAATTTGTAAGAGCTCAGCTGCAGAGCTGAAAGTGTGCAGATTTATGTCAGCGTACCATACAAATAAAAAAAAGAGGATAACAGGGTTGGAGCAGCAAATCATGTATTCCTATAGTCAAAGGTGGGGCCTGACTCTAGAAGGTTATGCCACTGTTTAAAATATTGGGGTCAGTAGCTTTTTTTTTTTTTTTTTTGAAAGAAGTATTCAGCAAAGTTTTATGAAATTCATCAATTGTGACAGTAAATATAATCATAATGTTTCAAACGATTTCTGAAGGATCATGTGATACTGAAGACTGGAATAATGATGCTGAACATTCAGCTTTGCAATCACAGGAATAAATTACATTTAGATTATATTTAAACAGAAAACTGTAATTGTAATAATATTTCACAATATTACAGTTTTTAACTGTATTTTTGATGAAATAAATGCAGCCTTGGTGGGAACAAGAGACTGCTTTCAAAAACATTTTAAAATATCTTGCCAACCCTGAACTTTGAAACAGTAGTGTATGTGTTTTTGTACACTTTTTTTTTTTTTTTTTTTTTTAATACCCAACCAACCAACCAACCAACAACAACAACAACAAAAAAACACACACAATTGAATAAAAGCACACTGCTGTAAATACAAACAATATTGAAAACAAGAGTCCAGTGGAGTGCTACACTTTGATCAATGAGAATTGTACCACATATCATGTATTCTCATTACAAAAATTTATAATACACATTCATCATATTTCAGCTACATCACTGATATTAATATTTATTTTAATTCAGTTTGATGGAAACAGTTGGCAACATACTATATTAAAATAAAGTGGGGGAATCAGGTCTAATGGACTGAGTGACTATAGTAATTTTGAGATATAAGCAATGATTTTGTTGAATGATCCAAAGTCAACATGCTAAAATAAATGCTGTGAATTTAAAGCTCATAGCACTGCTCCATAATGAACCTTCCTCAAGTGTCTTCTGAGATTCTCTGTTCGGTTGAATCTCCGTCCACAGAGCGAACAGTTGTATGGCCTTTCTCCTGTATGAATGCGCTCATGCTTTTTCAGATCGGCTAAACGACTGAATCTGAACTTGCAGCACTTGCAACTGAAAGGTCTCTCGTTTGAATGGCACACGAAGTGCGCTCCGAGGCTGGAGGGCGTTGCGAAGGTCTTGCTGCACACGTGGCAGCTGTGCAGAATCTCCCTGCTCTCACTGATGCTGGGAGTGCTGTGAATGCCCGCCGTTTGGACCATATTCTCCACCCGTGACCTAAGAATGTGTTTGGAAGCAGAATTTAGTAATTTGCCTGGTTGGTTATAGTGGACAGTGTTGTTGGAAAAGGACAAGACAGGCAGCTGGTTGTGTTCGTTTTCTGGAGGACCATCCTGCAGGAGAACTACAGGAGTTTGTGTTGTCACATTGTCTGTCTCTTCTGTAACAGAACGTTCCAGAGGCTCTGGTTTAGATTCCTCTTTGGTTCTGTTGGAGCCCAGTGGTGTCTCAGTGTTGCTGGTTGCTGGACTCTCTCTGCTGCCAGGGTTTGGGATTCTTCTTGGAGGGCCACTCTTTAACCTGGAGAGGGGTCTCTGCTTCTTCAAAGAATAGTCACGGGTCCCTTGCAGAGTATGATGTCTGTTGTCTGAAGTAATCTCATCTAAAACCAGCTTCCTGTGAACAGGATTGTCACTCAGACATTGTGGCTGCTCTGTCTGCTTGCTCACAGCTGAATCTCCATGATAAATGAGATCTTCCTGTGCATGATCCTCCTCTAAATGAGGCTTCTCAATGGGTAAAGAGACTTTCAGGAGGACTTCATCTAAAAATATAAAATATAAGATGACTGAAAAATTGTACATGCAACAAGTTAATTCCACAACTATAAGCTCTTCATAATCTCACTTGAATCCCCAGTCATCGTCTCCTGGAGTTGTTTGAGCTTCTGCTGGAGGTTCTGGTTCTCCAGGCGTGCTCTGGCAGACTCTTTCTGATACTCTAACACAGCCAGACCCATGAGCTGCAGCACCTCCTGTACAGCAGCAGTGAGGAGCTCAGCTACATTTGTGACGAGGAGCTCCATCTGTGACATTCTGATAGGACCTGCTCCAAGAGAAAACAAGCTCCTGTCATTGTTTACTTAACCTGATGTTGTTCCAAACCTGTATAAATTTTCTTCTTTGGAACATGTAAGAAAAATATTCTGAGAAATGTCTCATTGTTTTGACCATTATCCATTAAACGAAAGACAAAGGTCACCAAAACACATATTTGGTGTTGCACAGAAGAAAGAAAGGTCTGTAAAGACCTAAGGGAGAGTAAATGATGACAGATGCTCACTTTCGGCTGAACTCTGATCTCTTTAATGAAATGCGAGGTTGTGCGCAGGACTGCTTCTGAATCATAATAATAATACAATGACTGAATGTGTTAAACTTAATTTCTGAGAACTTACACAGGTCAACAGTGGCTTAATGTGACGTGCATTTTAACAAACCCAAGTCACTCAACACTAACGTTACATATATACTTTTTTTTTTTTTAAATAAAACGAATGTTTAAGATTTCATTATATCACAATTAAAATTACACAATAACACCTACCTCTCTGTTCTCAAGCGCAAAGACAGGCTATAATGAGGCTATAATGTCAGCAAGGTAAACCGTGAACTAACGTACGAAAACAAGAGGTCTCTCATGATATTTGTATCTTCATGCTGGACTGTATATAGTTGTTTTTCTTTCAGGAAATGTCAAAGCTGACTGTGTGATGCTGTGTTGTAGAAACGCATGTTGCTGACGCACTACTTCCTTCACTACTAACTGCTTCCTGTGTACGCGGCTGAATATTCAATAGCGGGTTACCGGTTTACTCTGTCTCTATGGTTACAAACAATGAACCAACTGTAACATATCGTTTTATGGTGGTTATCACTTGATTAATCACTCGAAGAGGAACGGCCTCAGCCTCACGTCGTTCTTCTGTGGAACATAAGATTGTATTTTTGAAAAATGTCTTTTTTTTTGGTAATGTTAAATAAAAAACAAAGAAAGAACACTGAAGAAACATAAAGTCATACATGTTTGGAACGACATGAGGTTGAGACCGTTCCTCTTGAAGTTTAAGTTTACTAAAAACAGTAATTGTATGCTTCAAGTGATTAACCATAAACAGGTGTGTTATAGTTCATTGACTGTAACCATAGAAACAGCGTAAACGGGGCTGTTTCATAAAACGAGTTTACTAAATAAGCCAGGCTTATTTCAGTTTTTCTGACTTATTTTGAACCAAATTAACTGACAATAAGACTGTCTGAAATAAACCTGGCTTAAACTTGTTTTATGAAACAGGCCCCAGGTAACAACCCTATTTGGCAACGTACACAGGAAGCAGTTCGCGCACATAACAAATTGTTTGGCGTTGCCATCATTCACACAGTATCATTTGTGTGGGTGAATTACATTTATTTTTGGATGAACTTCCTTTAATGAGTTTCTTCATTGTTAATTAACAGTTATACCCCATTAACTCACTGAACTTCATCGTGTTCAACAGTGACCGAATTTATTTCAGAAGAGAGACAGAAACTCAAGTGCAACACATGCTACTGGTATATCAGAGTATAGTCTGTGTTAAATCCACTAGGTGAAGTTTACAAGTGCAATTCTATGAGCTAATTTAAGCTATTCCGGCTGCTCACAAATTACAGTTGCTGCAAGACATGCTATAAACTAAGTGAAGCTTCCACTTAATAGTTTTTGTTGTAGGCTTTAGAAAAAAATAACACTTGATGAAGGGTTAATATATCACATTTACTGCAATGTGTCTTTTCCAAAATACATGTTAGTCTCACTTGAGCTAATAAAATATTCTTTTAACTTATAGTGACATGACTTTGGCTGATGTCAAATAGGGCTGGGAACATATCTGGTTCAAAAGAAATTAAAAAAAGAAGAGAAATAAAAAAGAAGAAGCTCTTTAGCTCACAAAACCATTAGTTATAGAAACACTGTAATGGTTTTTTCACATAAATATTTAACAGTCAAAAAGTCATTTCTATAAAATAAAGAGATGCAATAGATGACTAAAAAAACAACAGTAAAAACAATTGCCATTTGAGTATCAAACACCGGTACTCTACTGGATATAGTAAGTTAGGCGATAGGATCTCCTATGCAGCAGTCCTACGATGCTTGCTGAAATGTTAACCATGTTTCAAAAAACTAGAATAGAACAGTTAAGGTAACTCTAAATGTTTTAACTGAACCATGTGACACATACAGGACACAGTTAGGATTGCAGCCTTACTTGAAATTACTGTAACAAAGAAAACACTTTCCTATGTGTTGAGCTATTCTAATAGTAACCAAGACCTGCTAAGCTACAGTAAACAGTGAAGGGCATGCAGATTATTGTCTTAGGTTCCTTTGGGTGGGCTCCACTTCAAGGCCGTAGGGTCAATAGTCTTGTTGCTTCCACGTTTTGCCTCTTTGGTTTTCCAATCATCAATCAGATCCTAAAAATTCAACCATTAAAAAAAAAAACAAAGTCACATTAAAATAACAAGCCTGTAATTAATGTAAAAAGTCTGTTGCTAAAATGACTACAGACATTACATTACAGTTACCTGTCTTTTTAAGATCAGGTGCTTCCCTTTCCAGTACTTCAGCATCTGGAGTGACTGTAAAGTGCTGACAATGTCTACAGGATTGACAGCTGTTTCTTGACTGATTTCTGCTCCCGAGTGTTAATGTATGACAAAGAATGAAAACAATTATTCATAATATTAAGTGTTACATCCATAAATAGAAAAGGAAGATAAAGGAACACACACTACTGTTCAAAAGTTTAAGGTCTGTAAGATTTTTAATGCTCTTATGTTCACCAAGGCTGATTATTTATTTGATCACAAATACAGTAAATATTGTGAAATATTATAACGGTTTAAAATAACTTTTTTTCTATATCAATACATTTTAAATGTAATTTATTCCTGATTGGAAAACTGAATTTAAGTATCCATTACTCCAGTCTTCAGTGTCACATGATCCTTCAGAAAGCATTTTAATTTTATTTAACAGTCAGGATTCTTTAATGAATAAAAAGAATACAAAATAAATCTTTTGTAACCTTCTAAATGTCTTTATTGTCACCTTTGATTAATTTAATGCATCTATGCTGAATAAAATAATACATTTTTAAATAATTAATAATAATAAAAAAATAATTGCCAACATTTTTTAAAAGTACTGAACATAACACTAAGTACCTTTAATGGAGATCTCTTTGCCCTGGAAGTTGTGCAGGTAACGCAGGAGCACTTCCTTCCAGTAACTCCTGTAACTGATGAGTCCCAGGTCAGAGAGAGGCCGTTCAGGGGAGCCAACCTTCTCCTCTACTTTAGACAGCAAATAACCTGTGCAGAAACAAGCCAATCACACATTAACACGTTCATGTCTTCCATTAACTGCAGCATCAAAAAGTACACACATGGTAAAAGAGCTATTCTAACATGTTCTTAAGGGGTTTTTTAAGACAAAATGACATTGCATAAATGATGTATTCTACGGTTGCAGCTGTAACTTTAACATCACCATTTGCAATCTTGTTTAAGCTTAACACAGTAATGACATAACAGATATAAAAAGTATACAAATGTCTAGATCTACTGCACTCACTGAAATCAATCAGCATCTTGCCATAACCCTGCCTCATATACTGTGGCATGGTCAGGATACAGGAGACATTGTAGTTCAGGAATGAATTCTTTTCCTAAACCCAGATACGTATTTTGATTACTACAAAATAATCAAGTGTGCAAGGTAACTGAAGCTTAAGGTGCACTGGAGTCACTAACAGAGTACCTTGGAGAAATATCCTACAAGATGGCAGCCGGTACTGTCAGCTTCAGTCATCACATAGAAGAGGAACGGCTCCACATCGTAATACAAGGTTTTGTGGTCCAGGAAGAGTTTGGCAAGCAGGCACAGGTTTTGGCAATAAATCTGCAAAAGGCAAATGACAGTGTCACGGCAGAATCAAGTACTGACTGCAAATTACTGACCTGCAGATTGCCAATTTAACATCAAGAGTCGTTGTGGAATATCTTTGTTCTTGCCTTGTTCTTCTTGCCGTCCACTTCAAAAACAGATATAGCCCCTTTTCTGTAAATCTCATCACCTGGTGGATGTTTCCACACACATTTGGCCTGATTGAAAGTGAGACAAACAAGAGGTGTATGTGTGAATACAAACACACACACACACACTTATCAAAATTATGATTCAAGGTTGGACAAAACTTAAGAATCAGTACTGAAGAATTTTGAATTTTGAAAATTAAACTGTAATTAACTGAACGTGTGAAAGAGTTACCATGTGACGTCGCAGAATGGTCTGACTCTTCATGTATTTGAGGCAGAACTCGCACATATAGAGACGGCCGAGGCGGGCGTACTCTTCGGGGTACGGTGAGTGGTACCAGGTGTCCAGCTCGTAGCGGCCGAACACAATGGTCTTTATCATGTTGCCGCCCTCCGTGACCTGTCCCTGCAGCCGGAGTTTTTCCTGCAAGGACCAATGAAGGGTGGGAGAAACACAGGTCTGACTGAAGGGAATGACGACATAGATAGATAGAAGGAAAAACCCTGAAGCCAACCACAGAAGATTCATGAATGAGGAGGTTGAGGATGAGAGCGAGAGGTACACTACAGTTGAAATGTTTGGGGATAGTAAGATTTTTTTTTTTTGGAAAAAAAGAAATGAATACTTTTATTCAGGAAAGATGCATTAAACTTGACTGTAAATACATTGATAATGTTACAAATGATTTCTACTTCTAATAAACAGTTTTTCTAAACTTTCTATTTATCAAACGATCCAACAAAAATTACAGTATCACAGTTTCCAAAAAATATTAAGCAGCACAATGGCTTTCAACATTGATCATAAGAAATGTTTCTTAAGCAACAAATGAGCATATTAGAATGATTTCTGAAGGTCATGTGACACTGAAGACTGGAGTAATGTATAAATTGCAATAGTAAATAGTCATTTAAACAGTTCTAAATGCAGCCTTGGTGAACATGAGACTTTTTTCAAAAACCTTTAAAAAAAAAATATTACTGATCCTCAAACTTTTGAATGGAGGTGTACATTTTCAGAGACTGTACTAACTAATAAACAGAAGGCAATGTAGAAATTTAAGAGTTAAATTAAAAGTTAAGACAGAAATCAGCTGGAGAAAATAAGAAGGTGCAAGTGATGTCTACTCAAGATTATTATTTTCTCTTATTGGAACAGTTCAGCCAAAAATAATTCTGTTATTATTTACTCAATTTTGTTGTTATTTTGTTTTCAGTCAAGCTCTAGAATATAATACTATACAGGACATGAGGGTTAGTAAATGTCAGAATTTTCATTTTTGGAGCTGTTCCTTTAAGGTAGGACAGGTAAAGTATGTTGCTTAAAACTTTTGAGTAACACTCATATGCAACAGATGAGAGAATGGCAGCAGTTTGGAGGCTACAGTGGAAGAGAGTCCAGCGTAGGCCCATCGCATAACCCAGAATGCAGTGGTGAGAAGGCTCAGACCACCGCGATCTTTACAGCTTCATGAAAAAGAGAGGGAAAAGGAAAAAACAAGAGGGAGAAAATGAGATGGGTCTTCTCTCTTACAAGATCGTCCGAGGCACATGCCTGGGCTTTTCTGAACAGCTCCAGGTCATAGTCACTTGTGATGTTCTCCAGCAGAGGCTCACAACTGCTGCCATGGGTCTGTTTGTGCTCCTGGAGGGAGTCAAACAATGAGAGCACAGAAACCGATATATGTATCTGCTAAGGGTTTTTGTCATTCTTTCTGCAAAAACAGAATATGTGACACTCACTGTATACTTGTCTTTTTGCTCTTTAAGAGAAGCAGAGTTTCTCTTCCTCCTCATCTCTGTCACCTTTTCTTTATACCGCAGCTGTCGCTCCGTTTGGGCCTGGAGGGGAGGTAACTCAGAGAATGTGAGAGCTAGTTGAGCCTAATTAACATGTAATGTTCACTGCACATAAAATCTGAAAGCAGCTCTTAGAGAATGTCATACATTGGGGGTCACTACTAGGGCACATACCGGTCCAAGAGGCAGGCCGTTAAATTATTGGTGTGCTGCTTTACCTGTTGCCGAGCGGAATGCCGATTCTCATCCTGCCGCTGTGACAGCGTCCTCTCCTCCACGTGTTTGTCTCGAGAGCTTGCCTTCACCTGAGTAAAAGGTTTGATTTTTAGGTAAACCTTGCTGTTTAAGCAAAATACAATCTGGCTAAAGGTTTAGTCCAAACGACACACATAAGCATTACCTTACACTCATCTGCTGAAAGGTTATGGTACAGTGGACATCCAGATATTGAAAAGTGCCTTTCGTGTTTCCCTGTCAAATGTCCTGAAGGAGGAATGAAGGTTGAATTTAAAAGTTTAAGGATTTAAATAAGCCTGTCCACAAAACAAACCTGCTAGAAGAAAAGTAAAGCCACTTAATACATAAATGAAACAAATACACTACCATTCAAAAGTCTGGGGTCTGTAAATTATTTTTTTTTAAATAAACTAATTCTTTTATTCAGCAAGAACACATTAAATGTATTAAAATGGACAGTAAAGCCATTCATAATACAGTATTATGTTTTCCAATACAAATAAAAGCTGCTCTTTTTAACTTCCTGTATATCAAGTAATGAATGTTTTCAACATTCATAAATAAAAACATGAATAATAAGAATTGTTTTCCAAGCACCAAATCAGTATATTAGAATGATTTCTGAAGGATCATGTGACACTGAAGACTGGAGTAATGATGCTGAAAATAATTTCAGCTTTGCCATCACAGGAATAAATTGCAATAAATGAAAATAGAATACAGTTATTTTAATCAATCACAATTTTACTGTTTTTACTGTATTTTTTATAAAATAAATGCAGCCTTGGTTAACATTACAGACTTTTTTTTTTCAAAAACAACAAATCTTCCTCCAAATTTTTGAATGCTGGTGTAAATATTCTTAACAATTAAGATAAAGGACCTGGAATCCAATTACCAAGTGAATTACAACCAGGTGTGGGGCACTTCATGTTAAAGTTGTAGCTCTCGTGAAAGCGTCGTCGTTTGGGCCGGTGAGCAAGGCCGGATTCTTTCAGTGATAGCTCCTTTGCCAGACTCTCATCATGAGACACGTTTGGGCTGGACATGTCAATGTCAGACTCAGAGGAAGGAGCGTTGCCTGTGGGCGTCCTGGGTGGGGACTCATCATGGTGTTTAATGTCTGGATGACCAACACAACAGAAAACAGGACTGTATGAAATCTAAGAATGGAATAAGGTATATATCATTACATGAATAAAATGAAAATGGCAATAACTACAGAGGAAAGGAAGAATAAAACAATAAAAACAAGAGGAGGTTAAAGTGAAGGTGTAGCTAACCACATATCGTACGAACCACGTCTCTAAGAAGTTGAAATTAAAATGTCAATCACGTCATATCAATTAGTAATCTGTTGTATAAAACTTTTTTGTATCAATGATGATCATTCATGTTAAAAATGGCATTTATTAATTATAAAATGTTGTCTGTTGCTGTAATTCATGACAATATTATTATTATTATTATTATTTTTTTACTTCAGGTAAACTTTAATTTTTCAATCTAATTTTTAACTTAATTTGATTCAAATTTAACACATCTTGAAAAACTGGATGGCTTTGAAAAAGAGGTGTTTAATTGATGTTTAAACCAACATATTGTCAAAACAGATTAAACGGAGCTAACTATTTTAGGGTGTACATTTATATGTACAAAACAAACCCGAACTAATAGAGAGTGGTGCATATGAAATAAAATGATGGCAAACTACAACAGAAAAAATAAGCAGAAGCCAGAAAATTACATTAAATGAGATATTACGAAAGTCTAATGCATTATTTCAAATAATTAAATTTTTAAATCTTAAAGAATTATGAAAATGATGTACACTACCATTTCAAGGTTTAAGGTCAGTAAGATTTTTTAACATGTTTTTGAAAGAAGTCTCTTTTGCTCACCAAGGCTGCATTTACTTGATCAAAAATACAGTAAAAACAGTAATACTGTGAAATATTATTACACTTTAAAATAACAGTTTTCTATGGTAATATATTTTAAAATGTAATTAATTCCTGTGATGACAAAGCTGAATTTTCAGCAGCCATTACTCCAGTCTGCAGTGTCACATGATCCTTCAGAAATCATTCTAATATAATGATTTGGTACTCAAGAAACATTTCTTATCAACGTTGAAAACAGTTGTGCTGCTTAATATTTTTTGGAAACTGTTTTCAGGATTCTTTGATTAATAGAAAATTTCAAAAGAAAAGAAAAGAAAAGAATTCTTACTGACCTCAAACTTTTGAATGGTTAACATGTATGAACTGAGGAAAATCTGTGATGAGCTGTGAAGAAAAAAAACTAAGCAAATGAAGAGAAGCACATGTGAGCAGAGCAAAGCATGGAGATACTCAAGATGAGGGAAGGCATGAGTGAAGAATCATGGGGTTTTCTCCTCCTACCCCTCTCTGAGGTTTCCCCATGCTGCTCCGTGTCTGAGCCAGAAGAGCGACTCTGTCGCAAGGGGTATTTCTTGGGCAAGATTGTCACCCCCTGCTGTTGACTACGAGTCACGCGGCGGGTGGAATAGTTCACCACCTCCTCTGAAACCGGGGCAGATGGGTTACCCACAGGACTGGAATCTAAAAACAAAGCTCTCATGTTTGTTCACTCATTCTTTTGTTTTTTGTTGCTTCCTACCAGTCAACCCATTACCTAAGATTTAAACTATTAAAAAAAAAAATATATATCACATGATAATTTCATTATTCCCACAGCCCAAAGTCCCAAAGTTATTGTTTGCATCATTATTATATAATCTATACTTTTACTGAAGAGCTCTAAGTAAGTGATCAGTACAAGGTCTCGTGTCTTACCTTGCGAGTTGCGGCTGAGGCGCAGTGAGGAGCGAGTGAGGCGGGTGTTTCTCACCGTGTGGACGTCACTCTCTGAGCTGTCTGTGTGCTCAGCGGAGAAGTCTGAATCCTCTGTACCTTCAGAGCTACTGCCCGCATTTCTCTAAGTGTCAAAAACACCAAAACCCAGTTTGGTCACTGAATACAAATTAAATCTTGGTAACACTTTACAATAAGGTCCCATTAGTTAGCATTAACTAACAATAAGCATAACATAATTGTTGTTAATGTTTGTTAATACAAATGAAACTGTTCAATGTTAGTTCATCTTAGCTCAGATTGAATTTTAACAGATTCAGCTTTTGATTTTAATAATGTATTAGTAAATGCTGAAATTAACACTAAGATTAATAAATGCTTTAGAAGTATTTTTAGTCTGTTTTATTTCATCTTAACTAGTGTAATCCAAGGTTAACCAATGGAATCTTATGATAAATTGTTACAGTTATCTTTTTTATTGTTACAGATACTGAAACAAATGAGAAAAAAAAAAAAAAAAAAACTTTTAAAGGGACGATAAGCTTTTCATGAAAATTTACTCCACATTTTATTCTTGATAACACTGTTAATTAGGGTAATTTGACACTAACAAAAATCAAGTAGCATCACATGACCTGTGAAAATGACCCTGGTGAGCCTTTCCTTATGTTTCTTATTTTAATTACTACAGTTTAAATAATTATCTGCATTATATATGTAATAATGTTTGCTCATATTTTAATAAAAGTTGAGAATTATAACTTTATTATATTTCCTTCAATACCATGAATATACCTTATATACCTTTTTTTACACAGTGGTCACTGCATGGTTTGGTTGAATCAAAACATTTTAACTAGGTAATATAAATATGGGTGTACAATGAACCAAAATTAGAATCAGAATCAGAATGAGCTTTATTGCCAGGTATGTTTACACATACGAGGAATTTGTTTTCATGACAGAAGCTACCGCAGTGCAACAGAATGACAGCGACAGGACAGGACACAGATAATAAAAGAATTAAAAAGAACATGTAAATAAGGAATAACAATATAAAAATTGACAATTGTATGTACAGGTATATAACAGTAGACAGTTTTGTATGTACAGGTATGTTATGTGCAATTTGAAATGTAGACTAAGTATGTGTGTTAGATAAATAAGTGTATAAATAGTGTGTGTTATTATTGTCAAGTGTTCATGAGATGGATTGCCTGAGGGAAGAAACTGTTCCTGTGTCTGGTCGATCTGGTGCTCAGAGCTCTGTAGCGTCGACCAGATGGCAACAGTTCAAAGAGGGAGTGTGCAGGATGTGAGGGGTCCAGAGTGATTTTGCCAGCCCTTTTGCTCACTCTGGATGAGTACAGTTCTTGGCGAGTGGGGAGGGTTGTACCAATGATTCGCTCAGCAGTCCGGACTACCCTCTGTAGTCTTCTGAGGTCAGATTTGGTAGCTGAGCTGAACCAGACAGTTATTGAAGTGCAGAGGATGGATTCAATGATGGCAGAGTAGAACTGTTTCAGCAGCTCCTGTGGCAGGTTAAACTTCCTCAGCTGGCGTAGGAAGTACAGCCTCTGCTGGGTCTTTTTCACAATGGAGTCTACGTGAATGTTCCACTTCAGGTCCTGAGAGATTGTGGTGCCCAGGAATCTGAATGACTCCACTGCAGACACAGTGCTGTTCATGATGGTGAGTGGGGGGAGAGCAGAGGGGTTTCTCCTGAAGTCCACGATCATCTCCACAGTTTTGAGCGTGTTGAGCTCCAGGTTGTTAAGACTGCACCAGACAGCCAGCTCCTTAACCTCCTGTCTGTAAGCAGACTCGTCACCGTCCTGGATGAGGCTGATCAGTGTGGTGTCGTCTGCAAACTTCATGAGCTTGACAGAGGGGTCTTTAGATGTGCAGTCGTTGGTGTACAGGGAGAAGAACAGTGGGGAGAGGATGCAACCCTGGGGGGCGCCAGTGCTGATGGTGCGGGTGCTGGATGATAATTTGCCTAGCCTCACTAGCTGCTGCCTGTCTGTCAGGAAGCTGTTGATCCACTGACAGATGGAGGTGGGAACAGAGAGCTGAGTTAGTTTGGGCAGGAGGAGATTTGGAATGATAGTGTTAAAGGCTGAGCTGAAGTCCACAAACAGGATCCTCACATAAGCCCCTGGTCTGTCTAGATGTTGCAGAACATAATGCAGTCCCATGTTGACTGCATCGTCCACAGACCTGTTTGCTCTGTAGGCAAACTGAAGAGGATCCAGCGAGGGTCCAGTGATGTCCTTCAGGTGGGCCAGCACCAGTTTTTCAAATGACTTCATGACCACAGACTTTAGAGCCACAGGTCTGTAGTCATTTAGTCCTGTAATTTTGGATTTCTTTGGGATGGAGATGATGGTGGAGCGTTTGAAGCATGAAGGGACTTCGCACAGCTCCAGTGATCTGTTGAAGATCTGTGTGAAGATGGGGGCCAGCTGGTCAGCACAGGATTTCAGACAGGCTGGTGTCACACAATCTGGGCCTGGTGTTTTTTTCCTTTTCTGCTTCCGGAAGACCTGGCGGACCTCGTCTTCACTGATCTGAATTGCAGGTGTGGGGGAGAGGGGGGTTGCTGGAGGTGTTAATGGTTGTGTGGAGAGGTGTTCGGGGCGGGTGTTTTTTCAAACCTGCAGTAGAACTCATTCAGATCGCCTTCCTGTTGTTGATTCTCCACAGTGCTGGGGGATGGTGTCTTGTAGTTGGTTATCTCTTTCAGACCTTTCCACACGGATGCTGAGTCGCTGGAAGAGAATTGGATCCTTATTTTTTTCAGAATAATTCCTCTTTGCCACTCTGATCTCCTTTTCCAGTGTGTATTTGGCCTGTTTATACAAGACTTTATCCCCCTTCCTGTAAGCATCTTCTTTGGCCTGACGGAGCTGTCTGAGTTTTGCAGTGAACCATGGTTTGTCATTGTTGTAGGTTAAATGAGTCCTGGTAGAAATGCACATATCCTCACAGAAACTGATATATGAAGTGACAGTCTCTGTGAGCTCGTCCAGATCGTTTGCAGCAGCCTCAAAAACACTCCAATCAGTAAGGTCGAGACAGGCTTGTAAAACCCGCTCTGTCTCGTTGGTCCATCTCTTTACAGTCTTTACCACAGGTTTAACAGATTTCAGTTTCTGCCTGTAGGCTGGTATAAGATGAACCAGGCAGTGATCAGAGAGTCCTAAAGCTGCTCGTGGAACAGAGTGATATGCATCCTTTATTGTTGTGTAACAGTGATCCAGTATATTACTGTCTCTGGTGAGACATGTAACATGCTGTCTGTATTTTGGCAGTTCACGGGAGAGATTTGCTTTATTAAAGTCCCCGAGAATGATTAAAGCAGAGTCCGGGTGTTGTTGTTCTGTGTCTGTGATCAGATCAGCTAGTTTCTGTAAAGCTGAGCTCATGTGCGCTTGCGGTGGAATGTAAACACTCACCAGAATGAACGAGTGAAACTCCCGCGGCGAGTAGAAAGGTTTACAGTTAATGAAGAGCGTTTCTAGATCTGAACAGCACATCTTCTTTAACACAGTTACATCTGTACACCACCTCTCATTGATGTAAAAGCACGTCCCGCCACCGCGCGATTTACCCGTTGATTCTGCGTTGCGGTCTGCTCTAAACAGCTGAAAGCTCGGCAGATGAAGCGCGCTGTCCGGAATGGCGTCGTTCAGCCAGGTTTCCGTGAAACACAGAGCAGCAGAGTTTGAAAAATCCTTGTTTAACTGGGAAAGCAGAAGGAGTTCGTCCGTTTTGTTGGGTAGATAGCGGAGATTCGGCAGATGGATGCTAGGCAACGCCATTCTTAATCCCTGCCTACGAAGCTTCACGAGCGTGCCGGCTCGCTTCCCCCGTCTGTGCGTCCTGAAGCGTCTAAAAAGCACTGCTACAATGTCCAGCAAAACATCAGAATAAACGAAATCCGGTGAAATATCGGGTGATGTGTACCTTCGAATGTCCAGCAATTCGTCTCTGGTGAAACTGGTTTTAGGAATATGACTAAAGACAGGACAAACGAACAAAAACATAAAAACAACTGCGGACGACGACAAGTAGGCTGCCATGAGCGGCGCTATCTTGCCAAATACAACCTGATTAAAAAAGTCATGGGCTATGATGCTTTTAAAACCCTTGTAGCTAATTTCTGGACCGTTCTCACTCACTCCCCATTATTATTTTGAGTGAGTCTAATGAATCCTAATAGCTGTGTTCAAAAGAATATGAAGAGTTTGGTTCCAAAACACTATAAATCCATTTTGATTAATTTCCCAAAATTTGATTAAATTCAAAAAATGCAATAAATCCATTGAATCAACATAAGTTATTTTTCATATTGAAACTGTTGAAAATACACAACATAGTAGGTTGATCCACATATGACAGCCTCTGATCTTGGGCAATACTAATCTTATATACAGGCACTGGACTAAAAATACATTCAATCAGTCATCGGTCCAAAATGAATTCAACAGGTCATCTTGTTAATGCTATAAATTTATTACAACAATAAAAGAAAATTCTATCATGAACAAGAACAACAATAGACCACAGAAATTCCAAAATTACATTTCCCTTAGGCTACATTCAACTTCCAAAAGTGCATTCATCTTTGCCGTGTTACATTCATTTAGTTGACTAGTGCTATACGCTGTATTAACAAAAACATAAATGGCATTAATAACACTTACACTGACAAGCGATGCAATATCATGTTCATAATCGAATGCGACTCATCTGCGATTATGAACTCGATATTGCATAGCCTGTCAGTGATCTATCTGTGCTCTGTGTATCCATCTGAAAGCACGTGATGGAGATTTACTATTACAGTTTTCTCGATTGCTTAAGAACAAATTTTATTGAAACTATGCCTCTTTTCGCGATACTCTAAACACAAATCATAACTTCTAACTCAATTCCCCAAACTTCCTATATTCAGGTCAAAATGAAGCTCTCCACTCAAAACAACTCAATCTTGCTGAAAAATCAAATGCTGCTCTCAGACATGACTGACTCGTTCTGTAGACACTCGTAGCAGACAGGCTTTCAGGAACCGCTTGGCTCCGTAGCGAAAAGCTGAATATGCACTGCACCTGCTGCCTGCTTATACTCACGCTGTGATCAGCGGCAGCTGGATGCAATCATCGCATGCCAATGTGCATTGGCTCGTTTAGTTACACTCGAAGTGGATTGGTCTCTCTAAGCGAGATCCCAATTCGTCAGTCACCGACGTGACTCGGAGTGAATGACTGAAAGGGAACTAATAAGAAATGTGTCACTGGAACTAGCGCAATCACAAAAAGAACATAAGAGCAGCCGTTTGTTTGCATGTTTTGTTAAAGATTTAAATTCAAAAGCATTGTTTTTTTACAATAAGTGATGCATTGATCATAATGAATTAATTTATCAGGATTGAAAATTTAGTCACACAGAAATAAAGCGGTATGAACCATTATTTCACAAAAGAAAGAGGACCCTAATTATTCAGTCGAGTCTGTTTCTGTTTATTTGTAATCACAGTATACATCACATTTAGAAAGAATGATCATTTCTATATTTTCCCATCAAAAATACGACCTGAGTAGCAGAGGGAGCTCCCAAAAACCATTATTATATTTTTATGACATACGCGGAGCGTAGATGAGACGAGACTTATGACCTATAAAATATGTTACTAAATAAATAAAGTTAACGTTACACGATTGTGATAGAGAATGAGAAGCTGACGTCTGGTTTCTTCAAGTGATGGTATTTACCATGTTTACTTTGGTAAAGTTAATGGCTAGCGTGCATAGTCTTTTGCATTGCTTATAAATATTTCTGCCTTGTATGGTGATCATAATCCACATTGGATCTCAAACAGAAGTTATTTCAAACACTTGCTGCTGTCTGAAAGTGTGTTTTGAGCTAAAATTATTTTAAAAGTCTTTAATGTTGGTGTTATAGCTGTTAACTTTATGAAATGATCCACGGCGCTAACACTTTCCAGACGCGGAGAAACTCCGTTGTTCATAACCACTCCTCTAGCCCCAGTTGGCCCGCTTTGGCCCAAGGTTTTCGTCAGGCCACAAAACCCAAGAGGCACGATCAAGCCCCGGGAGTGACAGTGGAACCTCAACTGGCCCTGGCACGCGCTAGCACGCCCGCTTCTGGCCCGACAGTGGAAACGCGTCTATTGAATGCTACTGCTTTCTAAACGACCACATGGTGTAAGCAAATGTGGGGATTTGTGTGTAGAGTTTTGCAATAACTGTTCACCAAATCTGACTCATGTGTCAAAGCAGGGGAATAGTGTTTACAGTTTAGGAAAATGGGTGTGCTTTATTAAAAATTGCATTATGGTTTTGAAATTTTAGTCCAGAAGCCTGGTTATAGTGTTTTAGCAATCGAGAAAAACTGTAATCACAGAACCGGCTTTACTGACGAGATGCGCATGACAATCACATGCGATTTATCGTGCAGCCCTAAGTTTGTTTGTTGATCACAAAGTACAAAGTAGATGAGGAAAACTAGGATGCCGGGTGTATTCAAAGCGTCTCCAAGACTGTCTAGAGTGCGTGGAATGGTGCGCTGTGATTGGTTGAGCGGATTTATCGCGTTCTGCAGAGAAAGGAGACTGGTGTTTATCACGGTTTGGAAAGAAAGGGAGAAAACATGACAGAATAACTCGGCGGATATCGCGTTTTACGAAAAATTAAAAATGGACTTTTCAATACCAAGCAAATACAATACTGATTTTGGCGGAAACTCAATTTTTAAAAAAAATGGCATTTATCACATTTTGGAACCAACCTCTTCATATATTCTCCTGACAGTAAATCTAGCTTTATCAGCATGTATGAAACATAACTTAATATAAGGTAATTACAATGACTTGGAGAAAAATACCTTATTTTAGTCTTTTCCCTTTTCACAAAAACAAATATCTGAATTGACGGAACAGTAAATATGAACTATTTATGTATGCACTCATTACATACGTGAAAACTCGTATTATGTAATTATACAGAGCATTAACTTTATAGTTTTGGCTCCATCTGCACATTCCACACACAAACAATTTAACTAGTCATTTGCTTATGATGACTGCGACTGCACCCCCATGCAAACTGCTGGATCTTGTGTATGTACACTACATTGCCAAAAGTATTGGGACACCCCCTTCTAATGAACAGGTTTGACTGCTTTAGTAATTTCCATGAGTACAAATCTTAATGTTTAAGCATATAATGATATTCCAGGGAACTGTGTGCTTCTAATTTTACAACAACAGTTTAAACAGGACCCTTTTCTATTCTAACATGACAATGCCTCTGTGTATAAGGCAAGGTTCAAAAAGAAATGATTGATTCAGTCAGTGTGGAAGAACTTGAGAGGTCTGCAGAAAACCCAGCTGAACACCTCTGGTGTGACTTTAAATGCAGATCTTGAGCCAAAAACCCATCACCAAACACCAATGACTTGTACATATGGGTACAGTCATTTTAGACACTTCCAACAGTTGCAACGGAGATGGAAATACAGTTTTAAAAAACATGAATTATGTTTCCATCTTTGTTGTCACAGTTTTGGAAGTGCCCTTTTCTGTTCTTAAGAAGGGGGTGTCCCAATACTTTTGTCCATATAGAGTATATACAAGTCATTGGTGTTTGGTGATGGGTTTTTGGCTCAAGGTCTGCATTTAAAGTCACACCAGAGGTGTTCAGCTGGGTTTTCTGCAGACCACTCAAGTTCTTCCACACTGACTGAATCAATCATTTCTTTTTGAACCTTG
This sequence comes from Spinibarbus caldwelli, assembly GCA_039654775.1. Classification (NCBI taxonomy): domain Eukaryota; kingdom Metazoa; phylum Chordata; class Actinopteri; order Cypriniformes; family Cyprinidae; genus Spinibarbus; species Spinibarbus caldwelli. The sequence continues at coordinate 38,967,679 of CM077218.1, read as the reverse complement.
CCTTATACACAGATCCATTGTCATGTTAGAATAGAAAAGGGTCCTGTCCAAACTGTTGCTTTAAAATTAGAAGCACACAATTCCATAGAATATCATTATATGCTTAAACATTAAGATTTGTACTCATGGAAATTACTAAAGCAGTCAAACCTGTTCGTTAGAAGGGGGTGTCCCAATACTTTTGGCAATACAGTGTGTGTGTGTGTGTGTGTGTGTGTGTGTGTGAAGCGAGCAGGTGAAAGCTGGTCACACATGAACACGCAGGTGCGCGATGCTGCGCGCGATGTACGCGGCTGGCCTGTAGGATGCAGTCATACCTTCCGCCGCGGCATTGCGCTTCTCCGCGGCGCTCCCTGCTGCAGACGATTCACGAGGTCTGATTTCTGCTGGATATCTGAGTGCAGTTAGATCGCCGAAACCTGTCGAAAGCCGCTTAAGTGATGCATCCCTGTGGAAGTGAGGGAAACATTAATTTGGTACAAGGAAACACTGCTTCATCACTGACAGTCACGGGTCATGACTGCGCGCGTGGTCTGTTTACACTCTCCACTTCCGGTACAAAATTCTAATGTAAAGGTCTCACGGAAAATGGTAAACACGAGGAGGTAACCATTGTTTTAAACAGACGTGGACGATTTATGTATGATCACCCTCTTGTTAGCTGATTACAAATGTGTATCAGGTAAAACACAAAGAAGAGAGATATTATTAACGTTGTGCAGTTCCTGTGGTAGTTCTGTCGCTAGATGGCGGCACTAATGTCACTGATGAAGAGATGTTAGCCTATTTTAAGCGTTTCATCATGAGTTTGAGTTTTCTTAAGGTCTCTGTAACCAGATTTTATTTTTAACTCACTGTGCGTTTCATAAAATAATTATAATAATAGATGAACGCTTGATATGGTTTTTAGACTGTAACATATTTAATACAACAGTGTATTACTTGAAGTTGTGTAATATATCTCCCTGCTATTATATACAATTGTTCAAGCTCAATAAAAAACAGTTTGATTAGTAATGTCTTTCAGCATAAGTTTATTTTTGAAAATCAATGTCTCTGTAGGTACACTGAACAACATTTGCCTATTATAGAGGGGCATGTAGTCACATTATATGGGGTAAGTTGTCACAACTAAACCTGCCATTGAACAGTTTATTATAAGCTTTTCAGCTAAATTTCAAACATTAAAATGATAAAACACAAACGATTTATCACAGCATAAATATAAAAGGTAACAAAAAAATCAAACAATGATGTTGGCCAGCAGATATTATAAAATATACTATATAGTAAATGTACCTACATTTTGACTGAAAACTATATAATTCTAGCTCTTTGATCTCTTTTCATCATGACATTTCTATTATTTATTATATAATATTTTACGTTAATTATTATATATATAGCATTGGAAATTCCTGATGATATCTCTGATTAATTCAGTTTGCATACAATAAAATCAAAACATATAAAGTAATCTTTGGTTTTCAAGAATAATACTTACATTGAAATATTTTAAAACAGGCGAAGAGATGAAAATAGAAAATACAGACTTAACTGCCAAAAATACAATCTCATAATGTGTTTTCTGAGTTTAATATGCCTTTATTCTGTGGTATACATTTGCTAATGTGCTTATGCAGTAAGGTACAAAACTTATAGTGGTTAGAGGCACAGTGGCACTCTTACAGAAAGAAAGTGCATAGAAGAGCGCATGAGTGCTTGTGGGAGGTCTGAATGAGTCTAAGAGGCTCAGGAGTGGCAGTGTTGCTGCTGTACAGGTCAGTCTGTAAATGGCGCTGTTTCCACAGCTCTTGTTTTTTTGTAGATCAACATGAATAGGCAAATGGAGGCTCAGCCCTAGGCCGAACAGGGCCCCGGTGTTGCGGAGGAGGCCAGCGAAGGGTGTGGTGTCCAGATGGACCCATTCAGGCTGAATGCACCACTTCTGTGCCTTCATTAGGCTCCAGTAGGGGTCTATTGAGGCAGCATCCAACAATGCATAAAGCCCCAGCGCAATGAACACAAGACAGAGGATGGTGTGCACATAACTCTTCAAGCTTGCTGAATAGATCCAGGACACTCTATTAAAAGCCTTGGCCACAGCGATTCCTGTTTTGTGAAAGTGAACAATTACTTAAGAATTTGTATGTTGAAACCAGAATAAGAGAAATAAGAGGTTTATTCATCTCGTATGTAAGTTTGAAATGCAGACTAATATTAAAAATATGCAATGCAACTGACCTGAAACAACTCCCGCAATGACCTGATGTGGGAAATGAGCTGCAATGAAGACTCGAGAAAGACTGACACAAACCTGCACACCCCAGAAAAGGGCCCAAAGAAGACCCCGCAAGCACCTAGTGCATGGCACAAATGCAAAGGAAGGAAAATGTTTATCATTAATATTAAATAGCAAAACATAGACATGAAGAATCTGGTTATTTTTCAAAATGACATTCAATATCTATATGAGGCCCATCATCTACCCAAAATAAACTGGATCTACAACTTGATATGGTGATAAAACCGAGCTGCTAAGATAAATGACTTTACTAGTAGTTAATGAGGTATTTCCATCTGACTGGAGGCTGGGAAGATTGTGATATATTGTGCAAGTGTTTTCTTTCCTTCCTTTTTATCTCTCAATTGTTCTGGAAGATTTCTTGTGACTGAGGAGCATTTCCATGCATTCAGTCTGTTATTATCTTGTAAATGAAGTCTTACTGAGGACTATATAAAAATATAAACAAGATATAATCACTCACCATCTTTTTAGGGGGTCACATTCCTGCAAAATTGTCAGCAGTGACGTGACCATGGCATAGTAAACCCCAGCAGCTCCCATCGCATGACCGGAGGGACTTCCTAAAAGTGCAGACAGAAACCGCTGTGAAATCTGCTTTTGATTTAGTGTGTTGGTTGGTCTATATAAATACAATGAGAAACATAAGGAGACACTCACCAGGGCCGGTCTCGCATGTCATGGGAAACTGTTTGATTTGTGGTACAGTCAAGTTGCCATAATAAACAGTTTCTTTAACCCACCAATAAGGACGCTCGCCAAACGTAAGCCTGTTTAGTGATTTAATAAATAAATCTGATTAGGACCAGTGAAGATAAAATCATTACATTTCCAATAGATATTCGATATTGAGATTTGTGACTATTCTATTATTTATCCATTCAATCTGGCCCCAAATCCTTCTTTTAAGATTTTTTTTAAAGGGTATTCATGGATATTTACAGAAGCAACAACAATACTTACCACTTGAGGACTAAGTTGAGCCAATCTCCCACAACAGCAACCCAGACCAGCTTTACTCCCACTGCTGACTGTAGATGAAACCAAATGGGAAAAAAGTATAAAAATGTTGTACGCAGGTCTGCCATTGTAGACACAAATGTAAACCAGCTTTGGGCATGTCCATAATGCGCCTGCAGGTATAATGTACTGCTGATCCCATAACCGTACAAGACTTCCATTACTACTGTCAGTCTGTTATAAAAAACAGCAATATTATGGATCCTCATTTGTGTTCTCAGATTTGGGTAACATTGTGAGTCTTGGCAGGCACAAGTCGCTATTTGTAGAATCTTTTCATCTTGTTTTCAGTGTCTTGTATCCAGGTTGTCATCCCAGCAACGACCTGCATGAGTTCAGCCTGCTCCTTTTATCCATCCACTCGGTTGCCTGGTCACTGGGCACCACCTGAGCTTTGGACTCTCTGGAGTAAATAGAGGGGAAATTGTCTCCAAGCATTAAAGTGTGGTCATTAAAGCGGGCATGTGTGGTGCACGTGTGTGAAGTGGCAGGTTTTGGGTGCTAAATTTAGCTCTCGATTACGAGAAAGACACTCACTACTTGAATGAGGTGATGACATGCATGTGCATGGACACATTGGACTCTTGACTGTTCTCTAAAGTTGTTTTGTAAATACGAAAATGTGTTTATGTATTTATTACGTGTTATTGATGTTATTGTGTTTTATTTTTATATACGTCATAAGCAGTGTTGGGTGTAACTAATTACTAAGTAATTAGTTACTGTGATTTAATTACTTTTCCCTTGAAAAAGTAAAGTAAGGTATTACTCTTATTTTTTCTGTAATTTAATTACAGTTACTTCTTATGTAATTGAACTTAATACTGTGTATAGACTGAAGAACATTTATACACAATACAATAGTGGATTTAACATCTAAATTTAAAGTCTAACCTTAAAATGCATGCTTTTTATGTACCCTTCTCACTTTAAATACTTTGGTGAGTTAATAAGAATATTGGTAACACTTTAGTTTCCAATTCTCACTATTAACTAGTTGGTTATTAGCATGAATATTACTGGCTGTTTATTATTACATAAAAAGCACAACTTATTCTGCAAGACCTTATTCTAAATCCTTAATCCCACTCAATACTTAAACTTAACAACTACTTTACTAAGTATTAATAAGCAGTAATTAGGAGTATACTGAGGCAAAAGTCATAATTAATAGTTAGTTAATAGTGAGAATTGGACCCTAATCTAAAGTGTGACCAGAATAATGTATGTAGTTATCTGTTATTTATTTGAAAGAATTAAAAGAACCGTTTCATGTCTATTCTTGTATCATTAACTTGTCGAGGCTGATATAGGATTTAGAAAGTAATTAGTAATAAGTAATTAAATACTTTTTGGAGAGAGTAATTTGTACAGTAATCTAATTACACTGTTGAAGATGTAATTAGTAACTAGTAATTAATTACTTTTTTAGAGTAACTTACCCAACACTGGTCATAAGTCTCTTTTACTGCATTTATTATGTTTGATCAAAACAAGATGTTTAAAATTACAGCATTTATTTGAAATAGAAATCTTTTGAAACATTATACCGTAAATATCTTTGCTGTCACTCTTGATCAATTTAATGCAACCTTGCTGAATAAAAGTGTTAATTTTTCCTCTAAAAAAACATACTGACCCCAAACTTTTGAGCAGTAGTGTATTTATGTAACGTATTGAAATTTGGGGGGACATTATGTGCTTTGACAAGAAACTGACAGATATTGATGTAAAGATAATTACATAAAATGTAATTCCATCATTAGTGTACTGTAGCTCAGTCCTGGTTCAGTTGTATGGCCATCAAATGAAGAATTAGTAGGATATTATTAGAGACCTTCACATGGCACTGTTTACCTTGACTTGACATAGTGGTTCATTTCCAGCAAACTCTAGAGGCCTGTTCGTGCGAAGCTTCACGACTTTGTGAGATGGCACATTTTCCATTGGCTTCCAGAACTTCTGAGAGCTTTTGCTAGAACGACTCAACCATCTGGAAAAACAAAGATGGAACATGTCCAGAGCAGACTGTAAACAAGAACACTACCTGCAGGGTGTTAAGAGCTCCACAGTGTTTACAGATGCCATCTCCACAGAGACTCATCAGCCTAGTCATGTGCAACATATACAGTATGTACATGCTATTACCATGATCAGAAGGCTCATTTGTGTTGTCCTCATGCAATTTAGCATGTTTTGCATTTTGAGTTCTGCTGTTAAACATGCGATCTTGCATGTAAGTCTACTGTAGTTCAATAGATATGTTGAACCAAATGTAGCTCACATACACAGGAAGACATACACGAAGTGCTCAGTTCTTTAAGGGCAGTACAATCTCACGCCCTCTGGTCACATCCAATCTCAGAAGTCTTTCCCTCTGAAACCAAAACAACAATGGTCAGTCCTGTGGGCATACAAATTTGAGAATAAATACTGTATGCTTTCAACCACATATTCTACTGAATTGTGTGCATTATGCTGGTCTAATAAAGGAGATATTCCAGTGAAAAAGAAGATAGTCATAAACAGAAAATAAAGTAGATTGTATACAGTATATAACATCTTCTGTCTCAGGGCATGTTGGATATGTTGAAGCAATAATTTTCTTATCATTATTTAGATGTAGTTTTTGCTTTAACTTTGTGTGGTTATTCCTTAGATGTTACACAGATATGTTGTATTTGATTGTGTTAATACATTTGAACTCTATGTTTGTTTACTTGTGTACTTGTTTTTTTTTTTTTTTTTTTTTTTTTTTTTTAAAATCTGGCTTGACCTAGGACCTAAGTTTTTTTCACATCATTTTGGGGTTGTCTTTACACGTGCAATCTTTGCCAGTGGTTCACCGCTGAACTGCACTGTCTGAATATGCAGCCCACATTTGGAATTTGTGATCTGTATTCCCAGTGGGAGTGCTGAGGAAGTTAAAGGAGCAGCTGTAGAGCTTGTGCAACTCTTGGAACCTATGGAATTTTAAGCACAAGCCAGAAGACATTATTCTTTCTGGGATTTCTTGGAATTCTTGTAATCCCTCCTGCGAAACTACAGCCAGGGAAACATGGCAGAGCTTGATAAATTGATTCTGTGAAACACATTTTAAAACAGAACTGCAATAATATTCATAAGCTGCAAGTAAAGTTTGCATAGGGTGCTGGATAAAATCTTTAAATAAAACTTATAAAAATGTATTACAGTGCCAAAGTATTCATTTGCAACTTCCTTTGCACTCCTACATTGTTTTTCTAAGCACTGAAAATAAACATCTTTTTTTTCTGTGACAGTGTTTATAGTTTGAAAATAGACAGATAGAGCTACAGAGTTCATTGGCTGAGAATTATCTGAAGATGTATCAGTCCACTAAAGGCCATTTCACAATGCACCAAAAGACAAACGGCAATGAACACATTTGTTGGGTTTTGTCGGATCAGTGTGTTACCCATGTTGGTGTCTGATGGCATTGGTTGGTGCTTAAATGCAAATCCAACATATTTCCTTTTTTATTATTAAATCTAATTTTGAATACTGGTATTTTAAATAAAAAAATCACAAAGAACAAAATACATTTTGAAACACTGTATGTGTGAAGACCATAGCAGAGCCATGATGTGCTGATATTTGTTTTATTCAGGTCTCTCTTGATAGATCTGCCTGTTCTTTGTCAACAACACTTTGTTCATCACTCTGACAGTCCACTTTAAGTTCACTCTAGCAAGTAACAAGTAGCAAGTGTTTGTGGATATAAACTGTTGTGTTATTGTTTGTAACAGTTTGAAATGACGTGAGACACATTGTTTAAATCTGAGAGATCACAGCACATACAGGGCTGTGCACAGTGATCAATTCTTTTACCTTATAGGGGAGATGGGGCTTGTTGTCACACAGGGTGGTTGTTACAAGGGCTGTAGACCTATCTTACCAATTAGTTGTCACACTTTATTAGGGCAAGTTTTTCAAGTGGTTTTAAATGTATGCAATTTATTAAATAACAGTATTTCTTAGTCACAACAATGGTTTGAGATTTTTTGCTGTTGCTGTTATAATGGTAATGGTTGAAATGTTCAATACATTTTTGTGGTTAGTACTGTTAAGAAAGAAAAAAAAGAAAAAAGAAAAAAAGAGAGTAGAAAGTGTGACTAGTCATTGGTCTCTCCCCTACAGTATCTTACATACAGTGGGGAAAAATAATTATTTGATCCCCTGCTGATTTTGTACGTTTGCCCACTAACAAAGAAATGATCAGTCTATAATTTTAATGGTAGGTCTATTTGAACAGTGAGAGACAGATTAACAAAAAAAATCCAGAAAATGCATTTCAAAAAAGTTATAAATTGATTTGTGTTTTAATGAGTCAAATAAGTATTTGATCCCCTATCAATCAGCAAGATTTCTGGCTCCCAGGTGTCTTTTATACAGGTAAGGAGCTGAGATTAGGAGCACTCTCTTAAAGGGAGCTATCCTAATCTCAGTTTGTTACCTGTATAAAAGACACCTGCCCACTGAAGCAATCAATCAATCAGATTCCAAACTCTCCACCATGTCCAAGACCAAAGAGCTGTCCAAGGATGTCAGGGACAAGATTGTAGACCTATACAAGGCTGGAATGGGCTACAAAACCATCGCCAAGCAGCTTGGTGAGAAGGTGACAACAGTTGGTGCAATTATTCGCAAATGGAAGAAACACAAAATAACTGTCAGTCTCCCTCGGTCTGGGGCTCCATCCAAGATCTCACCTCATGGAGATTCAATGATCATGAGAACGGTGAGGAATCAGCCCAGAACTAGACGGGAGGATCTTGTCAGTGATCTCAAGGCAGCTGGAACCATAGTCACCAAGAAAACAATTGATAACACTATGCCGTGAAAGACAGAAATCCTGCAGCGCCCGCAAGGTCCCCCTGCTCAAGAAAGCACATGTACAGGCCCGTATGAAGTTTACCAATGATTCAGAGGAGAACTGGGTGAAAGTGTTGTGGTCAGATGAGACCAAAATCCAGCTCTTAGGCATCAACTCAACTCGCCGTGTTTGGAAGAGGAGAAATCCTGCCTACCGTCAGGGTCAGGGCATTGAAGCCAGCCAGGGCATTGAAAATGGGTCGTGGATGGGTATTCCAGCATGACAATGACCCAAAACACACGGCCAAGGCAACAAAGGAGTGGCTCAAGAAGAAGCACATTAAGGTCCTGGAGTGGCCTAGCTGGTCTCTAGACCTTAATCCCATAGAAAATCTGTGGAGGGAGCTGAAGGTTCAAGTTGCTAAACGTCAGTCTCGAAACCTTAATGACTTGGAGAGGATCTGCAAAGAGGAGTGGGACAAAATCCTTCCTGAGATATGTGAAAACCTTGTGGCCAACTACAAGAAACGTCTAACCTCTGTGATTGCCAACAAGGGTTTTGCCACCAAATACTAAGTCATGTTTTGCGAAGGGGTCAAATACTTATTTCACTCATTAAAATGCAAATCAATTTATAACTTTTTTGAAATGCATTTTTCTCGATTTTTTTTTGTTTGTTGTTATTCTGTCTCTCACTGTTCAAATAAACCTACCATTAAAATTATAGACTGATCATTTCTTTGTCAGTGGACAAACGTACAAAATCAGCAGGGGATCAAATAATTTTTTCCCCCACTGTACAGTATCTCATGGGAGGAAGGCAAAGTATGTATAAACTAAGATAACATGGATATAACTGGCATGGCTGCTGCTCTCCAAATGCTCTCCATCTTGACAGAATAGCTATATGTATATGTGTATGTGGGGGAAGGGTGTCTGTTTGAGACACAGAAAGAGAGAAAACAAGTTGGAACTTACTTACTTTTAACTTTGAAATGAGAGGCAGCTGTGAGATAAACAATCATCAATCCTTGAAGAAGTTTAGCGTACAATGTCAGTTCTCATAATTTATAGCCCTCCTACAGGTCATGCTCCAGGTCATGCCCCCCCCCCCCCCCCCCAATTTATTTATTAATATTAAATACATAAGTACTTAAGTACTTTTTAATAATTCACAATGTATTTATAGTGCCACAATCAATCAATCAATAATTAAAAGTTTTCAGTACAAATTAGCACAAGTCAAGCTGTGATACCAAACAAGACCACAGGGAGACGCCAAAGACCATTAAATCGCCTGCCTTTAAAATACGGATCCATTCAGAATCGCTAAATCTCTGACCACCGCATAATCAGCGTTCAAAACACTCTTGCTTTTAAGCCAAATACACGCTGAAAAGAATAATTTTACTGACATCTGGACATAAGTGACTATTCTCTCTGCAATCGCTGATGAAATCGGCCGTGTTTTCTCTGCATTAGCGCTGTTTTGAGCTTACTGTTTGAATTCGTTCACTGGATCCTTGGACTTTCCATGAGTTTACCGGTTTAAAATGATGACTGGAAAAGCATGCTTCTTTTCATTTTAAGATATTATTTTCGTTATAAAGTACTGATTCAAATTAGTAATCAATAATTAATTATTATTCTACTACTCCGCGCGCCTCCTCTGATATGCTCTCGCGCCCCACACAATGAGGGAGACCGACTCCGCTTGCGTTCATTCACGTGATTAGTCGAGATGAGAGGTGATCCCGCCTGAGTAGTGTGATTTATATTGTGTCCTTTCTAATCATATGGCATCATATAATTACCCAGACCCTGACGATTTTACTCTGACCCCCGCCAGATTACTACCCCCCCCCCTAGTATTGGTAGGTTAAGGGTTAGGTGTGGGGGAGGGGTTAGGATTAGGCAATCAGGTAGCGATTTCAACGAGAGGGGGCAATAATTTGGCAGAAAAATGGGCACAACACCTGTACTGCGTACCGACTCACTTCAAGCACATCTGTTCAGCTATAAAACCAAGGTGGTGTTTTGCATGTGTCTACTCTTGGCTAATAAGGAATATTAATAGGCTTTGATTCAATAGAGCTGAACTGTCTCCTACAAGGACAGAGGACATGTGTCACAGGCCAGATAATTACTCCAAAGGAGAATGCATTATTAACTGATTGCAGGTGAACTTGTAGAGCATGATGATAGCAACGCTAAGGTCATGGGTTAAATTCTCAGTGTACTAAAAAATTTGTCTCATCATGATGATTTGAAAGTTGCTCTTAAGCAGCAGGAAGTATAACAACAAATGGTCTGTTCTTTAAAGCTGTCACATTCAGAAGACAGAGTCATATGGACTCATTTAACAAAGTTTCAATGTTGTTGTTTTATTTATTTTTGTACTTGTTGGAACTGTTGAATAAAAAACATCTGCATGATAGTTCTTTAAAATTCTTTGTGTTCCACAGAAAAAATAACAGCATACAGATTAAGAACACAAACAGTTTATGCAAGCTGCTCTAGTGTGAATGACTGATTGTTTTTTTAAACAAATGATTTGTTCAAAACATATGTAACATGTAACTGTCATTTCTATGCTTGAAGCATGGACACGAAATGCTTATATCCAATTTATTTTTCCTTTATACCTTTCTTGGAAGTATTGCAGAATGTCCAGGCTGGTGATTCATATTGACAACAAAAGAGAAAATCATAAAATAAATCTGTACTCATTCATTTCTGATTTGTCATTTCTGAGTGAACTAAAAGCTGTTCACAAAAAGGATGATAACTATAACTATAAAGTTTTCATAATCGTTCTAACTCTGTGAGAATAGTCCATGACACAACTATAACAATAATGACACAGAGAAAGATATCATAGGAATCACTTTCAGAATGATTTTTTTTTTCTAGTTGATGAATGATAAAAACATTGACAGCCAAACAGAATCCAGCTGAGTTTAAAGAGCTTGAGCATTTAAAACAGCAGACAACAAGCTTATTATTAACAGCATGTTATACAAACCTTGTATATAATTATGCCATTTAAAAATGAAAGCATGAAAAAATTACAACAACAAAAAAGAAACAATATAGTGGTCACCCTTCACATTTTATTGTATGGATGAACATTTTCATAAAAACAAGACTGCATTTGGTGAGGTCTTTTATCATATATATTATTTCAATTTTCCTATATCTCTGTTTAGAACGAGTTTACACAGTATAATGAAAATGACCCTTCACAAAAAATACACTGCCTAAAGAAAGGAAGGATATAACCTAAATAATATGCTAATTTAATGGTCTGAACTAATCACATTACACAATCACATTGCTACAAACTTCATAATATTTACATAAAAAGCTACAAAAGCAGGAAACTGCTTGTCAAAATAACTATAAGTGAGTGAGGATGGATTATACTGCAAATATTTTAACAAGACTGTAACAGCATACATATATTACAATTTGAATTAAGATCCCTAATCAAACTTCATAACACCTTCAAAGCCGTGGTAAGTGAACGGCTCTAGAGTGGAACTGCATTGATCCTTGTCCAGACACGCCATTTTATTGTACTCACAGTCATTCTCAGAGTCTGGACCAAAATACACTCCATCAGGTGAGTGGATGGACGGATCTTCATTAAAATAGTTATGTGGCCTAAGGATGACACCGCCACCATTGCCTACAGTAACCGTGTTGGGGATGTCTTCTGCATGTGGAATGTGTAGGAAACCGGCGGTCACCCAGGCAACCAAGTCCTTTAGAAGACATAATGAAGTTTAACTCATTATTTGCATTAAATAAAAGCATCTGATAAATAAAAATATTCTGATTAAGTGGTCCATTAATACCTCATTGACGATCATCTCATTATCTTCAATATATTTGCTGAAGTCAACAAATGGGGACCACATGTAATTCTGACTATACAGACTGCTACTAGTCTGCTCTTCATCTTTATGCTTGGTTATAGCAACTTTATACCTAGAAGAAAGAAAGAAAGCAAATGGGAGAGAAGCTAAAGCAATAAATAATACATATGAAACATTCTTCCTCTCAGTATTGTGTGCATGACTCAAAACACTTACCGAGCCCAGGATATGGACCTCTCTGTGGACTCACTTTCAGGGAGGTGATCTCCAGCAAAGCTCACCACCTGAAGCCTGTAAGAGCGATGGTGGCCCCAGCGATTAGTCTGATTACTGGCTATATGAAGGTAACGGGGTGTTTTGGCACCATGAAGCATCGCTGCTTCTTTTTCTGTCTTGATTCGCTGCTCCACCAGATGTGGTATCTTTGCTTTTTCTGAGGGCATCCATGGCAGTGGCACTTCCTTATACACCATGTCTTTAGTCTGAAATATATTCTTCACACCTTTAAAAAAGAAAGAAAATTTTTTAAAACTGTTTTGGGTCTTTTAAAAATTTTTCATTTGCCGTGTTATTCTTTGCAAGCTGATGGAATTTAACTTGGAATTGCTATATTGTCAGTTCTATGTGAGATAATTTTCAGTATGACCAAAATGAAGAAATCCACAGAAGAAAGACCCTTGTGAGATTCTTAAAGGGATATTTCACCCAAAAACATAAAGAGTCTGTCATCATTTACTCTTCATATTGTTCCAGATCTGTGTGGTGTTCTTAAGACATAATGAAAAATGTAAGTTATTTATCCATAAAATGACATATCATTAAATTTATATTCTGGGCAAACTATCACTTTGATAATATGAAATATGATTTCTAAATACTGATGAGCGAACAACATTAATATTCTTATTTCATCTGTATATTTTGAAATACCTGTGAGCCAGAAACAGTGTGTGGGTGACATTTCTGGGACTTATACGTCAATTGGGTCTTCTCAATGGCGCAATCAAGATGAGCAACATGAGGTCTGGCAAGTTGTCACATGTTTCTTTATTAATGGTCTGATATTTTTACATGTTACTTTTTATATTTTGAAGGTTTTCTGAATTGTTTTAGTGCCAAAAACTTGCTGAAAAGCCTATATTGTTTAATATTACAAATTTTCCCATATAATGTGACCAGCTATTGGCATGTGACAAGTTGTCGCATGTCAACATCAGGCTATAGAAATGTTCAGTAGCTGATATCTCCAATGATAAAAATGTAATTAAAGTGACTGTAAATAAAAGTGATTCTATGTTACTGTAACTTTAGTAAATGTGCTTGTTTATTTTAGCACTTACCTAAAATATCCAGGTCGACTTTAAAGTTGATAAAATGGGTGTGGATATTTCCAAGGACATTCTCTGCAACCTGGTGGCCGTATTGCAAATTTCCATTAACCTTAAAGGAGGATGATATGTAGCCAGTGGCGTGAACTCTCGCTTCCACGGAGCCGCTTTGATAGAAAATAAAGTCCCATATGTAATCATAGTTCCCTATAGCAGTAATAGTGCGGAACACCAGAGCGCTGTTTGCCATCCCACCGTACCCGTTATGAAAGAAATCTGAGAAGTGTCGTCGCAAAGGTCGCCCAATGTCATGCTCAAAAACACAGATGGAGTTTCTGAACCGCTGCGTGACGTTTGTGTCAATGTAGCGGTAGGTGTCTACATAGGTGGCTGCGTACGGGCAGTCGACCCCGCGCACGAGCTCGTGAGCGAAGCGACCGATTCCGATACTGGAATCCAGGAACTTGGTGAGCATCATCCCAGGCGTAACAGAGCCGTAGACAGACATCGCCTCCTGCACGCTGAGCTCGTACACAATCCTTTCTCCTTTAAACCGAACATCAAACACCCGCATCCCAGTCAGAGAGCTCAAGCCAAACGCAAAGCTCCAGTCCAGATAAATCACCTGGTTGTTTTTAACGCTGTAACGTTTCCCTTGAAGATAATACTGCTGTGGTCCTAAACCAGAAGGCTTTTCCTTTGGCTTCAGCGAAGCGTAATTTGGGATTTCTTTGAAGACTATCTTTTTTAAACTACCAGCTTTGTAATTTGTCATAAATTCTTCTATGTTGTTAAAGTATTGACCGTTGTACAACAACCTGTCAACAGTCCAGTTTGAGGTGTTGCTGCTTTCGTGATTGACCAGGATCTCGAAGCCCACAGGATGGATGTACATGCCACTGAAATCGCGGAAAAAAGAGATCCAGGTTTTGCGGTCACCACTTTTCATGCCTCTCGGCAAGCTTTCAAACAGCACCAGTTCCCTTTGTCTTGGGATATAACCAAAACTTTCACTCAGAGGTGTTTCAAGTTTTTGGAAAACGTGATGAAGGAGTTTGAAGAGCTGCGCATACTCTCCGATTGTCACCGTACGGGCTGTGAAGGGTAACTCCGGAGTATTGTACTTCTCCTGAGTAACATCACGATGCTTCAGTGGACCAGGTAACGGTCCCACCACGTACTCCTTCAGGTAACCGCGCTCGCCATAGAAGACAAGGACGCTCGCGTCGCGGGAGGGCTTCTGTCCTCTGGAATCCAAGTAGCGCAGCACATCAGACTTCTTCGGGAGCGAGAGGTCAATTAAAAAGACGAAATTCTCCGAGGGCTTTGCCGTTAACGAATGGGAGATCTTTAAGTCTTTTTGGGCCCACATGTAGTCGCGAACAGATTTGTACTCCTCTGCTGTTAGGTCCGCAAAAACCAGACTTTCATTTGAGTGTGTCACTTGTAGGGACACTTGCGGCTGCTGGGACATACATTTTGGAAGCCTATTTGAATTTAAGCATATCAACACGATGTTGATGATCACTGAGATAAGTCCCAGAAGTATCAGTAAGTATTTTAAAAGAGAATTCATTATTGTAGCGACCAAGCCCCTCTTGTGCTTGAAGGCAGCGCTCGCGTCTAGAGCGTGAGAGTGCAGAATGGGTCTCAGA
This sequence comes from Spinibarbus caldwelli, assembly GCA_039654775.1. Classification (NCBI taxonomy): domain Eukaryota; kingdom Metazoa; phylum Chordata; class Actinopteri; order Cypriniformes; family Cyprinidae; genus Spinibarbus; species Spinibarbus caldwelli. The sequence continues at coordinate 38,952,657 of CM077218.1, read as the reverse complement.
TATAATGCTGGTAAGTAAATGTTATAACCACACCCATCTGGGCTGCTCCCCTAAAGTTCACACACGACCCCAGTGCTTTAATGCTATCATTTTTATTAATTTTACACCAGTTCTATTTCAAGTGAATTAACCTATTAACAAATGTGTGTAATTTAGTGATTTTTGAATTTGTAGGTTTCAGCAGCACTCTAATTTGAATTTGCCACTTAAAAGCATGTCAGGTGTAGCTTTTTATGTGAACGTTTCTTGATATTTGTATGAATTTAGTATAACATAATTAAACTTTAACGGATAAGCCTAAAAGCTGATTAAATGGTCTATTTTATTTATTTATTTATTTATTTTTTTACTTGCAGAATTTTAGCTAAATTGCTACTAAAGACTAAGTGTGAAGCAAGCCCATTGAACAAGCAATGTTAACTCAACAAGCAATGTGAACTGAACACTCGCTTAACACTCACAGCCTTTGGAATTCCAGACATTAGTTATTAGTTAGTAAGGAGAGATCACACATCAGCTACTCAAAAAATGTCTGTGAGACGAACGGGGGGCGCGATCGCAATCCTGTGACAGGCAGTATAGTGGAGCGCGTGAAGGAGAGATGTGAGGCACGAACGCTGTTCAAGGTCTCCAATAATTCGTGCTTGTAGTAATTTAATGTGTATATATTTTGAAAGCATCGAATCGCTATAGAAACCGCGATTACTGTCCGAAATCGACGATTCACGATTCAAAAATCCATGTTTCAAGATCGATGCATATGCACCGTCAGGGTTTGTAATCGATGCATCGAGAAAACGAGTGAATCGTTACACCCCTAATACATAGCATGGAGACGGTGTTTAAATATAAGTTCGGTTCATAGGTTCACCATGCGGTCATATAATAATTATTAAATTATTTTGCGTCCTCCACATAGTATTTTAGGTTTCGTCTGGGACTGAGGACGTCTCTTATTTAGATATTCAACTGCAGCGAGCTCACTGATCTGCCACTTAACATCATATTGAGCAAAACCCAACACATCGGTATGTTAGCCTAATATCAGTTCACACTCAGGCTTATCACCGTGTTAGTTGTTATGGGTGTTACGTCCATTGGGACGTATATGTTTATTTTTTTGTATGATTTGGCTAACAATTGTGTTTCCTGTGTGTGTATACACTGTTAGACTTTGCAGTAATTTTACAGTTACTTACCGCAAAAAAAGCCCAGTAAACTACCATATATGTTTTAAGGTTAACTACTGTAATATGCACTGCATTATGGGTATTTTTATGCCGTTTACAGTAATTTACTGTATATGGGAATTTGCGGTAATTTCAAATCTCAAAAAGCAGTAGTGCTACTGTAAATTGTTCTGCTGCTGAAAAACATGAATCTGCATTCTAAATTTAATGTCTGGGTAAGCACAAGTGTGGTGAAATAAATTTATTTTTTATAATGATTAAAAAATAAAATATATAAACTTTGCTTACACCCCACAAAATTTACATTTTCTTTGCATGCAAAGCCTGTGCAACAACCTGCCAGAGGTTATATAAATTGAGGTTTGGGACTTCCCCTCTCAGTGGATCGCCAGATGTCAGCTGCGAGTTTTCCTGTGGTAAGTACTTTTTACTTACTTTTAAAACGTAAACCATTACCAGTATCTATGAAATTTAAAAACATGAAGAAAGTAAATATAAAATCTAATTAGGTTATAAGCTATTACTAGGACAGTCTGAGGGAGCTGTTTTCATGAAACTCATTCAATTATTCTAACTGACCGACTGCCTTTTCCAGTACAGATGTACCCAATCTAGTATTTACACGAACAATGATTTTTCGCCTTTTTTTTTTTTTTTTTTTACTGCCAGTTATGGTATATTTTACGCCAGTTACGTCTCTCTCTCTCTCTCGCGTGCGCGTTCTCTCTCGCGCACGTTCTCTCTCGTGCGCGCTCTCTCGTAAATAAAACATTTACGCCAGTGCATACACCACAGAAAAAAAATATATATTCAAGGAAAATTATATAATTAATTCAAGAATGAAAATGCATTCTTTATTATGGCTTCTTGTTTGTTAATAGAAGCAAGGTCTCATCAAAGTCAATGTTCTCTGAAGTTTCATATTATTCCTTTATATTTTATTGTATATATTCTCTTCTCTCTTTTTTCAGTGTTAATTGTAATCTGATTGTGTAAGTGATCAATCTAGCAGTCATTCTAGATCTGTGATTTATCATGTTCATAACATATAGTCAATAATCACTGACAAAAAACAATGATTATTCTTTTTCTCTTTTGCTTGTTTCAACAGGAGCTAACTGCACCCCAAAGGCTCTTTTAATAGCCACAGCACTGGGCATCTTTGGCTTTGTAAGTATGTTTTAGCTGTCAAAAGCCGTATGTGACATTAGATTAAATGGAGCTATGCTATGCAGCAAATTAGAGTAATCAGAAATGCCAAAAGTACTTGTAAAGTGTAAAAAGTATTGGGACACCCCCTTCTAATGAACAGGTTTGACTACTTGACTGAACTTGACTGGTCTGCAGAAAGCCAAGTCCTAATCCCAGCTGAACACCTCTGGTGTGACTTTAAATGCAGACCTTGAGCAAAAAACTCATCACCAAACACCAGTGACTTACACTATATATGGACAAAAGTATTGGGGCACCCCCTTCTTTAGAACAGAAAAAGGCACTTCCAAAACTGTGGCAACAAAGATGGAAAGATAATTTATGCATTTAAAAACTGTATTTCCATCTCTGTTGTAATAGTTTTGGAAGTGTTTAAAATGACTGTACCCATATGTACAGGTGCATCTCAATAAATTAAAATGTCGTGGAAAAGTTCATTTATTTCAGTAATTCAACTCAAATTGTGAAACTCGTGTATTAAATAAATTCAATGCACACAGACTGAAGCAGTTTAAGTCTTTGGTTCTTTTAATTGTGATGATTTTGGCTCACATTTAACAAAAACCCACCAATTCACTATCTCAACAAATAAGAATATGGTGACATGCCAATCAGCTAATCAACTCAAAAACACCTGCAAAGGTTTCCTGAGCCTTCAAAATGGTCTCTCAGTTTGGTTCACCAGGCTACACAATCATGGGGAAGAATGCTGATCTGACAGTTGTCCAGAAGACAATCATTGACATCCTTCACAAGGAGGGTAAGCCACAAACATTCATTGCCAAAGAAGCTGGCTGTTCACAGAGTCCTGTATCCAAGCATGTTAACAGAAAGTTGAGTGGAAGGAAAAAGTGTGGAAGAAAAATATGCACAACCAACTGAGAGAACCGCAGCCTTATGAGGACTGTCAAGCAAAATCGATTCAAGAATTTGGGTGAACTTCACAAGGAATGGACTGAGGCTGGGGTCAAGGCATCAAGAGCCACCACACTCAGACGTGTCAAGGAATTTGGCTACAGTTGTCGTATTCCTCTTGTTAAGCCACTCCTGACCCACAGACAACGTCAGAGGCGTCTTACCTGGGCTAAGGAGAAGAAAAACTGGATTTTTGCCCAGTGGTCCAAAGTCCTCTTTTCAGATGAGAGCAAGTTTTGTATTTCATTTGGAAACCAAAGGTCCTAGAGTCTGGAGGAAGGGTGGAGAAGCTCATAGCCCAAGTTGCTTGAAGTCCAGTGTTAAGTTTCCACAGTCTGTGATGATTTGGGGTGCAGTGTCATCTGCTGGTGTTGGTCCATTGTGTTTTTTGAAAACCAAAGTCACTGCACCCGTTTACCAAGAAATTTTGGAGCACTTCATGCTTCCTTCTGCTGACCAGCTTTTTAAAGATGCTGATTTCATTTTCCAGGAGGATTTGGCACCTGCCCACACTGTCAAAACCACCAAAAGTTGGTTAAATGACCATGGTGTTGGTGTGCTTGACTGGCCAGCAAACTCACCAGACCTGAACCCCATAGGGAATCTATGGGGTATTATCAAGAGGAAAATGAGAAACAAGAGACCAAAAAATGCAGATAAGCTGAAGGCCACTGTCAAAGAAATCTGGGCTTCATTACCACCTCAGCAGTGCCACAAACTGATCACCTCCATGCCACGCCAAATTGAGGCAGTAAATAAAGCAAAAGGAGCCACTACCAAGTATTGAGTACATATACAGTAAATGAACATACTTTCCAGAAGGCCATCAATTCACTAAAAATGTTTTTTTATTGGTCTTATGAAGTATTCTAATTTGTTGAGATAGTGAATTGGTGGGTTTTTGTTAAATGTGAGCCAAAATTATCACAATTAAAAGAACCAAAGACTTAAACTACTTCATTCTGTGTGCATTGAATTTATTTAATACACGAGTTTCACAATTTGAGTTGAATTACTGAAATAAATGAACTTTTCCACGACATTCTAATCTATTGAGATGCACCTGTACAAGTCATTGGTGTTTGGTGATGAGTTTTTGGCTCAAGGTCTGCATTTAATCCTTGTATGGTGTTCATATTTTTGTTACTCATCCAATGTTCGTGGGTCTGGTGGACCCGCTGAATTTTTGGGTTTTTAATTCAACACAAATAAAAAAATTTATGTTAAAATACTCAACAGATGTTTACTTCATCCCAATTACAAGCAATATAAACAGCATATGGTCAAAATTTGCCCTTTACCTTTGTTAGGTCACATTTATGAATTAAAGTGCTACAACCTTGTGCGGAAATGGCAGGGGCAGAAACACAAAACTCACACTTTGACTCACACTCTTGCAGACTCTCTCTCTCCCACACAAACACACACGTAAACACACATATACACATACTAATGGTAGTCCCAGACAATAGGAGGATAGAGTGAAGGTGGGGGGGGTACAGTGAGTGATCCTTGAAAATTTGTTCTGATATATGTTCTTCACACAAAATGAGCCAAGGCCAGTGAGTCTGAGTTTGACAAAAATAATTAATAGTATTATTTTTCTTTTAATAAAAAGTGAAAAGAGGTCCCACAGACCCGAACACCATACAAGGGTTAAAGTCACACCAGAGTAACAAAATAGCGCCAGTGTTGAGCTGGGATGAGGACTTGTCTTTCTGAAGACCAGCCAAGTTCTTCCACACTGACTGGATCAATCATTTCTTTTTGAACCTTGCCTTATACACAGAGGCATTGTCAGGTTAGAATAGAAAAGGGTCCTGTCTGTTGCTATATAATTAGAAGCACACAATGCCCTAGAATATCATTCTATGCTTAAACATTAAGATTTGTACTCATAGAAATTACTAAAGTAGTCAAACCTGTTCATTAGAAGGGGGTGTCCCAATACTATATATATATATAGTATATGATCAAGCATCCCACACCTGTGATATGCAATGTCTCTCACATATTCAGTGATGTTTCCTCTTTTCCTCCCTGTTTCTTGTGTGTCAGCAGGAGCCAACTACACCCCAAAGGCTCTTTTAGGGGCCACCTAGAATCACAGCTCCTTTGGCTTTGTAAGTTTTTATTTTTATTTTTTTTAATAAATGATCACTCAGATGTTGTGCTGGGGATTGATACAGATTTCACAATTCCATTTGATTCACAAGCTCTTAATTCAGTTCTGGTCTTGATTCAATTCAGTTTGATTCACAATTATTCTTATTTTCTTATTCTGATTCCAGTTTTCCATAGGATTTAATTGGATTGAATCATTTGGAAATATTTCTGAGAATTTGATGACAGCCATTAATATACCTTGATTTAGTATTCATTTTGCTTATAGTCCTGTATTCTTCAAGAGTACTTCTAGATTGATGCAAAAGCATGTTTTGCTCTAATATTTACAAACAATACAAATGTTGTTACAGTAGCTGATACACACTGATATTCATTGGAACAAGAGCTGTCACAAATAAAAAGATACTTTAAAACAGCCAAAAAAAAAAAAAAAGTTTAGGTTTGAAGGACCATAAAGTTACTCAGTGTACCTTTAATGTGATTGTACATTAAGGCAATTAATAGAGTTCCCTGACAAGGGTGTGCAAAAAAGCTATACTGTTTAAACAGTACTATACTGGGAATAATTGCTGTTGCACAAGTTGTTACCTTGTCTGTCCATGAACAAATATAGATGAGATAAACTCATGACCATTTCTCACACATCCTCTGTTTTGTTTCAGATCAGCTGTCATGGAGGCCATGCAGCCAAGACCAGCTGGGATGCTTGTTGCCATATTTCTTTTTGTTGCAACATTGCTCTCTATTTTTTTTTTAATGTTCCAGAATAAAGCACAACAAATAAGTAAGTAATGGATGTATTTAATAGTGACAGTGAATAAAAAAATATACTGTTGTACATGGACTCAAGTCACTTATTTGGAATTTATTAAATTCAGTGGCATTCATGTATTTTATTCAAAGTTTTTATAAAATAAATAATGTAAATAAATTACAGCAAGATTACTGTAATATTATTATACTGTAAAACTAATTTACAGTTTGAATATAGTACTGTAAAATTAAGTTGCGGTAAGGGTATTTTACTGTAAAATGATATTGCGGTAAGGGCATCATACTGTAAAATGAAATTGCGATAAGCTACTGTAAAGGGGTAGTTACAGTAACTTACTGGCAATAGTTAGTTACCGCAAAAATACAATAAAAAGTCTAAGTGTATTGTGTTCCTCTCTCTTGCTCCTCCTGCTCTCTGCTTGACAGGCTCATGAGTGCCACCTGACTCCTGTTCAAGCTCATTAGCTGGAGTACAAAGGAACCCACAGAACTGCAGTCCAGGGAGAGAGGCTGAGGTGTTCTGTGCTCACAATTACCATCTTCTCGTCCCAGCGCTGTTGTTATCGTCTGTGTTCATTGTTTGCTTTGCTTGTAGTGTTAAGGTAAAGCTGTTATGGGTGTTGAGCAGAGTGTCTCAGCTGTTTTGTAAATTATTTAAGTGGGAAAATTTTGTAGGGAGGTGGATGCCATTTATTTTGAAAATGATCTTTTTCTCCTGTTTTTAAATTAGAGAGGGAGTCAGGGAAGGGTCTCTGTATTTTATTTTATTTTATTTTGCTAGGGAATTTATTTATTAAAACCATAGTAAGCATACTTTTTTGTTTATTGTTTTGGCCCCTTCCCCTCCTGAAGCTTTCGTTTAAGTTTTTCCCACATTCTGTTAAATAAAATACTCTGCTTTATTTGCTTGAAACTGGTGTGCTGAGCCTTTTTGTGTATCTGGCCTGGGACTGGAGATGACAGTCCTCTCAGCCTCTCCTCGCTATTTTGTTACACTTCTTTTTACCCCAAGATTTTTAAAGGGGCTCGTAACAATGGGCAACTTACTATCTAACAAGTTACGGTATTAAACAAGCTAAGCTAGGTAACCTTATAATCGCTCATAGAAAAATACATCGGTTATCATCATTTTTTTGTCATGACTAATTTATTAATGATCCAGCATCATCTGTATTAAAGAGAAAGAATCACTTCATCCGATGTTTAAAGTGAATAAAATAGCATTGACAGCCTACTTACACACAACTAAGTAAAGGGGGAAAGCAGGCAGTGGACCAAACTAGGGATGGGCGGATCATTCCTTAAGTATCGATACTTTCGATACTGATGTTTTATTGAAAGGATCGACCCTCACATAAAAATATCGATTCTAAACTGCATTTTTAACCATTCATTTTATTTATTTATCAAGAAATGATAAATAAAATCGGTGCATAAAATAAGCTTCTAAGTGGAAAAATAGACTATATTAGCGAATAATTGTGTTGGATAGAACCATTTCTCCTGCTCATCAGAACACACGCAAATGAAGACAGAACCAATCAATCACAGACAGCGTTCGGTGCTGACGCATGGCTCACAGTGCTTGTTCAAATAGGGCTGCGTTTCCCAAAAAGCATCAGAAGCACGAAACGATCGGTTTGTGCGAGAAACTGAACAGTATTTATATCATTTTTTACCTCTGATACACCGCAATGTCCACCCATCCTGAGCTCATCCACAACATCCGGCGTGTGACGCATCAATGGCTCTGGAACATAGATATATATACATAGATATATACGTAGATCCTTACGTATCGCGGCCCATAGAAACCGTCGCTAATGAGGCATCTATGTCTATGTGCCAGAGCAGGTTGAAGCGTCACGCGCCGGATGTTGTGACAGTCGGACATTGCGGTGTATCAGAAGTAAAAAATTATATAAATAATGTTCAGTTTCTCGCACAAACCTATCGTTTCGTGTCTTAGGACATCAATGTATCGTCACGAGCCGCAAGGTTTAATTTGGATTTGTGTGTGCAAGTTTTTTTCTCTCTCAAAGATTGTGTGCCCATCGACTTGCATTATAGGACTAACAGACTGCAACGGTTCGAGTTAAAAAATTGCGTTTGTGTTCTACTGAAGAAACAAAGTCACCTACTTCTTGGATGCTTTGGGGGTAAGCAGATAAACATCAAATTTTCATTTTTGGGTGAACTATCCCTTTAACAGTTCAGTGTTTTCCTTCTAATGGTTTTCTATGGGAAGCCATTTAACGTGAAACTTTGCACATTGCGTTTATATTCTGGCTTCATCTTCTTGCCTGTACAAAATATACATCATCAATAAGGTGTTTACTGAATTTCACCTTTTAATATCTGTGTTTTACTACATTATTACTTGATGCAATCTGCATAAAAATAACGCGGTCAGTGGAGCAAAGCTTCTTTTGCCCTCCAGGTGGGCGTTCCTATAAGGGTGTGACGTCACGTGAACACTATCAATACTGCCCACTTGCAGGGCAGACTTAAGGTTACAATCACAAGTCCGTGGTACATGAACTGCGGATCTTTTGTGTGACCTGGAGATACTATGCCTGACCTGAGAAGTACTAGGTCTCGTCCATCTGATTGCATCACAATTGTTTAACTTTCATGTTTAAACATCTTTTGTTTTAACTCTATTTTGCAATGGGCTGTGTTGTTTCCCCATCACAGAGGGGAGGACAAAAGAGTAGGGAATTTTTAATGTAAAAATACTGTATTCCTTGACTCTGTCCTGATCTAGGATAAATCAACAAGTACAGCTCAAGATAAATAGTAAGAAAAAATATCAATGCAAAACACTAAATGTATTAGTCTAAAAACATACTGTGCCATCGAAAAAAAATCAGGCCAAAAAAAAAAAAAAAAAAAGGAATTGGTGCCCCTGCTGGTCAGAATTTAGCCCCATGGATTTTACTTGGAAAAAATATATATTTTTTTCTCAGTAAAGTTTAAAATAGAGATAAAAAAGACAAGAAACTTGCGTATATTATGCAACAATTTACAAAACAAGACAATTTCCACTATATGATTTGTATTTTGCTTTCACCTAAAACACCTATCCAAAAACTAAGGCATAGGAAAGCCATGCTATGATGAGAGCAATTTACCGGAATGAAATAAACTACAAAAACTGTTACTATCAAATCTGCAAAAATATATTTTTGCCAATTACAAAAAGTGTTGCGATAATACAGTACCCAGCACAATACACCGACAAAAAGAAGCTTACGTTAAAAAAAAATCAAACAAACAACAACAAAACAATATTAAGAACACAGATTTTCATCAAAATTGTACTAGCAAATTCATTAAGAGACATTCTATTCCTTGACGTAACAGAACGTTGCTATGCAACAAAAACAAAAATCTACTGCGGGTGGGTGCTGCGCAGTGACGCTCACGTCACAGCTGTTTTTACATATGGACGACTGGAACTCTATTGACCAATCAGAAACCAGGACCGGAACTATCTTTTCAAAAAAATAAACAACTAAATACCTTCAGCTCTTGGAAAGTAAATATGTATTGCTGGTTGAATAGACACTGTACCACACACTAACCAACTTTATTCTTTATTATTAGTATTTAAGGATCAAATTATTTACGATAACAAATAGTAAATATTTACGTTAACATTCACAAGTTTACACTTTGAACCGATTAAAATGAAACAGCTCTGCCCATTAGATTGTTTCGCTTTGAATGACGTCAGGCATTTTCCTGTCAGCTGATGCAGTGGGCGTGTTTACGTCGCTGATGTAAACAGAAAGGACCATTTTGATCAGAGAAATCTAGAAGCCAGGGCATAGTAACTCATCAAAGCTTTTCAGTTTTCACCTATGCAACGCCTTAAGTAGTACGCGCGCCATGGACTTCTATATCAATCTGAAGGTGAATTTCCGAGGCAATGCGAAGAGTTTCTTGCTGTCTGGCTCGGAGACGAAGAGCTGGGAGTCTATGGAGGCCATGGTAAGCAGAGGATGATGAGGTGATATCAATCTGAACACTCACCTTGATGCCGAAAAGCCTTTCACCCCGAAGTCATCCGATGTCTGGCTGATGCGATTAGAGTTGTATTACTAGACATCTGCTGTGACACTGTCACCTAGTGCTGCTTGGACGAGCGGAATGAATCATCTAGAAAGAATGGGCCAAGCGACCATTTTGCCGAAAGCCCACGAATTAAATAGCAGCCATATTTACATCTAACAAAGTATATTATATCTGACGTGCGCAGATCTTCCATCGATTAAATTATAGACATAATTACAAAGGGGTTTGGCACACTGTGAGGAGAGGGAACACCTGTCACGTCTGTAGATCCCAGTGCTTAGCTCTTATTTAATGTTGACTCAATGTCTCAAAACACAGCATGATAGGCGCCTAGATATCCTAGTGCTGTCCGTGTATGTAGCTCACTAGGTTTTGAAACATTGACTGCGAATCTGTTTCAAGCAAATGTCATTTGGTGGTCTACCTCAAAGCGTCGTGTAATCGTGTCATTTTGAAATAACGTTACAGTCAGCAGTTTGACATCGCCATAGGCCAGTCAGGGTCTAAATATCACCCTGAAGGGGTTTATTTTGGGGAACGACTGTACATTATCCCTTTTATTACAAGGCTACTTACCAAATAAGTATATTAATAAAATGATAATTTGAGGTGAAAGTTACTCATTTACCTTACTTGTGGAGACCGCGGAGAAACAGGTTGCCCGGATGAGTGGTCGGTTGAGAGTAACGGTCATTATTCAAAATATTTGCACGCGGAATGTCGCCATTGGCCAATCAGAATCAAGTATTTTGTATTAATTTCATAAAACAGGTTTGTCGTCACAAAACAAGTATTGTGTTGACCATTGATATCTTTTATTCTTTAGGTGAAGAGGTCTTTTGGCCTGTGTAATTTACAACTAACATATTTCGATGAGGAAAATGAAGAGGTGAGGGTGAAGAATTAAATATTTGTGACGTTGCTTTCATGGCACTGTCAGTAACTTGCTTTTTTCAATGAAAACATGAGACCTACATAATACAAAATTATTATTATTATTATTAGTTAATAATTCCAATAATAATTGTGTATGTAACTGTTTGTTTCAGGTATCAATCAACAGCCAATGTAAGTAAAATATCTTAATCTGTGTATAATAAAAAAGTAATATATTTACGTCCAGGCAGAATATGTATGATTGGAGTCATTTTTCTTTTTCTTTTTTCTTTTTTTCAGTGGAATATGAAGAAGCCCTGAAGGTGAAGAATTGTTGCTTACTCACTGTTTACTGCATATAACTCAATTAGAGCAGCAAACCTCAACTTGATTAAAATACTAAAAGACAAAAAAAGTAAAGATGTAAACATGTACAACAATAAATTAACATATTTTAATTCATATATTTTGATTACAACGGAAGTACCAGAGGTACATAACTGCTTAGATAGTTGGGCTTTCGAATATTGTTTTAGACAAAGGAGTGCCTCTGTTAAACCCATTGTTTTGCAATCAACAAATGTCCAAAAGGAAATGCACTACATTGATGCACTGTATTGTTTGTAATTGTAGAGTGCTGCACGACAGGGGAACAGACTACAAATGAATGTGTATGAGACGAGGGGCAGTAGAGCCACAGTGCCAGGACCGGGCCCACCACCAGGGTCAGGGGTGGGCTTGGGCCAGGTAAAACCTGGTACTGTTGGAGAACCCAAGAAGGGATTCAGGCCTCCTCAGCACTGCCCTACTTTGGCACAAGTGGTGAGTCGCAAAGTTCAGGCCGCAGTCCCAGAGGAAGGATTGGTAAGATTTTATAACCCAATGGTTTTGCACAATCACAGAAGTAGCCACAGTTGTTCACTACTGTTGTATCAAATTCTAGGCTGCAATTTATTTGGAATGATGCATTATAATATTATTAATAATCTAAATGATAAAACCTTCATGCTCTTATGCTTAAACCAAATAATGTAACTGAATTCTGATTACAGTTTTATTGTACTTTGCATGAAATGTGATATACATTTGATAAAGGTTTCCAATGTCCACCATTGTAAGTTAATGACAGGTATGTCACATATATTCTATTTTAATATCCTGCTTTTGTTTTAAAGGTAATTGTAAATGAAGTCAAAGGTGGGAAGGCAGAAGATAAGACCCCTCCAGCTTGGTTCACTTCGTACATGGAAAAGGTATGAGAAACAAGACATTAAAATCAGCTTGAAATGATGAAATTAAAATCCATCTTATCTTTTTTTTTTAAAAGCATGTTCTTGATCTTATTGTGAAAAAAACATTATTAATATTTGAACACCAAATTGGCATACTAGAATGATTTCTGAAAGATCGTGCAGATGTTTTATTCTTAAATATTTGTCTTGACCTCACAATTTTTACAAGTCATAACTTCCGGTGCAATGGCAGAGTTTTGTCTGGTGTCATGCCAGACTTCACCAATCATTTTATCTACATAAACCTTATGTTGACTGAATGTTTGTATTCAAATCTGCCTCCATCCATTCAACAGCCAATGGATAGAAGTTTCACTCTAATGTACATCACGCTGTAAAAGAAAAGATTTTTTGTTATTTCCATTTCATTGAAATTTTGAGAACTGAAAAATGTTGTCCTGTCCCTAAAAAATAAAAAATAAAATAAATAAATCAATAAAAATAAAATTCTGACATCATTTACTCACCCTCATGTTGTTCCAAACTAATATGAGTTTCTTTCTTCTGTTGAACATAAAAGAAGATATTTTAAAGAAGTGGATAACCAAACAGTTGATGGTCCCCACTCACTTCCATAGTATGGAAAATAAATACTATGGAAGTCAGTGGGGACCAGAAACTCATAGATGTTTGGAACAACATGAAGGTGAGTGAGTAATGACAGAACTTTCATTTTTGGGTGAACTAAGCTTTTAAAGGGGTCATCGGATGCCCATTTTCCACAAGTTGATATGATTCTTTAGGGTCTTAATGAAAAGTCTAACATACTTTGATTAAAATTTCACAATGGTAGTGTTACAACACCACCCTTTTTACCATGTCAAAATCAGCTGTTTTCAGCAACCCGTTTTAGTGCATGTTCCTTTAAATGCTAATGAGCTCCACTCACCCCGCCCCTCTCTTCTATGGGGTGATGAGCCGTTCTCATGATACTGTTTACTTTAGCTGTGGAACTTGTGAACTAGCACAATATTAGGAAAGACAATTTGTAAAGATTCATAAAAGAACCTTATACTCACTTCTTCTGTAGGTGAGGCTGGATCACGAATGATTCGCGCAAACATAAACACATTTAGGTAGATCGGGGGACGCGTTCCCTTCAGAAACAAAGGTAATCCTCTGCGACATCAGCGGCTCAGATGTCGGGAGTAGATGACGACTGCTATTTTCATTATTACGTCCAGCAACAAAACACCTCAGTCACTTAGGAGACATTCTTGTATACTCCTGCTCCGGCTGCCATATTTACAACGCCTCCAGGCAGCTCAAACAAGACCAAGTCCTATCTAAATGAATGGGGGAATCCTGAAATCTCAAAAACTGCTTGCTGAACTCGCAATTAAATTACGTATTTCAAATCAGCAACAAAATCTGAAGTGAACTGCTCCATGAATGTTGTTTCTTATGCTCAATTAGTGTTTAAAAAGCTTATTTTTCAGGCCAGACCAGCCAATGCGCATATGTAGTTCCGACACGCTTATGACTGCCATGCGCTTCGGCTGGTCCAGCCTCAGGTTTCTATGGGAACTAGAGCCTCTAACAGCCGCTGCAGTGACGCAATGACTTTACCAATCAACGATTGGCTCTTTCATTTAGAAGGCGGGGCTATCCTGCCATATTGCACGTTGCAGTGTCTCCCATTTATAAGTATAGGAGTGAACCGTCTTTGTATTTCTATAGTCTTTGTGACAGATCACTCAGGGCAGGTCTAAGGTAAAACGCTAGTGTCAATCAACAATCGTGGGAGGGGCCTGGGTCTGTGTGACGTCACACAGACTGGCATCTGAGAATGGCTTGATAAGAGAAAGGGGAAATGATTTAACGAGATTAAAAAAAAAAAAACACTGAGTGGATCTTTATCATTATAGGGTGGATGTGTACACACACTGCCAACACACATTTCAGTTCAAACAACTTGTAAAAGTGAATGTCACATCCGATGACCCCTTTAAGTTTCATTCTGATATTTTTAGCAGTGGAGACAAACCCTAATATTGCTAAGAAAACAAGTGTGCTAAGTGTGTCTCTATTTTTCTCTCTTCAAAATATGATCACTTGCCACAGTTTAAGGACCAGGTGGTTAGGGAGGCAGTAGAGAAGATTTGTAGGGAGTTCTCTGGACAATGCTGCATCCATAAGCCAGTGGGAGCAGAGGCTCAGGTTCCTGAGGTCACCTCATCCACTCTCCCTGGGGCCCCAAGTTCAGCTCCAGCCTGCAGCAGCTGTCGGGGCCAGACCGCAGGTGGCGGATACCAGTGCAGGTTAGAGAGATCTCTGTGAGGTGGATGTCTGTATCCGGATCTTATGATAAAATAATTGCTTCTATGGTACATTTCAAAAGGAAACACATATTATGATTGTATGAGAAATATAATGTATAACAGGATGCTCTAATGGGTGCCTTTAATTTTGTGTTTCCATTTTTGTGTTTCATTGTGTTTGGTTTCTTTCTGCACAGTGTGTGTACCTCCTGCACTCTGTGTGAGCCTTGCAGCTTCTCACATGATCCAAGCCACAACCTTGTGAGAGCCAGAACTCCCCTGTCTATTCCCGAGCACGGCTCTCCAGCGCCAGATCACAGCAGGTGGGCATTTGTCCTCTGCTTTGGCATGTCTTGGTGTTAAAGTTCAGAATAGTTAAACATATTTTGCCCTCTCTCTGAAGGTTCTACAGAAGGGGTGACCGGAGCTTTCGTAAGGCCGAGAAGCAGCGTCTTAAAGCGGAGAAGCGCCAGCTCAAGGCGGAGGTGAAGGAGATCAGGAAGCAGCTGAGGATGGAGAGGAGAGGGCTGCAGTGGAGCACTGCTGGAGAAGGGAGCTCTTCACCCGTCCTGCTGCAGCCACGTGCCACACAGGCAAACAGCCCAGAGTAAGAGCTTACACCCCTACCTCCTGAGGAAGAGCATATTAAAGGGATAGTTCACCCAAAATTGAAATTTCTGCCATTTACTCAACCTCATGCTATTCCAAACTGATATGATGTTATTTTTAAGAATCATTTTGCTACGAACAAAGAACTAAAGACTTTTTGGCAGCTTTTCCCATCATGTTATTCTTATATTTCAATTTCAACTGCATAAGATGTTTTTCTGGTGTTTGAAAATAATAGTGTTTATTCTACTTCCTTATTACCCCATTATGACTGGTTGAGCCGTGTTAATGTGTAATATAGGAGGCCATGTGTTAACGTAGTCATTTAGCTAGCTGACACCAGAAAGTTTTTTCATTTTTATTTATTGTTATATATAATATAATAATTAAGAACTAATTTTATATTATTATCTAAAACTTCTATGTTCAAAATATTTTTTGGAAAGAAATGAATAAATTTACAATGTTACAAAAATATTATTGTTATAATATTAAATGTAATGAATGATAATAAGTTGCCATTTAGTTTACACTGTCTTGGTTGCAGTCGTCCTAAACGTCCATGCCCACTGGCTGTGCCAGCTATGACAGCTCTACTCCTGGATGAAAACCTGCCTGATGGATCACGTTTGCGTCCTGGGACCAAGTTCGTCAAATACTGGAAAATGAAGAACAGTGGCAGAGTGTGCTGGGACTCTGAGACCAAGGTACACTTTGATTCTTAAACAGACACACACAAATCTGTATACACACATACACAATAAAAAATCTGAATCTGATTGTGTCCTATTTCGGCCTCAGTTAAAGTTCATGTGGGGGAACTTGGCAGTGGGCTCCAGTGAAAGATGGCGGGAGGTCGCAGTACCCACATTACAGCCAGGTCAGGTGGGTGTCATCAGCGTGGCACTTTGTGCTCCGACGTTAGAGGGCACCTATACATCGCATTGGCGCCTGGCACACAGAGGAGAGCAGTTTGGACCACGTGTTTGGTGCAGTATCGTCGTGGATCCACATGCTCCTACAGCCATCTGTGCTGACGGGCTACTGGTGTCTCCCTGTGTCACCCCACAGGTAAGACAACAGTACAGAGACACCCTCATCCACCCCTTAAATCATCATTATATGTGCAGCTATTCTAATGTACATAGGAATAGAAAAAATATTTACCCATCAAAGCTAAAATACATTTACTACTAACATACATTTTCTTGACTCCAAAACTAAAATAAACTAAAAACAGGCACAAATTAATTTTAGCTTTGATGGGTATATTATACCATAGATTACAATTTTTTTTTACAACCTTTAAGACCCACCGGCATTAAACATGGAATAAAAAAAATGCTCGTAAACATTTTTAAATGATGCCAGTTAGTACATTAACTTTTGTAGCCCTTTAGTTTTAGTTTACTAAAAGTAAAATAAAATCTAAATAAACTGAAACTAGAAAACTATATATAATTGAAACTAAACTAAATTGAAAAGACAAATTGAAAATAAAATAAAAAAAAGTTACCCTGGGTAATCTACTTTTTAAAAAAAAAAATATATATTTTTTATTTTTTTCCCTGGGGCCCAAATATAATATATTTTAGGTTTTTGGCCAGTATACAGCTATTGTTAGTTTAGTTGTTTTTATTTTAATTTTTTTTCTGTGGCCATTTTCACCCTGTCTGGCACTTTCAGGAGAAGTCTTCCCGCACTCTCGAGAGGGAGGAGAAATGCCGGGCCTCAAGGGAACAGCTACTTTTGTCCGTAAACCAGGACTGTGATCAGGAATTCTACATTCCATCTGTGGACTTACTCACAGCTCAGGTATGACCAAACAACAATCAGCCTGATTCACAAAACCCATCATGTTTGTTATGTTTCATGCAGAAAGTTTGACTCTATTGTCAATTCCATACTCTCTGTCTTTTTTACACTTAGGACTTACTGTCTTTTGAACTGCTGGACATCAACATCGTACAAGAGTTGGAGAGTGTGCCCAACAACACTCCTGCAGGTAACTTCAAATCTGTAACAAGTTTCTAAAAATTAGAATGAACAGCTTTTATGGATTATGCATATTCATTTTGAACAGTAACATTTAAATATAAATTGTATAGATTCCAGCCTTTACTATAATTGTCTCTCTCTTAATCTCTGTAAATATATGAAGACATTACCCCGTGCATATCACCTCTGCCCCATGATGGACCGCTTCAAGAGAAACCAACACTGGGACTCATCCAAGAGGAAACAGAAGCCCAAGGGGTCAGCAGCATCCTGGGTAAACATTAAAGCACAATTTTTCTGCACTTTTTCTGTGTATTGCTGTCAGCGATTGTGTAGCTTTTTATATTTGTGAACCTTTTTTGATGTCATACTCACAGATGTGGCCCAGGGCACAGAGTTAGAAGGCATCCCAGCACAAGAGAAAGGAGAGGAGAGCATCATTGGGCCCCAGTTTGTCAGTCCGTCTGTTATCCGCTCTCTCACCCTTGAAGTGACCCGTGAAGTAGCAGAGCATGTGGCGCTTTGTGGGAGATGCCCAGCTAAAGGTTTGTGACGGCGGTGGTGGGAAGATGCACCTTTCTGATTTTCCTGGAAATTAGAGTAATTTTTATAATAGGTGTAGTCAGACTGTGAATAATGTAGAAAAACTGCATTGGTACTTATTTTAGTGTTGACTTGATATAAAGTACTTTTGATATCCTTAGTAAACATTTTGTAAACTATACACTACTGTTTAAAAATTTGGCCAGTAAGATTTTGAAAAATTAATACTTTAATTTATCAAGGATATATTAAATTGATACAGAGTTATAATAAATACATTTGTAATGTTACCAAGGATTTCTCTTACAAATAAATTCTGTTCTTATGAACTTTCTATTACTTTATATCAAAATTCTGTTCTATTCTATGAACAAAATATCTTAACAACAGTACAGTAATGTGCATTGTTAGCAGTTTTTGTGTAGAAGGTAGGTAAAGAGTCTCTAAAATTATTTTTACATTTCATTTTTCCCATTTTAAGTGGTGCGTCCAGCCCCCCAAGGTTCAATGTCACTTTGTGAGAGGAAATCAGAAAAGGTTTCAGAAATAGGGCTAATATCTGCTCCAGCCCCGCTGAAAGTAGAAACGGCACAAATCTCCAGCCCTGCTTCACCACAGACAGAGACCACTGATATAGCTGCTCCCCTGCTGACGCTTCCAGCAGAGCTCATTAGCACAGGTAACAGGGCTTTGAGAATATTTAGTTCTGACCATTGTCATTTTGTACATTGCAGATTTTTTAATTGTCTAAAGGTGATTCAAACAACTTCTTACCAAAGACAGTAAATTTCTAGCCATCAAAGTGATTGTTCTTATGCTTAGATGAGGGTCATGAGTCTGACATCGAGCAGATCCTGGTGGAACCTGCAGGTGGAGATCCGGTAGAAGAGGGAGAGGAGGAAGTGGATAAGAAAGAGCAAGTGAAGGACACAGAAGCAGCTAAGGAAACCCGCAGCAGAACTTCATCTGCGTCTTCAGAAGACTACATCATCATCCTCCCTGATTGCTTTGACACCAGCCGTCCATTAGGAGAGTCCATGTACAGCTCAGCCCTGTCGCAGCCTGGAGAAGAGCCTGCAGAGGGGGACAAACTAGAATCAGTGGAGACCACAGAGCTCCAGAGCCCCGTTGCTGCTGCTGCTGCTGCTGCTGTTAGTGCGGATGCTAATGACATGCTCTGTGCCTCCCAGACTCTGGATGCTGTGCCGCTCACCCCTGTGATTGTAGTGCCACCACGACCCTCGGTCAAAACCTTGTAAGTTCATACAGAGTACATATCAGCAGTAATAGATTGGGCTCAGAGGTCAGTTAAACTAGTGATGCACCAAAATTTTGTCAACAGAAACAGCAAAACATAGTTTTACATGGTTGAAATCATTGACTGAAACAGTGATGTATAATTAGCACTTCTCCAGTGACGTATTTTGATAGTGCTAAACAGGGTGGTAAGGATGCAATATGTAAAATGTGTACAGCTAAAATATCGAGACTTTACTATGAATAGTTTCTTTTCACCTGATAACATGACACGCTCAAAGGCACACTGTGTTTAATTAACCAAATTTAATTACCCAAACGTTATTTTCAGTTTCTGGTTTCAGCTAAAACTTTAATTTTGGTTTCTGTGTTTCTGTATAAAAAAAAAATAAATAAAATAAAAATAATTTCAGTGCTTCACTAATTTAAAATGTTGACTTTGAAAAATTTAAAGGGAAAGATACATTATGACATAAAATGATTAAGATTAAGATACTGCACTATTTCTTGGTCACTAATCAAGTTTGTGTCATTGGTCATGTGAGATTGTTCTTGATGCGTTTAAAGCATGCAGACCTAGATTGACCACTCACAATATCCTGGATTAAATCTCTGTATGCACACATTCCTACTCCATATCACAGCCTAGATTTCTTTCACGGCATCCTCATAACTTGATGTAACTGACATGTTAAATTTAGCTTTATATATATGAAATCTCTTTATTCAGCACAGAGACACAAGAGCAGACGGAACATGGAGCAGAGGAGCAGGAGAGGAGTAATCCGGCAGAGCCAGGAGATAAGGAGAAAGGTAAGTGAAAACACCATGGGATATTAAAATAATAAGCCATCACATGTTGTGAATTAGTGTATTTTTCTATGATTTTGGGGTGTTAGATATAATACAAAGTGGACAATATGATAAAAGAGACACACAGCTATGTTTGAAAGTTGACCGTTTTTTTTTTTTTTTTATGTTTATAGATTCTGAACCTAATCAACCTGACCCTGAGAACTCAATAGCATCTGCCAAGTCTGAAACAGAAGATCTTAGGTGAGTTAAACCGCACACAACTACTCGTTCTGCCTCATGGAAGTGCACCCAGGACAATCATTGAATTCTGTGATTTTCTTTTTATCACTCGCTTTCTTACTCTCTCTCATTCTTGTCTTTCCTCAGGGCCAATAGCATCACAGGTGGGTTGGTGAAGGGTGCCCTGTCTGTGGCAGCATCTGCCTATAAAGCTCTTTTCACTGGACAGACTGGGTCTGAGAAGGTGAGTTTGGGAGCTGTTCACATGGGATGCAGAATGGAAAAACATTTTGAAATAACCTTTCTTTAAACTTCCAAACTTCCTTTAAATTCACAAAGCATATTATGAATGTGGCAATGGTGCGAGACGCTGAACAGTCTGCTCTTTTGTCCTATATTACAAAGAAGAAATAAAAATAATGCTATTATATAGTACATTACTTTGGATTATAAAATGATACAATAAATTATTTCAGTTTTATTTGATGTAATTTTATATACGATAAAGTTTATTAAAAAAATCATGCTTTACAGGACTGATTTTGATCGAACTATGATCTAAAGTAAAAAAAATATATATATTTTGGGTTGTGTAGCTCCCAGAAGATGCAGCTTCTCATGACGCCATGATGGCCGTGCTGGTAGAGATGGGCTTTGGTGACCGAGCACTAAATCAGCGTCTGCTACAGAAACACAACCGCAACCTGCTGGATGTGGTAAACGAACTGGTGCAGATGACTGATAACGACTGGTACACGACACGCTACTGAGATGCTGGTCAATTATTTTGTTTCTCTTACATGCAATTTTTTTTTTGTTTCTCTTTCTCTGTGCAATCAGCAGACCATTCCATGATACAGACTCTTTCGTTCCATTTGGGTTGTAAAGATAGTGTGTGTGAATATGTCTGCTCCAATGTGTAACAGATAATCATTAGACAAGCAGTTCATCACCTTTATAACTGTGCTTGTTAAAGTTTGTTGTTAGTGGGCATTAATGTTTTCACAAAGATGATCATGGGTAGCTAATGAACACTAATAGGTAATTAATAATCCAAAACTATTCAAGAAATATGGCATGCTTTTAATAAAAACTTGATTTGAAAGAATAGTATAATTAACAACAAATCATTCTAATAGTTAAATATGAAAAGCTCTGCAATGTGACTGGATATTTTTAATATTTAGAGTGTTTTGTGTTCCCAGGTTAAGAACATGTTTTGGAAAAGTGCAATAGATCTGGCTTTGTGTGGACTCTTAATAATCAGCCAAGACCAAATAGACTTATTATTCTTGTCATCTTTACAAGGACTCAAGATGACAAATTAAATGATTCCATGCTGGAGAGGTCAATATGACGTTTAGTTTTTTTTTTTTTTTTTTTTAGTGATTTTGAACTGTTGTTGCTTATAATACTTGTGGGAATTATTATTATTATTATATTGATTATAATACAAAGACCATTGATTCGTTTCTAAAAAGTCCACGAAATAGGGCACATACTGCACTTTGTGAATGCGTTGCCATTTAAATATATAAAAAATGTCATGGCTTGAAGCAGCAATGGATTTGAATAGTTAAATGGACTGAAATGTAGAGTATTTTAATTCATGCTTTAAATGGTTAAAAAGGCAAAGGCAATCATGACATATTTAACTCCAATTTTAAATGGTAAGACACATCAAAGTGAGAGACAAAATAAATAACAGCTAACCGTTCATTCCAAAAAAAAAAAAAAAAAAAAAATCCATGCAAATTATATATATTTTGATAATTAAATAGTTCTTGTATTTAGTGTGATGAAGAATGTATCTCAGCACTTTTCTTCAATGGGAGATTTTGAAACTACCTACTGTCTAGAGTGTGGAAAGCATTCCCTATAAATCATTTAACATCTCCTGATTTGCTTTTATCCATGAAGCTCTCAGAAGTGCTACATCCATCATTTAACTGACCGATCACCCACTTGTTTTTCCAGAGATGGGGCTTAAATATGTTTTAGCACATTCCTTAGGAAAGCCGTAAGTTGTTCTTGTTGCTTGCAGCGATCAGTAGAGGTTCTGGGTGGAACTGTTTGGATCATGTGATTGTAAAGCATAATCAGTGGAGACAGATGCGCCTCACTCTGTGTTTGATGCCTGAATGGAGTATTCAGTGTCTCTGCATCTAATGTACACATCTGTCTGTAATAAATATCCTAATAAGTCTTACTTTTGCTCTCAGTCTTTGATAACAATGCACCGCAAAATCCAAGTATAGGGTTCTTTAAACAAGATTATTAAACATTCACATTACACTTAACCTACATGCTAGAAAAATACATAACCTGGAAGTTAAGCGCGCTGCACACTAAAAGCATCTGCGTTTTTTGTGTTTTTCTAGCAAACCACTAGTTTTCAAAAAGTGGCAGAATCTTTTTTCCAGCCATTGACAAATTAAGTTATTTACACACATTTATTGAGTAACAGACAGTGTCTAAGTTTTAGATTTAGTGTACAATTCATCAGTGTATCTCTTTATTTTAATATAAGTGCATGCTTGCAATACAGAAAACAACAAAAAATCAGTATTAAAACATTCACCACAATAACATTATAATTGCTGATTTATTTGCAAAGCATTATTAATACAAATAATCAACTATTTACTTGAAGCACTCTGAGATTATGTAATTTCTATTAAAAAAAAAAAAAATCACCTCAATTTAACAGTTTGGGAAAACCTGCACTATAACCCTAGATTTGCTATATAGCAAATATAGAGCAAGCCTTAAATGCAGAGGAATGTTATTTGAATATAGAGGCAAGCCTATTCAGTTCTGACAACTGCACATGCAGCAAAAGTTAACTAAACAGTATGTTGTAGAACAGCCAATTTCCCAATAATCCATGTTCAAACAACAGAAAGCAGTCACATTACTAGGGAAATGAATACCTCATTCTAAAAGAACATCTACGTTATCAAAGAGACTGTGATATATGTTATGAGGCTTGCAACAACATTTCATAACAGAGCTGAGTAAAGAATGTGTAAAGACATTCAGTTCTTATCATTATGTTTACTTTTCATTTTAACTAAACAAGTACCACGTGATGAAACTCAACACCAAAAGACAAGTGGTCAAAAGACATGCACTGTGACCAAAATATTTGATGTGTCAGAAACATGTAAAAGTGTAGTGTATCTCTGTGGCCGGATTTCTAAAAGTCACTCTTTTCAACATTTAAGACACATGTACGATAAAAAATTGAAACAAAAACCATAATTCCCCATATAGTTCCATGTAGTTTGTATGCAAAGCTGGTAGATAAGTAGGTTTGTGCTCTAAGATGATTTTCAAGTTTTGTTTTAAGCCATTTAACTGGAGTTTCTGGTTTTGTTTCTCCCCGTTTCAAACTAAACTAAGTTCTCAACAGCCCTTGAGGTACTAATACATGTCTCACAGATGAAGAGATCATGCTTTAGTGCTATTAATGACAGATCATGATCATGAATGTAGTGTGCAGTATTGATATACATTACTATAAAAAAATTCCATAAATTTCAAGGTTTCTTTTGGTTTCTTCCATTTTCATAAGTAGTTTCCCTTGCTCTAAAAAACAGGATTGTCTTCATCTTGGTCTGCAGGTAATTCAAAGCATTTTTTGTATTGCTAGTGTAAACAGTGAAACCTAATATCTATCATCATTAATGGGTAAAAAACTATTTGCACTTTGTAACCCTGAGTTTGTTTTAGGAGCACAACAAAGTCAAATAAAATAATGTAATCCTTGAATTTTTACCTGCAACAAGGCCCTAACATTAATATTATTTCTTAGGCCTGAAAAATAGCTTCTTAGTAAGCATGGATGCAAAGCAAGGCACTTGTTTTTTGCCTAAAGCAGAGCGATCCTTGCAGTTTTGTACACTGCGAATGGAAACCTTCCTGTTAACAAGTGTCAGGATATCAGTGAACTCCAGTGTAGATCCATAATGCCTCAGGATTTCACACAGATCCTGGATGTACCACGAGCCATTCACCGTCTCACGATGAGAGTAATATCCTTTACAAGAACAAGAAAATTTCAGTGACTGCTTAAAGTGACATAACTGTAAAATCAAGGAATTGCATTTAATCCAGTACGGAAAAGTACACTGCTAACAAATCTTGGTAAAACAAAGCAAACAAACAAAAACAAAGCATTGACCTTCAGCTACTGAATAGCACATAAGGAAATCTGCTCCTGCTGGAAGGGTGCAGAGCGTCCCTGCATCCACAACCACTTCATTGACCATCTGACTGTCCACTGTATCCATTGGTGTCACAGCATCATCATGTTTGTCACCACGACAAGCCTTATGTTCAAAGAAATTCATGCATTTGCAAGAGGTGTGAAATGTGTATTCACATTACATTAATGTTAATACACAGCAAAGGACATTTTGTGGAAGGAAGACAAATTACCTGCAAGATGAAGATCTTGGGTTTCCCTACAAGGCTATGGCATTGATTCCCCTTGAACAAATCAGTGATTTCTTGAATTTCGATCTGCCCATCATAGGCATAGATGTGACCATTTTCCCCATGACTTAAAAAGACACAGAC
This sequence comes from Spinibarbus caldwelli, assembly GCA_039654775.1. Classification (NCBI taxonomy): domain Eukaryota; kingdom Metazoa; phylum Chordata; class Actinopteri; order Cypriniformes; family Cyprinidae; genus Spinibarbus; species Spinibarbus caldwelli. The sequence goes on along the minus strand of CM077218.1, from coordinate 38,927,904 downwards.
AAAACAGTCTGCATCTACATGGTTAGCAGCAGCAGCTGAAATCAAAGGAACACTCTGGATTAAACAGAACCTAGACTTTATTTGAAGCATGATGTGGCATGCTGTTTTGACTTTTCCCTCAAGTTATAATTTACATTAATGATTAAGTTGATTCTAGCACACCAGTCAGTGCTATAGCTATAATTTTGAAACAGTGCGATGAATTTAAATTTTTTTCATATTGATTCTGGTTCCGACTTAAGTTGTAAGTATATTAATGTAGATATGTTTTTCAAATTAAGAGAAGAGTCCAATTTTTTGTGGTAATCAAGAGCAGAGCTTTCTAACTTTTTAAACTACAGTAGTCAACATCTGAAGTGGATCAAAAAAGTTCATCAAAGTTGTCCTAAGACAAGAACGCATTTTGGTTTTAGGTTTAAGGACAACTTTGATGAAAGGTTTTGATATATAAAATATAACAATAAAAACAGTGTGAATATTGTAAAATAATTAGGTTCCACTTTATTTCGATAGTCCACTTTAGACATTCTACTAACTATAAGTAACTTTGTAACTACGTCAACTAATTCTTATTAATTTGCAACTACATGTCTACTAACTCTCAGTAGGGTAGGTTTAGGGTTAGTAGAATAAGTTGACGCTTGCAAAGTTTCTCATAGTCAGTATGTTGTATGTTGTGGACATCAAAATAAAGATTCAGAAGATATTAAGCAGACAGTCTACTAATACTATAATGACTGCTAGTTGACGTAGTTGCAAAGTTACTTACAGTTAGTAGAATGTCTAAAGTGGACTATCAAAATAAAGTGTTACCAATAATTATATCACACACATACACATATATACACATACATATAGATGTATGTGTGTGATATAATTATAGCCTACTTAAAAATTTAAACAGTGCCACAGATGTTGCTAATAAGCTGCTGTGTTTAACCTGGAACATTTAAGTTGGCCTTCCATTTTCTCAAAACATGCACTAAAGAGAAAATACTGAGGCACCTTCTCTGATTATGGATAAAACTTCTTCCCGTTTGTAATCATCATAAGCCTTGACTTCAAAACCCAGGTCTTGAAATCTGACAACGGATATGAAAAAAATGGACAAATTAGTTCTTGTTCTGTTCCTTTAATAAAATACAGGAAAATGACGGTTTCTTCATCAACCAACACACAGTGACTCATAGTCATGTTAGTGTGGCAAACACAGATCTCAGTGATAGTGGTCATGTGATACTGTTACTGTCTGGTGTATATATAACCATTAGAGCACTATAATTATGTCTTTTTGATTACTTTGCCAAATACCTTCTAACAAGGTTCTGCCTGTCTGCATCTGTGCCAGAGCGGCTGTTCAACATGAGCTGCCAGTAAAAACGTTCATGGTTAAAGATCAGAGCCATTCCTCGCTTCTTGTGGTTCATCTTATACTCCTCATTAGGATCCAGACTGAACACACTGACAAACGAGATATAAAACGATATAAATATGCTTGAACTCAAAACTGTACAATTTCTACATGGTTACAATAAGGTTTTTACCTTTGATTAATGCTATCAGTTTCTGTTTCGTTCTCTCTGACTGAAAGAAAAAACAAAATCAACACAAACCATTTGATTTGCAAAGCAAGAATATGAAATATGCAAATGTTCAGTGGATGTATTCAAGCCACAAAGATTCAAACCACAGTGAAAGATATTGACTGTGGTCTAAGTGGCGTATTAGAATAAAGACCTCAAGTTCAGTGAAAATACACTCAAGGTCAAGCATGTATTGTTTGTTGAGCACCTGGTCAGGCTGGATTTCAATGGCTTTACAACCAGGTTGTCAAGCATAGCAGAGTTAACATAGGCAAATTCTATATTTACACTTTACAGATCCTTCTCTCTTCTTCATTTCGCTACTCAGGTCATACACGAGTTATAAACTGGATTCATCTCTACCTGTCTGCCCCGCTAAAGAGCTGTCCTTCTCCACAGACCCTAAGGAGAACAAAGAAACATATTCGGGACTTAAATGTCATATGAATTCAGTTATTGAGCTGGAGGAGTCCGGTTGTAAATCATATTTGATGTGTATGATCGTGAATACTTGTGATTCATGTTTAGACAAATACTACCCACTTCAGGTGCTGGAATAAGGAAATGAAGCCTGCAGTGTTTCACGAACAACATAAAGGGTGTACAAATATTTAGTTACTTTTCTTGCATGATAACTAGATAAACAGCTTACCGGATTCATCGCTCTTGACTTGACTTGCCATCACTGCTTCAGCGGAGAGAATCTGCGCGACACTGAGGGAGGTTTAACAACAAACTAACAACCGCAAACACAGAACTGACTAGTCACTAGGGAAGTGTCGTTCTTGAACGATTCGTTCATTTTGAACGAATCTTTAATGTGACTCGGGAAGAACGAGTCGTCTCGGGGAGTGATTCATTCAGTCGCGCATGCGCAGCATTCTATAGATTCTGCAGTGAATTAGTTCACCTGTTTCGAGTCTTCGGGTTTGAGGCGTTCGTTCATCACGTGACAGCCCCATAAACTTAACCACAGACTGTAAAACAAAGATGGACGACGCGTTCCCGCTTCCTTTCACTATATTTTTTATTTTTTCAATGCTTTATTTATTCAATGCCACAAGAACAAGAGGTATTACATATTCACATGATCATATAAACATTAGCTGCCAGAGAAAAAAGAAAGGAGAGAAAAAAAGGAAAAGAATTACAGAAATTTCAGTGTTTTCAGTGCTTTTTTGTTTTTTGTTTGTTCCAAGAGATTTACATATAATTTAAAGTCATTTATAAAATGTGCAAAGTTTGGTTTACATTGAGCCCACTTCTTCTTATGTATATGGAATTTTCCTAGCAAAAGAAACAAATTTATATGTTGTTCTTTACAATTCAAATTTTCGTTTTCTGTATAAAAAAGTACATCAAATATACAAATTTCTATCATACACTCCAATTTTCTGTTAATATAGAATTCCAAATCCTTCTAAAATAATCTCGTGTAAATACAATGAAAAAAAAAGATGCAAAATAGTTTCTTTTTCTTGACCACAAAATTCACAGATATACAAAATGTTAAGCTTAAATCTTTCCAAAACATGCTTAGCAGGATAAATTCTATGAAGTATTTTGTAAGACACTTCCTTAATTTTGTTATTGATACAAAACTTATTTGGCAGTTTCCATGCTTTAACCTAAGAGATATTACCAAATAAAGAAGACCAAAAAAAAAAAAACCTTGCTGCAGGTAAAGACACAGAACAAAGAGCATTCCTTATAACCGTAAAAGGTTTATTACCTTTGTTACCACATTCAGTGTTATGGAAAAAAAAAAAAAAAAAAAACATCATGACAGAAATTCACACATTTATAAACTGTAAGAAATAAAAATCTATCTGAGACCAGAAATATATGATGATGATGATGATAATAATAATAATAATAACAATTATGCACCCATTTGCAGAGCTGGGTAGATTACTTACAAATTGTAATCCGTTACTGATTCCTGATTACATGACAAAAATTGTAGTCAGTAACGTAATCCATTACATTACACATTTTATGTAGTATAATCAGATTACTTTTGGATTACTTTTAGATTACTTTTGACTTGTGCCATAATTATGTAAAAAAAAATGTGTTCCATTCATTGTAATTTACAACATAAAATGCATTAAACATTATATTACATCAAGGCTTCCCAAACTAGAGTTTGTAAAGGAACTGCAGGGGGTTTGTGAGTTTAATGAAAGCTAACAATTCATTAAATCATAAAAAAATGAAAATAAATCATTTTAAAACAAAGTCCCTTTCAAGGAAAGTCTCTTCACTCTGCGGCCATATTTGCAACACCTCCGGGCAGCTCATACAAGACCAAGTCCTATCTTAATGAATGGGGGAATCTCGAAATCTCAAAAACTGCTGAACTCACAGTCAAATCAAATCAAGTCAAATCAGCAACAAAAATCTGAAATTAATTGCCCCATCAATGTTGTTTCTTATGTTTAAATAGCATTTAAAAATCATATTTTTCAGGCTAGACCAGCCTATCCGCATGCATGCACATTGGCTGGTCTAGCCTCAGGTTTCTATGAAAAATGTGGCTCTTTCATTTAGAAGGTGGGAATATTCCGCCATATTGTGTGTTGCAATTTCTCCCATTTATAAGTATAGGAGTGAACCGTCTTTGTATTTCTATAGTCTTTGTTTTAAAATAACAATTAAATAAAACACTTACTAAAAAAGATTTAATATTTTCATTTACCTGCATGCCATGTGACCGTTAATCAACATCAAAGAAACCGTGAACATGCAAATGTGATATTTTATTGTTGAAATATTTATTTTAAAAAGTAAATATATTTGGTGAATATGGTTTAGATGACAAAAAAGTTTTAGAATACCTGTATTACAAATGTAAAAAAAAAAAAAAAAAAAAAAAAAAAATATATATATATATATATATATATATATATATATATATATATATATGTGAATATGTGCATTTTAATGAGTTTGAAAGACAAAAGCCTACCAAAGGCATAATAATACATGGTTAAAAATCCTACAGAGTGATAATTCAAATGAAAATGAATGTGTTCATCAGTAGTTGATGCAATGTTGAAACCCTTCATAAATCTAAAATGATTTTGTAAATCCAGTGGACAAATGCTGTGTCACCACCTGACTAATGACTAGTCTGTTTGTGAATGTCCACAAAACTGGACTATCTTAATGTATATAATCAGTAGGCTGTTTTAGAAAGGAAAATTTAAAAGATAAAAAATAAAAATTAGGGAGAATCAATGAATTATGAGTAATTTATTTATATTGTGTGAATAGTATGTAATCATGTAATCCATAAAAAAGTAACTGTAGTCTGATTACGAGTATTTTAAAATGTAACTTACTCTAATTACAAGTACTTAATTTTTGAAATCTGATTACGTAATCCTGATTACATATAATCAGTTACTACCCAGCTCTGCTTGCTGCCACCTACTGGCGGTTTTAATTTCACATTTCGACTATTTTTTTCATGTTTTAAATTATTTTAAATATCAGTATACAACGTTTTATGTTAAAAACAAAACATTAGGCCTATTTATGCATCTGTAACTGCAGGTTAAATGCATCCATGTCCCCTCTGAGCTACACTGAACTGTGTAAATACATCTAAATGCTATTTCAGATGCAGATTCCAGATATGTTTTCTTATGTTGGAATGAAAGACACTTAGTAAGTACCTGATGAAGTGCTTCTTATTCTTACCCAAAAATACAAAATGGAAGAAAGAGTTAAAACTGAACACAATCTTGCTACTCAAGCTGTGTATGAACATTTTTTATATATATTTTCTTCTTTTCCATTTTGCATTTACTTGTACTTTTACTTTCAATCCTTAAGTACGTTTAAGATTTAAAAAATACTCTTCATACTTCATACAATAAATATCACATACTTTAAGACTTTTACTCAAGTAATATTCTAAACAGTGATTTCAACTTCTACCAAAGTCATTTTCTGGTAAGATATCTGTACTTTTACTTAAGTATGGCTTTCAGGTACTTTATACACCACTGCCCCTGCTGGTATGCTGTATTTGTTCACTGACAGCAAATACGGTAAGCCAATGCTTTAAGTAAAATGTTAGAGTTTATGTTTAATTTGCATCTATGAAAGAAATAGAGATGGAATGACTTCATATGCAAAATATCAAATGATCTTTGCAAAGAAGTGAAACAAACTGTTTACATGTGATACAAATTACAAAGGGGAATTAGGAAACCACATCAGATATGCAGTACTCTGCAATGGAGTTAAAGAGTAGCATTCATTGGGATTTCCTAATCGTTTTCCTGATTTAGCCGGATGCATTTTTAACACATTCAGAGAATAGCTCTATTCTCAGAATGTGTTAATACACTGATTAAGCTTCGAAGCAGATTTGAGGAAGTGCCCTTTTGGACAGAGTGCAGAGGCTGTGAACATTTTCACATTTCCTTAGTCCAGAGATATAAAAACTAGATTTACAGTGTATTTGCATTTGAAACTTGTGCAGAGTCCAAACATATATTCAACTGTTCATTTAAACTGTTGTTTAAACATATTTTAATTTAAATGAAATTATTTAGGTATCCAGTGGGCAGTCATAATAAAAGGCAGACATCACACAGTAACAGTAACTCATTAGCGGGTGTCTAACAATAACAACAATGAAAAAGGAAGACACACAGCAGAGGGGTTGTGGGTAGTTGTGTCACACTGTGAATGTATACAGCTACTGCTTTCTCTCTTCGAGGTTCCTTATAGCTTGTTTCTTTATAGAACACACCTTGAAAAGCTGTCAAAAACACTTCATCACTACTAATAAATGTTCATACTTGTTGCTAAAGCTCTGTTAATAACCGCTAATTCGCTAGTGCCACCATTATCAGAGAAGTAGGATAAACTGATACTTTGCTACAGGAAAAGAGAATCCACACTCACATTACAGAGATTTCTAGAGAATTCATAAGTCTCTTATTTAATATTAGTGCTTAATAACGACCAAAGTGTCTTTGTTCTCTTAATATACAAATAATTATTCATATTTGGGCACTGATGATTGGATATAATGAACAATTCACTGCTGACTTAGTTTGTTCCTTGTCTTGCAATTCTGGCACCGTTTTTGTGTGGCACTTTTGTGTGTTAATGGGCTGTTTTCTGGTATTTAGTGCTGTTATCCATTCAGAAGGTCCTAGGTCCTTTATTTTGTGAAAAATTGAAAATCAGTCATATTTTTCATCAAACAGCTTTTATAAAACTTCATAGTTATTGCCCAGTGTACTTCTGTGTTCTGTAATATCGACATTGACATAGTCCTGTTCTGAATTGTCTGTTTCCACATTGACGTAGTCTGTTTCAGAGTCATTTGGATCTACATTAACATAATCCTGATCAGAGTCAGAGTTTACATCTTCATGATCACCATCATCCATATCTACAACCTCATAGTCATCCTCAGCATTGTCTTCATTCTGGTTATTATGGAGCACACCTTGCATATTTACTGCATCTTGGGATACAAAGTACATTGAAAAAAAAGTTTTATTATTGTGGTAAGATGTTTAAGCATTGATATTTGCAGGCATCCAAAGTAAAGATAAAGGAAGTTATTGAAATAATTCTCACATTTTGAACGGAAGAATATTTTCTTTTGTTTTTGTCTCCTCCTCACCAGGAAAATGATTATCAGTGCAGACAATATGAGCAGTACAGCTGTTACCACAGCACCAATAATAATAACTGAAGAAGCTGAAGGAGAGATTTATAATGCATTAACAAGACACCCATACACCCTATCTTCAGAATTTTTCAATTAATTGTTTTAATTGATTATTCAACTCACTTATGAATCAAGGTGCGGTCACATTTATTGTTGCTATGCAAAATTTTGTAGAATCTGTGCTATCAGGATTTTCGCACGAGGGAATAGTTCCCTATGTACACTATAAATTTCGGTCATGGAAATGCAATTTTTCTGACTTGACCAGCAGAAAGCTGCTTGGTTTGAAAGCGATTTCTGTGTGAGCTTAATTCATCACTATTACTGACAATGAACAATGGAGATTTGCCCAGAAAAATCTCACTGGAATTTTACGAATATGACTGCACATCACTATTAAAGACAGTCACTTGTTGTCACCTACTGGCATACTGTAACCTGCTAAAAGAATCACTGAAAATCCCCCACAACTAATACACAGACTGACAGTCTGTGTCAAACCCAGTACTGTTAAACTACACTGTAAAAAAATTGTCATAATTTTAACAGTAAAATACTACAAATAATAATGTAAAATGCTACAGTAAAAACCTGTTCATCGGTTAATAGTAAATTTCCGTACTACATACGCTCATTACGCTGAATAAATGTGATAGCATTTAATGTAATTTTACAGTAAAATACTGTTAAAATTACAGTTTTGGAAGTGAAAAAGAACAAGTCATTGTATAATTTACAGTGAAAAACCATAAATTGACATTCCCAGAATTCCCTGCATGACACTTCACATTTGATGTTTCTTCTTAGTTTTTCTTATCAGTTGTGTACATTAGGGTTTTATTTTGCATCTAATGTTGATAAATTAATGTTTGTTGCATTATTTTAGTATCGTCTGTGTTACCATGATTGTGTTTAGTGTTTGTGTGAATGACACTGTGCGCCTTCTGTATATTAGTATTCCCTCTTCAGCTTTTGTAAGAGCTGTTTGTGATTTATCATTTGACTTTCTCATTACCACCTGATTTTAGTGGTTATCAGTGTATTACAATGGTATAAAATAGATATTTGTACTTTAAAATGTTGTTTTTTTTATTCTATTATCATTATATTAGTTATACGTATAACATTTTTTTTACTGTGAATTTAGGTTGAGTCTGTAAAACCTAAAATGCTGCTACCATATTTTTTTTTACAGTAAAGTTCTGGCAACCACATCTGCTGGTATTTTACTGTAAATGTCACGGTTTTTTATTTATTTATTTATTTTTTAAGATTTTTGTCACAAATTAGTGTACACCAGCACTCTTGAAAATGAACATTTTGATTTAGGGAAAATCTAAATCTTCATACCTGAACATATGACTCCAGCATTATTACTCTGAGGACAATTATTTACATAGCCTTGATTAGAGCACTCTGTGATGGATGACTCTTCTCCCTTACATTTGACCTCACTCAGGGAGACGTGATGATCCCCTACCCCAAAAAGAGCCTGGCCATCTGCAATAACAACTCTTCCACATCCCAACTGTCTACACACCACAGCAGCAACATCAATGTCCCAGGAGTCACTACACATTGTCCTCAATGTGCCATTATAGTGGATCTCAACTCTTCCTGAGCAGGCATCTAAACCATTGACCAGACTGACTGTTTGATCGCCTGTTAAACAGAAAATTAAGAAAATATTCAACTCACATATTCTCAAAAAAAAAACAAAAAAACAACAACAACAAAAACAAACAAACAAACAAACAAAAAAAACTGCTGTCTGCTTTAAAGGGATAGTTCACCTAAATATGAACATTCTACACTGTAACATTTACACACCCTCATTTCAATGCAAACCTGTACAACATTTTCTTCTGTGGAACAAAAAAATCTGCCTGCCTGTTCTGTTAATAATTTAGAAGTGAAAGAACTGTTTGTTCCATTTGAATAAATCATTGATTCACAAAAGAGCTTTCACAAGTTTGTTTGCCCATATAATCTTTACGCTATTAAGGTTAAATGTATTTGGTTTGCTGTCCACAGTGGAGGTGCTCAAGGAAGCAGCCTCAACTTGAGCTAAGATATACCCCCTGTTGGGACTACCAATGCTTGGGAGATGAGTATGGGTAAAGTTGGGGAGGTGGAGGGATGCCAAAACAACTGATGCTGCAGCAAAGTGTGCAGCTGCTTACATCCCCCGGAAGTTATTTGAAATACTAGATGAGTTCTCTCCTCCCGAAATAACTTTTAGGAACTTCTCTTGAATGATTTACTCAGGAATCTGACTGACGCAGTTCTCAAGTTCTGACTCAGTAATCATGGCAGTTAACAGCTTATTCAGTTTATAATGACTTAAGTTTCAGTATGATCCTCACACAAAGGTACTGCATGGTTTCAGAAGACCTGGAATACATGTATGGACAGCTTATGTGCTTGAAAGCTTAAAAAGTCAACTTTCATTGTAACTACATGGAAAAAATGACCAGCACAGTCTTCAGAATTTCTCCTTTTTCTCATTTCTCTTTTTGTATTCCAAAGAAAAGAAGAAAAAAAAACCAAAGTAATTCAGATTTGCTAAAATTTGAGTTAAAGCTGCAGTCCGTAACTTTTTTGGGTTAAAAATGATCCGAAATTCAAATTTGAGCAAGTACATAACCAGCCAGTGTACAAAACTATCACCTTACTTTAGCCCGATTCACAACGGTTAGCTTATAATAATGTTTTCTAACTTGAGTGGTAAATATAAATATAAAGAAGTTGTAAATATAAAGAAGTTGTCCCGGCTACTAGCCTATCGCATGTGAGGATGCTGCAGGTGGCGGATCATTTATAGCCTTTTCTCACAGCAACTAGAATAATTAAATTTATCATTTTGATGGCAGATTGTAATCCAGAAAGGATTATGTGTTTATATGAAACACATGTGAATGAAATTAAATTATATTTTAGTTTTAAATGTGCTTCTGAATACAGATAGCCTGGGATTACACAGGATTTGTATTTTAAAGAAAACCAGTTCGAAGGGAGCATAGTTTGCTTTTTGGGTTAAAAGAATTTCTTAACATTAAATTCGAATCGTATGACAATTAGATAGACTGTACAGAAATTGAAATCTACACTCCAATACACACTATACTCATTGTCACGTAATGCTGATGTTGTTAACATTAATAATTTGAGAATAAAGTATAACAATAATAATAATTTGCATGGTTAGATGTGATATGAGCTAACCGATCGTTAGATTTAATTACCATTGGTAGCACGATTTATGGTAATGCTTTTTTCCTCAGTTGGGCAGAACAAATGTGGCAGACTTGTTACTTGTTCAGATGACAATATATGGTGAAAATTCTGATTTGGGTCATATATTCCAAGACGTAGGCTAGAATCTGTGATTCCTGAGTGCAGTATCCACACTGGTGCGGTGACTGACAGACTGACACACATACTCAAAACATTAGATTCATCGGCGCTGGAGCTGTGCCAGAACACCGGATCACAACCCCACGCACGGAAGATAATTACGCACAGAGCTGCAATTCCAGGTTTTTAAACAGAGATGGCAACAAAGAGGCAAAACTTACGGACTGCAGCTTTAACTATCCCTTTATCAATACTATAGAGATATTTATCAAAGCTTTTGCGACATTGAGAGGATCACTCACCAGTAACCAGGTAATCATTCAAAACCATGACTGTCAAAGAGAAAACATAAGGGAGTTCTTTCATTAGAAAACAATTTATCACAAAGATTTTATGTAGATAATTAAACAAGTTTTTTGCTGTCTTCCTTTTTTTTTCATAACATAAATATGACAAATTTGTTTGCAATAAAAACGGCTTTTTATGCAGGACAACAGTGTATATATATATATATAGTTCACGTATTTGTAAAAAGCCCGTATAGGAACCTTCTAATTTATATGAATGATTATTTAATCATTTAAAACAGTGAATATCATTTAATATACTAATAAATTAAATGGAATCAATTTAAAAACTGTTTACCAAGTGTAAAATCAAGCAGTAGTCTCAGCATTTCTGTTCTTTCATTGATCGATGTGCGTGATGTCTATCTCTGTTGCTCTTCACATGTTCTCTGAGTCAGACAGACACTAGCTTGGTGCAAACAGAACTACAACAGTTCTGCATTTCACTGATCCCTCCCCTGTCTCACTAAACACTTCAGCTTCTCAGAGAGTTAACCAGCAGAAATGGCTCAATATTTATGTTCATGTAGAAACTAACCTCAGTAACCACTGAGATCTGTCAAATACCCACTACACTCTATATATTCTCTGTACGAAATATTTAGCACTTGTTTTTCAGCATTCTGCCAACTGATGTGCACTGTAACATGCTAGTCAGTTTCCACTAGAGTTTACAAATAAATAATTCATTGTCAGCTTTTGTTCTTTATAAAGCAAACAAGTTGCTTTTTCAAATGAGACTGCTTGAAATCTCTTTGAGGGCTTGTGCTCTAAATGTGCTGTTGCACTTGGACTTCCTCACATTGTTCACACGTTTTAAGGTTTTGAAACTTGTGGTTAAATGTGTGTATTTAAAGACAGACCTCACTGGCCAATACAGACTATTAGTACAGCCTATTTCCACCCTTTATGTTTAGCAGAGCTGTATTGTCAGTCCAAGTCAGTCTACTTTTTAAGTTAGTGCCTCAGATCTGAAACCATTAAGCCACACCACCTTACATGGAGGTGCCAACTTTATAGAAGAACTGTCAAAAACCCGGTGAGCTGCTGTTGTATTGAAAGCCTGTCATAAAAAAAAAACTGATATGACAGAGACAGAGAAAGGGAGACAGGGCAGATGCTCTAATGCTACTCACCACTACCTCACACATACCCTGAAGTCTCACTTTAACCCAGGGGTGTCAAACTCAGTTCCTGAAGGGCCACAGCCCTGCAGAGTTTAGTTCCAACCCTGCTCCTATATGCAGTTTTCAAAAAAGCCTGAAGGACTTGATTAGCTGGATCAGGTGCATTAAATTAGGATTGAATCTAAACTCTGCAGGGCTGTGACCCACCAGGAACTGAGTTTGATACCCCTGCTCATCTAACGGGCATTTCACACTGAGCAAGATGTGAAAAAGTGAGGCAAAACGCAGACTAACGGTGCTTTCTCATCGATTTTATACTTGCAAACTAGGTGGCGCCAACTAGCAATGCGTTTTTCCTCAAAAAGGCCTATGTATCTAGAATATGGATTTAACATTGTCCGTTGCTCAGTCTAGAGCAAATTCACCAAATTGTTGTATATATATTTCCTCTTGCAATCATCTATTAAATGCATGTGTAAATATATTAGCAAAGTAGGATTTTTTTCTTCAAACAAGCTGCTGGGAATACAAGCTTTTCCACAGAATCAAAGGAAACAGACAGTAGGCTTGTAACAGGTGGATAAGTGAACAGACTCATGTCGTGTGCATTGCAGTGAAATGGTTCACTCGCACTCTCAGAAGAGCGTGTTAAAGAGGAAGTCATTTCTGCCTACTGCACTAATTAAAAGTTCATGGTGGCGGCTTCAGCAGACCTGGTGAAGAGGCAAAGTTGTTGTAAATTGGTACAATATTACAGTTTTTCCACATTAAACCCCATTAAAGACACTAAACCCCATTCTCTAAACCACATTCTCAATAGCCTAAACCAATTTTTCAAATAAATCACTCTTTCTGCAAAACCTTAAACAAGTTCAGGCAGTTTAGACTGTTTGCAGATCTCAAGCACACTTTTTGCAAAACTCAACACATTCTTACTCACTAAAACACAGTTTGCACTGTAATGAACTTGTGATGTAAAACCCTAAACACAGGAAAGCAAAAGTTAAGCACAACGGCAACATGGCTGCCTTTGATTGCACAAAATAATTCAAAATTGTTCTCACTTGTTTCTAAATATGTGAATATACAAAATATAAGCCATAAAACAAAGTGCACAGATGACACGGGTGCATCCGTCAGTCTGAGAGGTAGAGGAAGAGTGCGTATATGAGGTAGAGGAAGAGGAGGACGAGGAAGAGCAAGATCAAGAACAGTCTTTTCAGATTAAATTAGAACTGTGATAAACCATGTTCTTGTGCATGGAATGACAGAGGCAGCACAAAAAGTTCAACCTAATTTGAACAGATTCTCTGTGGCCACCATAATCAGTTGGAAAGTTCAAAAGAACAGTAAAAGAACAATAGAAGCAAAAATTTAGTACACTGTATTTTGGTCATTTCAATATATTCTTGTGTAAAATTGCAAGACTACACTGTTAGTGTGGAAGAACTGGCCTGTGGTAACATAGACGTGCTGGGTCTGGCACACCAGAAGGTTGTTAACTTGTTTGCCTGTTGCCTAGCAAGGGACAAAATTGCCCGTGACGTAGCTCTGACCCAGCTCGAAGACCTAATCCTTTTTTACAAGATGACATATACATATATAAAAGGGACAGACATAGACACAGACACACACACACACACATATACATATATATATATATATATATATATATATATATATATATATATATATATATATATAGTATGTGTGTTTTTTTTTCACAGTTTTTTTTAACTACTTGCACACAGAATCTTTACTTGTCACACACTGACACTCCAACAACAGAACCACACACCAAATCTGCAAAACCATACACTGATTCTCGGCCTTTGACTCGGTTTTCAATTTCACAAAACACTTTTTTGCAAAACACAACACACAATTCTCTATGTAACACAAAAATCTAGCAGGAAGTCTCTTGATTTCCTTTTTCAAACACAACCAAGCAAAATGCCACACTAATTCATCAGTGCCTCAAACTAACTCCTCACATGTGCAAACACTCATTGCTTTACTTAACACTAAACAATCATGGCTTTAGAATAGGCCTATAAATAGGCGTAAGGTCAAGTTATAGGTTTTGAACAATGGATGAAACAATGCAGACAGAATAAGGGGAGTTGGAGGGAGAGCTGGAGGATGAGGCAGAGTTCGCATTAGAGGAGTTCAAAGAGGAGCAGGAGGAGGATTTGGAAGGGGAGCAAGGGGAGGAAGAGGACAAGTTGGATGGGGAAGAGGAGGAGGACGAACAGGAACAAGAAAAGTGGTACTGGTGAGATTAGGGCTAACGTCATTGATCATGTGATCAACCACGGTTTAACAATGAGAGAGGTTGGACAGAGAGTCCAGCCTAATTTGAGTTGATTTACAGTGGCGGGTATAATTCGAACCTTTAGAAATGAGAACAGGTGTGTAAAAATCTACTGTACTGTATACGTTCTAATGTACACATAATAGCTATTTCAGCATACAATATGGTATACTATAATACATATATTTTAGAATCCATTTACTGAAGTGCACTGCGTGATTGGTCACAGTCTGGTGGGTTATCATACTGTACCACAGTACAGCTGACTGTAAGAAGTAGCCTAATTCTGACTATATTCATTTGTATTAAATAGTATATATTATGTTACAGTTTGTTACTTTCACCTTTTTCAACATTATGTTTGATTTCTTTCCAACTTCACATGGTGATGTATTTCTTTTCTTTTGTACTGTGTAATAGTGTATTCACAACCACAAATGCTTACAGTTAAAAAAAAAAAAAAAAATAGTTTGATTTCAATCTTGCTTTCATGTTTACCGTGGATTTTTCAACATCTCTCTGCCAATTACTTTCAATCTTGTACAGAAATATACATAGAACCTCATGAAAGAAGAGCTTTAGGTTCTGAATAGTCTCGCGTCTAGACCTTCAGACTGATAGCGAAAGTCTGGAATCCATGCAGCTTTCTTTGGCCAAGGCCCGCCCATGAGGCCGTTTGACCGACATGTCAAACAACCAATCACAGTTCGTTTCGTTCAGCGTCACGTTTCGGGGCGTGGAAATGTCGCCACAATAACAGACCGGTGTGTAAAACTCTCGGACGTATTTTAATGATTCTGTGCCGCGAACTTTAAATATTTCACATACTTTTGTGAATCCAGCGTTTAGTTGATTCTGATAAGCGCTCTTTGTCACAGTTGTAACGACGGCTTTCTTCTTTCGTGAGGGGGTTTGGCGCCACGGCATCTTTCCAGGCGGAACGTTAAAGAACGCGACACACGTCTCCCGGAAAAATCCTGTATAATCTAACCCAGGGGTCTCCAACCTTATTCATTCGGGAGCTACTTTTTACAAATGAAAGCGGCTGAGAGCTACCAATTTTATACAATACTTAAATCTCTTAAATAATGTATCAGTCAATCCAAGCTGTTATATACAGTATTGTTAAAATGTGCTGGAAATGTTAAAAAAGTACTAATACACACACTGCAATCATTTGACCAAGTTTTATGACAAAAGCTAACAAATAAAATTAGCAGCAATAAACACTTTTTTTTTGTTTGCATAAACAGTGAAATAAAAACATTAAAAAATGATGGCCGGATTTTAAACTAACAAAAAAATATAACATGTTATCTACTGATATGTTCAAATAAAGTTTTGACTTTTTAAAAAAATAAAATTATAACATGTCAGCCTTTAAATCTTTTATATATATATATTTTCCATCGACTGTTAAGATTTACAACATAAATTTGGTCTGAACAAAAATATGGCAGACAAGACTGAATGAATTTGTAAATCCACAGTTTGACAGCAGGTGGCCTTATGAACCGCAGAACAGAGCTGTTTCCACGGTAACCTCTGTAAACAAAGGTGCGCTGCTGCTTCTAAACACTGCTTTTTATTACGCATTACATGGAGGGAAGATGGAAAGCAAATGCCATCTAAACTTTTCTGAAGACAGTCGGTTTCTTATTATGCATTCATACAAATAATTATTATGCATTCATACAAATCATACAAATACATTCTTTCATATAATTTCCCTCAGCAATCTGCCTTCAGTCATGTTTTCACACAAAAAGAAACTACGTGTTGCGCCTACGTGAGACTCTTAATAACTGATTAAAGCTGAGCAGTATTTACTGTGAGTTTTGCAAATCGCGATAATCAAATACGGGTTTAATAATAATTAAAATACGAATCGGCATTTTAAATAACCTCATGGCCGATTTGTCAAGTATGTCCTGGCGAGCTACCTCCAATCAGACCACAAGCTACAGGTAGCTCGCGAGCGACTTGTTGGAGACCCCTGATCTAACCAATCCGATGACCACTTCATTCCTTATCTGTCATTCCTTTTGGTTTTTAAATTCATGTTTTATTATTTTTCTTTTATGTGTTTATGGTTTGATTTTAATGTACAGCACTTTGGTCAGTCTTGTGGCTGTTTTTAAATGTGCTTCATAAATAAATGAACTTGAACTTTGAAACTCCTGAAGTGTTTCCACTTTTGTGTGCCATGCATCAGACGTTCAGCCAACGGTTCGTGGGTGTGACGTCTGAGGCTGAGACTAGGTTTTGAATAACTGCGTGTATATGATATATCCAACAATATAATATTATGGCAAAGGTATTTGCAATGTGACAAGTCTCAGTAGGTGTGTTCGACTTGAAGCGGCGCTGCGCAGAATGATCAGTGTATGACATCAAAGTACCGCGAGAGCGATTCGAAAGCATAAGGATCCATTTGCTCTCTACGCCCCATTCACACGGGGCGTCGGCGTCAACGCCTCACGTTTACTTTGAATTGAGTGACGTCAAGCGTTGCCGAACAGAATTGTGGGTCCGTCGTGCCGCTTCACTGGCGTTGCTCACAGCAGACGTTGAAAACTTTTCAACTTTTCAACTTTTCAAGCGCCAACGCAGGCGTCAGCCAATCAGATCGCCATATGCAAATACCCTAGCGCAGACGCTAGCCAATCCCGTTCATGCAACACCAGAAGAGTAATGTGATTGGCTGTTGTCACTATGACGATCACGGCACATTTTTCATTTGTTCATACAAAACGAAAAATCAAGAATTCGGCTTCATTTTTTTCATTTTTATGTTCAGGGACAGAAAATGGATAAACTACTTGAATATTCGATCTCTACAAGTGGGCGGAGTGAAACGCCCCTCTCCACTGACTGGTCAACCAAACATTACAACATAATAATAGTCTTAAAAAAAAAAATAATAAGAGTCCTCCGCTACTATGGATTCTTAACGTGTTTATTTCTACTACGTTTTATCTCTTCCTCTTCATCAAACAGGCAGACTGATGAATGGCTTGACACAAACCATACCGAGGCAGAGCCTAGACAGAGCTTTCTTTTGTGTAGGCATAAATTCTGCAACCTACCCGTGAAATATTAGTTTATCTTATAAATATTAATTTACTTTGCATCTGCACTCACTAACTACCTACTAGCCTACAGGTGCATCTCAAAAAATTTGAATATCGTGAAACAGTTAATTTTTTTGTAACTTATTTCAAAAAGTTAAACTTTAATATATATTCTAGATTCGTTACATGAAAAGTAAAACATTTCAAAAGTTTTTTTGTTTTAATTTTGATGATTAGAGCTTACAGCTCATGAAAGTCAAAAATCCAGTATCTCAAAATATTACAATATTTCCTAAGATCAATCAAAAAAAGGATTTGCAAAACAGAAAAGTTCAAGTTCTTTGAAGTGTGTTCATTTATGCACTCAATACTTGATCGGGCTCCTTTAGCACAAAAATTCCAGAATCAGTGAGGTGTGGCATGGAAGCGATCAGCCTGTGGCACTGCTGAGGCACTATTGAACCTTCAGTTCGTCTGTATTGTTGGATCGACTGTTTCTCATCTTTCTCTTGAAAATATCCTATAGATTCCATATGGGGTTCAGGTCAGGCATGTTGGCTGGCCAATCAAGCACAGTAATATCATGGTCAGCAAACCACTTGTAAGTGGTTTTGGCACTGTGGGCAGGTGCTAAAGTCCTGCTGGAAAAGGAAATCAGCATCTTCAAAAAGCTTGTCAGCATATGGAAGCATAAAGTGCTCCAAAATCTCCTGTTAGACGGCTGCATTGACTTTGGACTTGATAAAACATAATGGACCAACACCAGCAGATGTCACAGCACCCCAAATCATCACTGACTTCAGAATCTTCACTCCGGACTTAAAGCAGCTTGGATTTTATGCCTCTCCAGTCTTCCTCCAGACTCCAGACCTTGATTTCCAAACAAAATGCAAAATTTACTTTTATCTGAATAGAGGACTTTGGACCCCTGAGCAACAGTCCAGTTCTTTTTCTCCGTAGCCCAGGTAAGATGCTTCTGACGTTGTTTCTGTTTCAGAAGTGGCTTGGTAGCCCTTTTCCTGAAGACGTATGAGCGTGGTGACTCTTGATGCGCTGACTCCAGCTTCAGTTCACTCCTTGTGAAGCTGTCCCAAGTGTTTGAATCATCTTTGCTTGACAGTATTCTCAAGCTTGCGGTCATTCCTGTTGCTTGTGCACCTTTTCCTACCCAATTTCTTCCTTCCAGTCAACTTTGCATTTAATATGCTTTGATACAGCACTCTGTGAACAGCCACCCCTTTCAGTAATGAACTTGTGATCTTTGTGGAGGGTGTAAATGATTGTCTTCTGGACCATTGCCAAGTCAGCAGTCTTCACCATTATTGCGGTTTCAAAGAACAAGAGATACTCGGAATTTATACTGTAGGGATGGTCATTTAATGAAACTCAAATGTAAATATTCTAATATTTTGAGATACTGTATTTTTGACTTTCATGAGCTGTAAGCTCTAATCATCAAAATTAAAACAAAAAACTTTTGAAATGTTTTACTTTACATGTAATGAATTTAGAATATATGAAAATTTCACTTTTTGAAATAAGTTACAATAAAAAATGAACTTTTTCGCGATATTCAAATTTTTTGAGATGCACCTGTATATCTTTGGCACACTGCCTGATTTATTATATCTAACTACCTATCTGTCCTCACTTGTAAGTCGCTTTGGATAAAAATGGTTGCTAAATGACTAAATGTAAATGTAAATATAAGAACTGTGTGGAAAAGCTGTGCAACGCACTGCACTTCGGGAGATTGTTTTGTAGTGAAGCGCAGACCACTAATTTATGTGAACATATGTAGTTTTAGATAATAAGCTGAGCTTATTATACAAAATTGTTATTTTCTCTGCCAACGAAACCAAAGTCACAGAACCGTTGTGCAACTGACTCACTAGGCGCATAGAGTGGTATATCATTCCTAAATGAATCAGGGTCTTTGAAAGACCCATTATTATAGACAACAATTCAATGACCAATTGACAGCCGCTTGATTTTATTCCTAAATGAATGAAGCATTTGAACGAATAGACTGAATAAAAGGCTCCTTTATTAACACAATGAAACACCGCCACCTAGTGGCGATATTACTTTCATAATTCAAGTATAATTAATTTTGTTCATATTTCTGTATTAAAAATGTTGTATAAAACATTAATCTCATTTCATTATACATTTGTAATTGCTATGTAAATGCACGTATAGCCGTCTAATCAGCATTAAACTTCCCAGCAGGCACCAGACGTCTATGTAACGTCAGGTTGACGTTGGACATGACGTCGGACAGACGTTGCATTTTGGTTGAAAATGAAAATCGGGTTGACGTCAAAATTTGATGTCAATTTGACGTTGACTTAACGTTGGATTTTGGTTGCACAACCTAAAAACAACAAAATCTCAACGTCAGCTGACGTCGGTATTGGACATCAATTTAACATTGACATTAGACGTTGAATTTATGTTGAATTTTGGTCACCCGACGTCGCAACCAAAATTTAACCAAATATCAACGTCTTATGACGTTGTGTGCCTGTTTTGTGCCTGCTGGGTTTAAATACATCTAAAAGCATCTTCAGACACAGGTTCTATATCACTGAATACTTATTTAATTGGTAACAGCCTATTGTCATATTATTGTAATTTTTTGATGTAAGAATTTAACATTAAATATGACATACAAAAGGTAAAAAAAGAAAAAAAGAAAAAAAAAAAAGAAAATCAGTTGACCCTTATGGGAAACTTAATTTCTGACACTGCTGACCTTGGTGTGGTGTTCTGAGTAAGCCTCTAGAGGGAGCTCTCATATGTGAGATACATGCGTTAAAGCCGTATTTTCAAGTGCGGCATGAACTTTCACTCCAGGACGGTTGCATGGTGCGTGGAACCACACGCCTCTTGGTTCCAGAATGTCTCCACCCAAGTTCATCACACTTGCACATGATACACATCAGGGCATTGTGAGGACAAAAAGGAGGCTGAGAGAGCTCTACTGGTGGCCTGGCATGGACAAACAAGTAGAAACATCTGTTAAAGCTTGTGTCACTTGTCAGTTACATGACAAATCTGCTGTCACACATACCACACCACTCCAACCTGTACCTTACCCTACTGATGCCTGGGAGAAAGTGGCCATAGACATCATGGGCCCTTTTGATGCAGCACCTGCTGATTGTCGTTTTGTAATAACTCTGGTGGACTATTACAGTAAGTGGCCTGAGATAGCATTTGTCTCACATCCTACCACCCATGCCGTGACCCGGTTCCTTTCTACAGTGTTTAACAGGAAAGGGAACCCAAAAGAGCTGATTTCTGACAATGGAGTACAGTTCACTTCACACGACTTCAAACTATTCTTGCAAAACAGAGGAATCATACACAGGACATCATCTGTGTATTACCCAAGAGCAAATGGGGAAGTCAAACGTTTCAATCGCAGCTTAAAGGATAGTTTACAAACTGCTTCACTGGAAGGAAGAGGGTGGAAGGAGTTCACCAAAGACTTTCTGCAGGTATACCGTGCAACGCCTCATGCCACAACACAGTGCACACCAACTGAACTTTTGCATGGGAGAGCCATGTTGACCAAACTTAACGTTTTGGGTCTTTGCTTGCCACCTGCAGGCAGATCACTCACACCTCATCAGCTTGCCTCACACGTGAAAGAGAAACGGAAAAAAACTAAACAGTACAGTGACAGAAAACGCAGCGCAAAGCATGTTTCATTTCAGTGTGGATCGTATGTCCGTGTAAAGAAACCCGGAATTGTGCCAAAGACCCAGTCTAAATTTGGAAAACTCCTGAAGGTTGTGGGTAAGAAAGGACTATACACATATAAGCTGTCAGATGGACGATGCTGGAATGCATCCCACCTGGCACCTGCACTTGCTCCGTGCAGAGCAGGCGAGTTCAGTGACCTGCCATCGTTTGACTCTGGGAATACTGATCCAGTAGGGAGTGGACAACCTGCAGTAGTTACATGACCTGTTCGGAGCAGGCGTGCACCTGCATGGACTCAGGATTATGTAATGTAAAAATGTGCTTAATGCCTTATTAGCACATAATATGTGTCTATACAGTATATGGAAAAGAACGTTCTTGTTGTTCTGTGAATATTGTGGTTGAGTAGGTAATGCTTATACCAAGTGTTTGGAAATTGCATTACTGTACCAATATTTGTTCAATAAAGGTTTGTTTGCGAATCATAATGTTGGGATTGAATGGTTGCAAAGAGGAAAAAAATCAACAGTAACGTGTGTCTTAACTGTTAACTAATTGCACTGACACTTTGTCTCTATAGCACGTTTGTTCTTAAGAGAGAGGGATATGTGGTGTTCTGAGTAAGCCTCTAGAGGGAGCTCTCATATGTGAGATACGATGGTGGTGAATAAAGAAGGTAACACTGAGTTCGACACGGAGTGCATTTGCTTTTATTGATACACTCAACACCTGGCTTATTGTTCGAAGTGTTATTTTAGGGTTTGGATTAGAGGCAGACATTTTTTCGGGAATCCCATGGGTCACAGGAAATGGGAAACAATAACACGTTAATCATGTGATTGGGACTGGACAGGAAAAAATGTCAGCTGGAGCGTGCGGGACCAGGAATAGTAAACACTATGATACCCAACTTTATATACAAATATACCTTTTATATAAATAAACTATACACTGTATATTTTAATTCTGAACTCGATTCTAGTTGCCCTGTCTCTTTATGCTCTCCTCCTGTTTGCTTTGGTGTGGCTGGTTAAGTGAATGACAGACAGATATCAACTGACCGTGACGGACATATATTAACGGCTGGTCTATGTGATAATACAGTATATCCAAACGCCCACCTATCATTCATCGACCTCAAATATGGCTTTTCATCTGAAAGATGTACGCAGTAGCAACTTTACATGGCCGCTATGTTATAGAGAAATGTGCGCTATTGAAGTCTCTGTGTAGAGTGTGGAGCTGAACAGCACTCGCGGCATGACAGATGGAGGCGCCGATGCGGTCACTTGCTCTTAAAATACTCCGTAATTTTTAGTCATACAGTGAAAGTCATACATCTTTCGAATCTGTAAAGACTCTTCGTTTATTTGTGTGCACCCAGAATAACAACGAAACGCTGCGCTTCTGTAAAATAATTAAAGCAATGCGCTTTCTGCCATCTAGGTCTCTGTGAACTTGACCGAGAAACTTCGAAACTCCGTGTATGAAAAATATATATATATTGAGAGTGAAATGTCTACTTTCAAATAATAATAAAAAAAAATAATCAAATAGAAAACGTGTGTGCATGGATGATTTACATGAAATTTAATGTGTGTGGAATGCACACTGTGCATTGTTTAAGCTGGCTTTCAGTTCAATAAAATAACAAAAAACTACATTTTGAATTTTTATTCAACGTTAGGTGGGCATGCTGTGATCTGTACTGTATTTTTACTGTAACTAACAGATTCTGGCCAAAAAATACAACATGGGGAGTGGGAGGGAATGGGAGTCATTCTTCTGGGATTTGGATGGGAAATTTTCCCCAAGTTTTTTCGTGGGACATGGGACTGGATATTTTTTTTTTGTTTGTTTGTTTTTGTGGGAGTGGGACCGGAGAGGTTTGAAAATCCACTCTCGTGTCACCCTACACTGTAAAAAGCGATCAGTTGACTTTACTTAAAAAAAATTGAGGAAACCCGTTGCCTTAAAATTAAGTAAAGGAAATTCATGCATAATTAAAAGAAAAAAGTTAAGTGAACATGACAATTTTGAGTTACATTAACAAATAAATAAAAAAGATGTGGTCACTTTTTATTTTAATTTGGACTAACTTAAATTCATTAAATTGCGATTACTTAAAAGTGTGAATCTACTTAACTTAAAACTAACAAGTTAATCTGAGTTCTGTCTACTTAATTAAATTGAGGAAACCCCGTTGCCTTGAGAAAATTAAGTAACCACAACTTATTGTATTTGTGTAATTACAATTCACTTGAGACTGATTTGATGTAATCTTATTTTACTGATTTCTTTCGCATTGAAGGCTACTAATACAATTCTCAAAAATACAAAATTGTTCAAAACAGACAGCACACAAACATTTCTATGAAGAATTGTCAAAAGCAAGTCAACTCACCCTTATTTATGTATAGCATTTCATACAATACAGATGGTGTCAAAGCAGCTTTACATTGTTAAACAGGAAAATAGTGTCCAATAATGCAAACAAAATTCAGTTATGCAGGAAAGCAGCTCTAAAAAGAGGACAAAAGTAAACGGTCAATATTTCAGTTAAAGTCAGTTCATCGTTGATTCAGTGATGTCATCATCATCCAGCTCAGTTCAGTGCCCTTCAATCAACTTGCAATCAAGTTGTTAATATTCCCAAAAATTAAGTGCCCCCAAATAAGCAAGCCAAAGGTGACAGAAAAGGAGAAAAAAAACCTTGGTAGAAAGTAAACTCAGTCAGGGGGCCAGTTCCCCTCTGGCCAGACGAACCAACGTGGTGGTTTTCATCGTGGTCTTTGCTGAGGTTTTGTGCCAATGGCCGTATAGTTGATGAGGCCTTCACTGAGGATCTGTCTTTGGGGCTCATCTTGACATGGTCTCTGCTGACATTCAGGGCTATAGAGTTGTCTCCACCATCTGGACTGGATCCGGGTGACTGCAGTGACCATCTGATCTGGACACAGACTGAGTCCGGGTGGCTACGGTGACCTTGGAATAAGAATGAAACAGACTAATATTAGCATAGATGCCATACTTCTTATGATGTAACAAGTGCATCAGGTGTTATTGACGTTGTTATTGTTAGTGAACACCTTCAGAATGAGACGTGGCCTTTTTGGGACTAATTTTACAGACACTTCAAACATTACAATTACACAACGTTTCTTTACATATTGCAAGACTGTCAAAGTAAATAACACCACAATTCGACCACACGAAAGAAGAATGCATAATCCATTAAATAGTCCCACGCTGACAATTCTGCTTAAGCGTGTTCTTAGCATATGCCTGAAATGATTTGAGAGCCATTAACACAGGGTTCCTACACATTTTCCATTTCAAAATTCCATACTTTTCCAGACTCAAATTTCCAAACCTCTCGGTAGATTTTCAGACCATAATTAACATAAATGGTTCACTGAGCATTATTTTCAGCTTTATATTTGGTATACAGTACAGTCATCTGTAAATATTTTTATTTATTTTATTTTATTTTTTCATTGATTTTCTCGAAGTGACAACATACAGAGTCCCTAATATAAAAAATAATAAATAATTAAAAAATACAGATGTGCATGGAAATGTTTTGCATTCTTATGCATTACAATTTCTAGTTTTATATAACCTATTTTCTTTGTGTATCACTCCCACCTTACTATGAATAAAAATATAGCATGGATGCACATGAATTAAGAGAAGTCGGACTGAGAACCCACTCTGCAGTGTTGAAGCCTCTCATCAGCAGAAAGAATCAAAAGGCCAAACTCACCTTTGTTAAGGAGCATGTTGTGTGGAGAGAGGAGAAATTGTCCAAAGTTCACTTTAGTGATTACAGCAAGTTTAATTTACATGGGTCAGAAACATTATGCTCGGTATCAAACTGAGAAAAGACCAGGGGTGTCAACGTTAACGCATGAAATTAATCTAAAAATTTTAATGCGTTAATATATATATATTTTTTTTAACGCAAATTAATCATGTGATAATGTTTGACCCCAACTTCTTCCCGTCATTGCAGCGCGGAAGGTTATCTATCATTGTGTGATGAGGGTACAGCGAACCAGTGTTGCCAGGGTCACGGTTTTCTTGCACAATTAGGCTATTTTGAAAATGCAGTCGCGGGAAAAATTACAGAGCCGCGGGTTTTTTTAAATAGATCCTTTTACTAATGTGTATTATACTTGGAATGTATACCTGGCAACTTAAGAACGCAGAGGCGGTTGTAAACATCACAAACAACATGAGTTTCAGCAGAGCATACATGTTAAGGCTTTTACACAGCAGAAATAAACATGACAACAGCCACTATATATTATATAAGATAATAAACACACGATTACGATAGGATATTTGTATGTGAGGTTCTTAAGATGAATGTGTACATCTGAAATGCTAATTTGTGCAGCGATATAAAAGGCTATAAATAGCATATTTTAACAACAGTA